>CM049104.1:1800000-2379647 GCA_026725115.1 Cercospora janseana
ACAGCTCGTTCATCTCTATGTAATCGTCTAATCTGCTCATGACCTCGCATTCGCTTCTCACATCTTGCTGCTCTATGGCTGCTGCAATGAGTCACGACACTGCAACACTTGCTGGACCGGCGTGCAGTCCGGCAGGGAGCTCAGGCACAGGAGGGACATCTTCCATGTCTTCCGTGTCGAAGGGATCGTGTTCTTCGGAGCGAGGCGTGGGCGGGATGGCACTCAATTTGTGGGCCTTGTGGTTGAAGATGTTCTTGTCGAAAGCGAAAGAATTCGCATGGAAAGAATTGGCGTTGAATGCCGCAGCATTGGTGGCTGCTGGCATGCTCGTCGGACAGCCTGCGCTGACACTGTTGCGCACATATGCTGGGGTGCGGTACGCCGGGGACGGTCCACTGACCGAGCCTCTTGACTGCGGTGCACCTGCACTCGCAATGCTTGAGCTTCGTGTGGTCGACCCGGAGGACTGATTGCCTTGGAAAGCGGTCGAAAGTCTTCGCAGCACAGAACTGCCAGCGCTTGCTATGCTCATCGACCGGGAAGCTTCCTTGGGCTCATTTGTGTCGAGCATGTAATAAACACCCTTGAGCCCTGCGTTGGCTGCAATCACAGATGCTTTGACAGTGTTCCAGCTCTCCTCCAATCGGATAAAGTCGTCCATGTTCTGTTCGATGGCGTCGAGTTGCTTGATTACAACCTCAACACAGTCCGCGATGAGTGTCACGCCCGTGACAAACACATTCGCGGCCTGGTCTTGAGCTTGCGCTGCGGGCTGCTGGTTGATCAAGGCGATTGCAGAATTGCACAGCTTATCGATGGCCATGTCGGCCATATTCTTCTGCATGGTGATGTCGACAAAGAGCTTGGACTTGTCTGCTTGCTTGGTGGAGTCTACCCTCATGTTGTTCTTGATGCTATTGTAGACGTTCAAGAATGCATCTTGATGGATGAAAGCCATGCCGCCATTCAGATTGTCCATCGCAGCCATGACGGTGTCGGCTTCATCGCCAAGGGTAGCAGCCAAATCGGCAAAGTGATTAGTGCCCTCCAACATGCCCGCAGCTTGAAGCGCTTTGAAGAACCCAAAGTCTGCACTCCTGCTCGCAGCATGCAAGTTGTGTCGGACGAGGGCGATGCGCTGCGTCCAGTGCAGCTGCTTGCTGTTGCTTGTCGACATATTTGCGGAGGGTATGCTGCTGAAACTGATGATGTTGTACGGCTTGTCGAGATGGATCAATGTACAGTATTCAAGGGCCCGGGCGAAACGTAGGCTTACAAACTTTCACAACACCCATCGCAACATTCGTACCTGAGTATATCGTTGCCGAGCGCATTGTCGTCCATCGCTACTGCATCAGTGATCTAGAAGCTCAACGGACAGTCCGGCAAAGAGTGAGGTGGACTCGGCGCGAGAATCCGACTGCAGTGACGGATCTTGACCACGCTTTGGGCAAGTACAGAGATCTGTGCCAGTTGCTTGCAGTCGGTAGCGAGGAATGTGCATGAGGAACCGAGCAGTTGGGCTTTGTAAAGTGGCCGTTCGCAGTAGGTATCGCGTGTACATTCCGCGGGGCGGCTCGCCTGTGGGATAATGTACAATGGCATTCTTTGTGGTTGCAGGCTTTTTGCACCGTACAGCTGGAACGGCCGCCATGGGCTGTGATCTCGCCTGTGCGCGGTCTTCATCACGTCAAGAACACACGAGTCGACAGCCAAATTGCTTCAAGTGCTCAGCGCTGATGATGTCAATCGTTGTGCGATGTCTTTCTGGCTGAGCGATGGATGTGTGACAAATAGGGCGAAGGACGGTAATGAAAGTCGTTTGGGAAGACATGCCAAGACTGCTGTCGCGAGTTCCAACCTTCCTCCACTTTCGGACCAACATCATCTTCCGCATTCGTTCGCTCAAGTGCATTGTCCTCTCGCGCTCCTCGATGCTTGTCGGTGGGTGATGGGAGAGGTCATCTGCTGAATCGCGCTTTTGCTTACCGCTTGGAATGATGGCCTCAAAATGGAAGAAACGCGCCCGAGGCTCACTGCAGCCTCTGGCGAAGTATGAGCAAGCAGGAACAGCATCGGCGAGGCCGGATGCATCATCTGCAAGATCGGACCGTATCTGAACTCACCGTGGGCCGTGGAAGAATTCGGCACATGATCATGTTCCGCCACCGAGTGCTGGTGTGGTGGCAGTGGCGGCCTCTGAAGGATTTAGTCTCTGGCTCAGCCTCTGACCGCAGCTCGCGCAAAGCAACACTCAAACACGACCTGTGCCTGGACAGGAATGGACAGAAAGCACTCATACGATAACGGGCGGTCGAACACGATGCAGTGGCCTCTGGGCTTGCACAACATGCAATCGGGTGCATGCACAAGTCAGATGTCGCTACTGAATCCAATGGCTCTACGCTCTCGGAGCAATCACCAGTCGCATGTCGGGGCTCGATATCGCTCATCTGGTACCAATCATAGTCCTCGGCTTTGCAACGAGTCGGTCTCGGGGCACAGGGCGGGTCAAGATTTCGAGCGCTTGATCCGCTCGAGCCTATGCAAACACAGCCTTACGGTGTTGTAAGAATAAGCGGAGTCCTCTCATACGTCCAGATTTTTAGACTTTCCTCGTAAACGCGCTACTGAGACATTGGTGCACAGCACTGCGCTATGCTCGCGAGCGTGGCTGTTCACATCGTGCACACAGTCATGACTGCCGTGGCTTTTGTTCGCCGCAATTTGTACTTCGTTCTTCGTACTTCACCGCAGCGCTACCCATTCCCTTGTCCCAGAGACATGCATGGACTTAGATGATCCAGCGTTTACTCACCGACACAGCTGCCTCCGACAACCGCTGCGTGGCAGCAGCATTACACCCACCATGAAAAGTCTGAAGGCAAGATTGACAAAGACCTTACAGCAGCCGAGACAATACGTAGCAGACATCAATCATGATGGCTCCTGGCCATTGGCACAGTCCGAAGCCAGGTCGGCCAAACGAGAACAGTCGGACATGGACCAGCTCAGCGTACAAAGACCGCCGGAGGTTGTTGACGGTGTACCCGGTCCGTCCCTGGCACGTCCCAAGCTCAAGAAACGTGAATCGATGCAGTCCGCCCTCAGCGGCAGCGACTCCGGTGAGCAGCAATACGAAAGAGTCAGAGTGCCTATCGGCATGTACGGTTATCGGGAAGAGTGGAGACCGGTCAAATCTAAGAAGCAGTCGACACTCGGGTCGCAATCGAAATTTTCCATATTCAGCTCGAGTAAAAAGGCAGCAGCCCGAGCTGATGCATTCCAAATTGACAGTGGCGAGACGGAGAGTCCTTTGGAAACAGTCATTGGGCTCGCAGACAGCAGTGAGGCCGCGATGGGTTCGAGCCACGACTCGTCGGAGGTGGACGACATGCCAATAACTGAAGCTGGCGACCCATATTGCGATGCCGAGCGAGCACGCGGTGGTTGGGCTGCAAGGCAGAACAGCCCCAGCGCCCAATCTGATGGCAGAGCAGAGCATTCTGCCACGGCGAGAGACGACTGGGGAGAATTCGATCAGCAACAAATGCGTGATTACTTGCAGATTTCGAAGCACCTTGAGCACAAGATATCTATCAGCCCCGTCGACAGCGGCATAGACATAGAAGAGGACGACGCATCCACTTGGCACAGCGCGCAAAGCAGAGTATCGCCACAGCCTGTCTCGAGTAGCCAAGCTCAGCACGACGACATAAAGGACAAGATGGCCGAAGTCCTCGCTCTCGAGGCAGCATTACAGGCGGAAATGGAGCAGCGGCAGCAAGAATGGCAGGACCGATTGGAAGCCATCGCTTTGCAGAAGGAGCAGGAACTCGAGCGCCTACGACAAGCAGAAATCGATCGACAGCAAAAGATTGAACTGCAGAAACAAGAAGAAGATCGTCTGGCAGCGGAAGAGGCAGAGCGTAATCGCCCGCGAGAATGCGTTTGCTGCGGCGATGAGAAGCCCCGCGTCGACTTCCCAGCACGAACGACCACGCTCTCCTGCGAACACGAGTCCCACACCTGCACCGAATGCATGCACAGCTGGCTCGCAGCTGAATTCGAGACCAAGGGAACGGATGAAATCAAGTGTCCCGAGTGTGTCTGCAAATTCGAATACGACGACATTTTCGCCCATGCCACTCCCGAAACCTTTACTGCGTACGAGAAGATGCTCACTCGCAACGCCCTCTCACAGCTCGATGATTTTGCCTGGTGCCTCTCCCCGACGTGTTCATCCGGACAACTGAACGTCGAGAATGAGTCGGGGTCGTATATGGAGTGTGTGGAGTGCCACTACAAACAATGTCTTGAGCACAAGGTCGCATGGCACACGGAAGAGACGTGTGCGCAGTATGAATATCGGACCTCAGGAGCCCAAGCTCGAGACGAAGAGCGCGCCACCGAAGCCATGCTCGATGAAGTGAGCAAGAAGTGCCCAGGGCCAGATTGTGGTTGGCGAATACAGAAAATCGATGGGTGCGATCATATGAAGTGCAAGAGCTGCAAGTTTGAGTTTTGTTGGATGTGTCTGGCTAGTCACAAGGTGAGTCTGACACAAATTCACAGTGGGAAGGGTCGTATGCAGAAGCTGACCATGTCCGCAAAGGAAATCAAGAAAGTGGGTAACACAGCCCATCAGACGTGGTGTAAGTTTCACAGTCACAATTTGGATATAGCTTGGCCATTCAATGCGCATGCTTGAAGAGGTGGACCAGTATTGATGAGGGATATAGGTACTGCAGTTCCGAGGAGGACGTATCATGCCCAGGCGTGGGACAATCAGTCGAATAGGCCGGCGGACTTTTGAAGTAGGAAGAAGCAGCTATCAGGTGCTATCGAGCATTGTAGTCAGCGTCAAATGCCCTACGACGAAGGGTAATGTAGAGCAACGCGGTCTTCGGCAGCTTTTAGGTGACCATTCGCGTACCGCGTTCTGACCCTCAGCATGCAGTCTTCCACGAACAACGTGTCCCGGTCTTCGAGATACGAAAGTCACATCTCTTGCAGAAAGAGTCCCTTCTCCAGGCACATACGTCCAACACCCAAAACTCCATCGCTGATAGCAGCTTTCGTCCCATTACATCTATCCCCTTGCTCTTCCACCTCATTCCCGTTGTAACACCACCGTCAAAGCCATAAACACCAACATCGCCGTCTTCAACCAGGGATATTCACTCAGCAGAATCGTCACATACCCTACAAAGGGCACGTATCCAATCACGCTCCCGACCACATCCTCCGCGCGGTTCAAGTAGTTCTGCCCCCGTGCGTAGAGTTCCGTGTCGTCTGCCGCGTTGTTATCGCCCTTGGTGAGCAGTTGGAGGGGTTTGGTTCTGTTCAACACGTAGCATGATTAGCGAAGGGCCCTTTTTTTCAAGCTTGCGCAAATCTCCTCGTCCTCCAAAGCAAGGAGACTGTACAACTCACCGTCCCCCGAACCTCCTCACCACCCGATGCACAATCGGAATATCCTTCCCGCGCACATTGTACACGACCACTTCCCCCACCTGCGTCTCCAGACCTCGATTCCACAGAAACAGTAAGTCTCCTCGCTGGAATGCCGGTTCCATAGACCCGGAAAGCACGACGACAATGGGCGAGGAGGAGTCCGTGAAGACGGAGAGGCCTTTCCAGAGCATGAACGCTGTGCTGAGCACGAGGGCGAAGTTGAGGACTTGGGCGGCGAGCTGCCGGGGCTGGAGGTTGGCGACGGAGCCCAACATTTTCGCGGTATTGTTGTCTTGGTGCGACCAACGGGGAGTGATAGTGTTGTGGTATTTGGCGCGAATCTTGGAGCTCTCGCTCGCGGAACGTGTCCACAGGTGCGTTAGCTTTGGCCGGGGTTAGGGGTTAAGATGATCCTGGGCGTGGCTTGGCATGGCATGTGCCTGTCGGACTTCACTTCACGTCTTTACATTTTCATATGTGCAAGCGCAAAGGCAAAGTGCAAATCGATATGTTTGTGAAAATAATCGGAGCGCTCGGAGGCTTAAACGCTGCCATGCCTCGTTCCGTACTTCCGCCGATCGAGAGACTTCATCCACTCTTGTATATCAACGCTTACTTTACGATGAAATGTATCTTGCGCTCTAAATCTGACGAAAGCCTATACAGCTTGCTTGAGGTGCTCACAAATACGATCACATGAACGCCTCAAGGGTCGGTCACGTTAGTCTATACATTCATTCACTTGAACAGCTGCAACACCGATACCTGATTAGTCTCATCGCCCGCTTGGCTCACCAGAAACTCCGAATCAAAATCTCTCGAGGATGATATGCTTCACTTATTGACAACCGCACCACCACACAAACATCATGACTTCTTCCAGGTCCTCTCCTCAGCAAAAGAACATGCGCACTACTGCCTTGCCTTTTTCCCCAGGCTCCACCTGTCTTTCCACCTTTGAAGGCAAGTCATGGCCTGTGGTGATCTGCGACGAGCACACAGCACCGCCGAACTTTCTTCGTACCATCACAAACCCAGCTCATGTTCCCGTGGTGCTGCTCGGATATGTCATATTGTAAGCGGTCACATCTTGATATGGAGCAAGACAGAACTAATCGTCGGAGCCGCTGGGTACACTCTTACTCCCTGCAGGAATTCAAGCCGCATCAGGACTATCTGACAGACTGCCGATCCTCTGGTGGAGAAAATGTTGCATCAAGTCACGGGTTAAACAACAAGGAGGCGCTGAGGAGAAAGGCATTTCGCGAGCACGCCATGCATTTCAAGGATCACTACTTCTGGCACAACTACATCATGAATGGCTTAGAGATTCGCAAGATCGAGGCACGGCAAAAAGCGCAGCATTTCGATCAGAGACAGCTACAATTGACACAGCGGGTCCGTCTCGTGCAAGGATCAAAACGCTCAAGCGAGTTCCAGTATAATTTTCCACCGTCGAAGCGCCAGAGCTTGTCAGGAACGGCTTCGGCCTTTAACATGCATCAGACTACGCCGACGCCACGCATGAGTTCCAGTCGTGCGCGACACGACTCTGTCACGAATGCCGTCGAGATCCTGGATGATGACAACGAGCGCTTGTTCATGTCGGGAGGTTTGCCGACTCCACTTCGTGCTCCTAAGCCGCGACGAAGATCGGATCTGCCAAGTTTCTCGGATGAGGTCTGTGAATCTATCGAGAATCGTAGCGACCCCAACAGAAATTCATCCTCCGCATCGTCCAGTGGCGGTCGCAGCGACGACAGCGGGAAGTCGCCCTCGCTAGGTTTCATCGATAGAAAGCCCGAACCTGACGAGTGCAAGATTGATTTCCCGACTGGTCGACCAGGCTCACTGATAATCCCGAAGGCAACTTTGGCAAAGTGTCCATATCTCGCAAACCGCGTCGGCGAGGATTCTGCTGTCTTGAATCTGACCACCGACGAGCGCAGCATCTCGACAAAACTTGTGGCCAGCGATATTGCAGCGGTTCTTGCCTACTACCGTACAGGCGAGATCGGCCCACGTCTGGTCAATCGACCTGAAGATGCGCCCCAAGTCTCGCGGGTCGACCGGTTGCCGCGAAAGAAAGACGAGCACGCTGAAGCACTGGGCAAAGCCTTCGTCACGGCCGTCAAAATGCGAGACGAAGACCTGCAGGAGACGATTCACGAAAAACTGACAGCTCTCTACCCTTTGAGCGCGCTTGGTATCCTGATCGTGGCGCGGTGCATCTCGAAGCTGCCGGAGTCCAAGACAGAAGCACATGAGAAGGTCAATCAGCTTGTCGCAACGCATGTCACAGACTTTCACTGGTCGCTCACCAGAAGTCACGCGAACATGCTGCAGCGTACTTTAGAAGGCAACGATGCTTTGCGCAAGAACGTCTACGACAGACTCAAGAACGAGCCGCAAGCCGGCAAGCTCACTCTCGACAACCGGCATTGACGTGCAGAAGTCTTGCGTCAGAGCGAATGTAGCGTCTACCGTGACTTTGCCCTCCACAGCTACCGAGAACTACGATCGCGAAGAACCGGTCGGTGACGACGATCAGAGGACGGCGTGCGCTGTCAGACACCTCAGCTCCGCAATGGACCGACAACGCGGACCGACGACTCTTACTTTTCTGAAGGAGGACCACCCGCAGGGCACTTCACACTGCTATACAGGCACTACAACAGGTGCGGGGCAATGCATACGCCAACGTACTCCGCGACCTGGGTCGAGACAGTGACTTGGAGCCATGCGAATCCAGCGGTTAGCCCGCCGACGTTGCGCGAGACTTGCGGCGATAGACAATGGGATCTAACGAGACGATATTGGGGGAGGGATGAAATCTTGGCCACGTCTATCAAGACACCCACCAATCTGATACCCTTCATTATCACGAACCGATGCACTATGCTACATAATCATCTCTTCATCATCAGTCAATCAATCAATCAATCAATCAATCAATCCATCCGTCACGACACCAGAAGAATTTTTATACACGTTCCCTTGTTCCCTCCTTTCCATGCATTCGTTCCGAAGGGCCCATGATCCTGTCTCCCGTTCCGATGCCCTCTTTGTGCTCCATGCAAGCATGCTTTTCCAGCCCGATGGAGATGATTATGGTTGCTTGGTTGATGGTGATGATAGCACAGGTCGGTGGGTAGTGAGCTGCGCGCTCTCCTCGTTTGCAACCCCATCTTTCGAAAATGAGCGCCAGTTTCATCTGCTCCCCTGTCCTCCACTTCTCGCCCCTCTTGCCAAAATGAAGGGCTTGTTCATTTATTATTACTCTTCGCCTGCCATTTCCACCTCCCCTCCGCCCTCACTTCTTCTTTCCATTGATCATGACGTAGTCTACGATCGGCCGCCCACCAATCTCCCTCCGCCCAACGGACTTCCTGCGGCAGCACTCGCGCCCGCAAATCCCTGGCCCGAATGCGTCAAGCCCGCCAACAACTGCTCCACCTGTGGCGCCGCACGGACCCAACTCTGCTCGAGCAGATTGTAATTCGGATTCTTGATCATCTCCAGCAACAACACCAACAATCCCCACGGGTGCGGCCGATCATGCATCATGCGCTCGCAGATGACGCGCAAGATCTGCTCTTGCACGTCTTGCGAGCTGGTGCTGAATATGTGCTGCAGAGCGGTGGAGAAGTAGTGGGTGTGGGAGTTGACGTAGCGGAGTTGATGCGTCAAGGCAAGGACGAGGTGATAACGGGCGCGTGGGCTAATGTCTTGGATCAGGCGGATCAAGAGTCGAGCAGGAGCGGTGCCGGAACTGAAGACAGAGGAGGCGGAGGTGGCGTTGATGCCGATGTGGAGGACGAGAGCATTAATCAGAATGGGACTGATCTGGCCGTCGGCGCGGTCGATGACAGCTTGGAGGAAGGTGAAGGTCTGGTCTGTCAGTTCGTTGGATTGAGAGACGCGCTCCATAGCCGTCTTGACTCCGGCTTCCTCGAGGACATTGTCTACGTCCGAGTAGACGGTGGGTGCAATGCGGACTTGCTCAAGTCTGTTGATCTTCAGGCCCAGTGCGAAAGGGTTCGGCTGCGACGACTGCGATTGAGGCGCCGCGCTTGTAACAATATTTTGCAGCTGTCCGCAGTGAGCAGGAATAATAGCATTCAGCTGCATGTGATTCTCAACCAGATAATCGGGGAAGTCGTGGTGAAGAATCATCATGAACTTGACCACGGCGCGATAGAATTCAGGCGCCACCGAAGCTGCGTCAGCAGAAGCGAACAGATCGTTCAGGTTCTGGAACAGTACGGAAAGCAGCTTAGTAAACTGGTTCCAGCCTCCGTTATTGCGCCCGTTGACCAGGAAGGCCGGTACCAGGAGTCTGTGACCGAGCAGGGCGATCCAGGCGTGAAGGAAGCCTGGAAAGTAACGCGGCTGCAAGACCTGCAAAGTCGTGCAGAACACCTTGTTGAACTCAGTCTCTTGCTCAGGTGTCAATTGAGCTCGGTGAGCATCAATCTCGCACAGCAAGGCGGAGAAGAGTCTGAAATAGAACCTGCTGTTGAACCGTTCGACGTTCTTGTTGTGGTTGTCGTTCATGACGAGAATGGCAAGTCGAAGGAAGCCTTCCAGATTCTTGGCCTTATTGACGGGCTTATCAGCTTCAGAATGCGCTTGATACAGCACCAACATCGTGACCAGCTTGGCAAGTGCATCAACGGCAATGTAGGCGATATCAATGGTGCCATAAGGCCTGCTGCTGACAACCTCAAAGTGCTCGATGGAGTATCGCAGGCACGTGCGGAGGAAGTTGAGATTGCTCTCCGGGTCCGCCAGAATGCCCTTCTCGTGAAGCTGAGCAATGAATGCTAGGTAGCGGTGATTCTCTGCGCCAATGCGCTGCAGCTTGATCCACTCCTCGAAGAGATACTCCTGCTGATCCACGTGCTTAGTGTCGGACTCTGGACTCGGAATTCCATTCGTGTACTCCGACGGTCCTTGCAGGATGCGCATAATCTCTCTGCCGATTATCGCCTCTTGGGGATACGACTGGGGCGATTCGTCAGGACCTGGCACGCTGTTCAGCCACTGTGCCAACGCCTCGTACGACTGCGCAAACTCAGCGCGGTGAGCAACAGCTCCATCCTCGCCCAACAGCAGCTCTTCTACAATCTCCTTGAAGAAGGTCAGAGCGATGGGTCGTTTCTGCTTGAGTGCCTTGCTGACCAAAGAATCAATATGCTGGACATCAAGCAAGCTCTCGCCTTGCAGCGCAATAGTCGCAGGAGCGTTGAAGATTCTATCATCCTCGACAGTAGCAATGGTCATTGTGATCTGTCGACAAGCTTGCTGCGACATGCGGCAGAGCTGAGTGAGGAAGCGAGCGAGAACCTCAATCTCCAGTCGCTTCTGAGCATCGCCATAGATGAGACCAAGACAGTGGCTAGCGCAAGCCTGGACAGTATTCTCTGGCTGCGGAGCGCTCTCGATGAGAGCGAGAAGCTGTCCATAGACCCGACGGATAGTCGCGCCCTCACCAATCTCACTAATGTGTCCCTCAGGAGCTTCTCGTGAAGCCTGCTGCAACTCCGACATCAAGGCAATGATGCGGTCGTTGAGACTAGCAGGATCGATATAGCCATTGGTACGTGGAAGCACAACCTGCATGCCTGGGATGCGCTGACCCTGTCCGGGATGTGGCATTGCGGGAGCTTCAGCAGGAGTCGGCATATTGGGCAGATAGCTGTCGCCGAGCACGTCCGTCATCGCGCGCGTACCATCCTGCGAGGCGGAACCAGCGTGAGCAGCAGGAGTGATGCGAGCCTGGCGCCCAAAATCCTCATACAATGCCAGTTGCTGTCTGTTGAGACCATTTTGGTCCTGTCGATAAGGGTCGGGAATGAGCGTAGACCATCGGCTGACTGGCGTGTGCGAGAACGGCTCGTTCGGTCTTTGTTCCAGGTGTTGCTGTCGTTCTGTCAGAGCGTCTTGCAGTTGTAGGTCAATCTCCGCCAGGGAGTGATCCTCAGCTGCTTGCTCGACCAGGCGACAGACGGTATCAATATTGTCATTGACGAACATGAGAATCTGTCCTTCAGGAAGCTGCTCAGGCAGAGTTCTCCCGGCCAGAAGGCGGATATTGTTCGTGATGCTCATTCGCAGAGGCTCCTTGCAAGTGACGAGAGCCAGACTGCCAGACAGCGACTTGACCATGGTGTGAGCTGCATTGCGCATCTTCTCCACATCAGCCTCGGTGACGAAATCCTTTTGAATGAGTTCAGCTGTAGAGATACTGGCAATAGTGACTGAGCGTTCGACGACAGGGGCGATGATTTCGTATATCGCTTGTTGTGCGGCGTTGACGAAAATCGCCTTCATTTGGGCAGGAGTCGTTGCGCCAACAGCTTGCGGAATCTGCAGCATGTGTCCCAGATCCGGCACCTGAGAAATGACGGCTTCTGGAGAGAAGCGCTCATTCGGACCGCGCTTTGACAAACCCATCAGTGTCATCTCGCCAAAGGCATCAGGGCCATCGGGAATATAGTTCGTGAGCATGTTGTTCTGATCCATGGTCGGTCTTGATCGAATAATGTCAAGCGGCTCAATGGATTTGATGTCCAAGCCAAATTCCCGACACAGCATCTCGATCTCGAACTTCATGTTCAGCTTGAGCGATGAGCCATGGTAGAGTTCGCTCAGCAGCCCTAGCAGCTCGACAATCCATGGATTCGGTGGTTTGAAGACCTTCGAATGTGCTCCCTGCACGAGTGTCTTGCACGTGAACGGGATTGCCACGAGGAGTCTTTCGTTGTCATGCGCTTCAAGCAACAAATCTTTGAAAGACAAGTTGCGATGCAAAATCGGCTGATTCCGAGCAAGTGTGATTTGACCGAGCCATCCCGCGAGGTTCTTCAGTGTGGCACGCTCGTGCTGATTGTCCATGGTAGCCTGTGCATTGAGCATCTTTTGACAGCTCAGATAGGTCTCACGAAGGACTTCAGCCCAAAGCAGCTTCTTGTTGAAGTTCTCAAGGATCTGCAAGTACAAATTCTGGAAGTTGGGCTGCGACTTGGCCAATTCATCGACCAAGTAATGCGCAAACCACTGCATGTACTTCTCCTCGAGAGCACTCTCAATCTCCTTGAACTTTTCATCCAGATTTCGCTTCGAGACGTTATTGAGCACAAACATGACCTTGTCGGAAATGTCTTCGTTCGGCTCCTCGTACAAGACGTCAGGATTGGGTGGATCGACTTGGATGGCAGTGAAAGTAGGCGCAGCGGCTTCAAACTCCTCGTCGTCAAGATCGCCATTGGTAAGTCCGTTGGCGATCTCGCCGTTGAGACCAGCAGATTGCGGTTGCATCTCCTTGAGCACATTCTCTGCAGCCTCCATGGCACTGGTACCACGCAGACTGGGAGTATGTTTGATGCGCTCAGCAAGATGTGGCCACTCCTTCAGTCGAGGCAGAACGTGGATCAGAGCCTGCAGACCAAAGCGATACATTGGGTCGTCCGTGCCGGACTGCGTGACTGCATCCATGATCATAAAAATGGCTTGTTGCTCAGGAATGCCGGAAACGACTTTGTGAGACACGAGACCACCGAACAGCACCGCCGTAGTAGCTAGGGCTTCGTTTGGATATTCGCCGAAGCAGTTGTACTCCTCAAAGAGACCGAACAGCATAGCAGCGAAGAGCTCTTGCTCTGAGCCATTGTCCGAACCCTTTAGCCGCTTGAGCTCGCTCACCAGACTGTCAGGTGTGGTCTGGCCTCCATACATCTGTTTGTACCGTTCTTCCATCTCTTGTGTAGCCTGCTCAGGAAGTGAATGCCCACGCTCGCTATTGGCGTCGATGACAGCATCGCGAGGATCGTGCTCGCCATAGTTGAACAGGCGCGGGTACAGCTGCAGACAATGGCGAAATAGGTTGGACTTTTGCTCCTCGTACATTGCATCTCCAATCAGCTCGAGCAGAGAATGGATAGTTTTGAGCGTCAGCGGCGGAGTCGTGGGCGTGCTTTGATCCCGCTGCACCGCTGTCTCATCCTCCATCTTTGACTGCAGGAACTCGGACATGGCGACTGCGAATTGCGGCGGGCCCATACTGTTGATGTGATTCGAGGCCCACTCGATGAGATTGCACTGACCCTTTCCGTGCGCATACGCAGCCAGATCAACTGCGAAGCTGCTAGGCAGCGTGAGGAGAAGCTCGAGCCAACCGTGCTCAAAGGCATGGTCGTAAATCAGGCTCAGCAAGAGGGGATCCGTGTTGTACCATTCAATGAGGCGAGTGGCCACCCATTGCTTATCGTGCTGCCATAAAGCGTGCATGACAAAGTCGTAGTTACCGTGTTGTTTCGTCAAGAATGGGAAGAATAGCTGTTTCAGCGCTTGCTCTTGCAAAGGCCCCCAGGGCTTTGGCACGTTCGATGCCGCGCACACAAAAGTCGTCATGTTCTGGTTGATGATGTTGTCTGGGATTCCAAGCTGTTGTGCCATATTATACGTGTCCTGTGAACGGAAGATCATGGTGAAGAGGGCCTCGGTGGCATCCAGTGACACGAGAGGGTGCTTGATGGCCTTTTCTGCAAACGCACGAATTTTATCCGATGCCGTCGCGAAGCTCGTCAACTCGAATGCCTGTCTCAGATTGGGGATCTGCATCACGTCCAGCTCATCCGGGGTAGTGGAGAGGAAGGCCACCACAAAGCTGAGCTGCGTCTCCGCCCACTGCCACGTCCCGCCCCAGAGCAGTTGGATGTCGAAGTTGGCATACTCTCTCGCCAGCGGCAGCAGCGCATTGTACAGAGATAGAAATTGCTTCTTCGTCACTCGGAGGCCCTCCTTGTCAAAGCCCGTCACCACATCCGTCCAGTCGATCCGCGCGCCTGCTCGGTGCTGTCGAACCGCTTCCACAAAGATTGTCGGGTTGTAGGCGTCGCCATTCTGCACGATGATCATGTACAAGAGGACATTGGCAATCTGCGAGTAGGAGAAGTCCCGTGTTTCGGCGCCGGCCAGCACCTCCTTGCACGCCTCGAGCGTGGCCGTGGCCTGCGGGCCCTCGTGCTGGAGGCGCTTCACAAGACGCGAGTCTTGCTGCGACTGCAGCAGCTCGTCCAGCAGCATTGCCGACTCGACCGCATAGGGAGTGCGCAGGCCTCGGGTGCGGTAGTAGATGCGCACGGCGTAGAAGAGGTTTTCGCGGAGCTCGTCGCTGAGGCCTCGCGGGTCGTGGATCACGCGTTCGATGATGGCCGCGAGGACGGCGGACGAAGGGTCGATGTCGGCGTCGGGGTGTTGAGGTAGCGGTTGGGCGAGGCTGGCGAGGAATTGGGGGAAGGTCGCAGTCAGAATGGTGTCGGCTGGAGATCGCAGGTGTTAGCTCTGGCTATATCTTGGCAACGCTTAGGTTTGGGAACCGCGCGGTATGCTTGCTCGCTTGCACCGACTTTTTTGGTTTCATTTATTGCTCTGCACATGCAACAATCACAACCACTCACCTTTCTGACGCAATCCCACCACCGCGCTCGTGCGCAGCGGTTGTAGGAGCGCCACTCGCGCGACGGGGTCTAATGCAAAGTGGTCGAGAAACGCGGGCAGATCGAGGTCACGGAAGACTTCCCCCTCGCTCGTGTCGAGAGCTTCCGCAATCTTCGCCGCCTGCGCGCTCTCCCTCACCAACTTCTGCATTTCGTCGACGAGTAATTGATAGTTGGCTGCATTCTCTGGCGCAGCACGCGGGCCGCTCGAGAAGACGGTTGCCGCATTGCTCTGCAGCAGCCGGCGGAAGTAGGTGGGGAATAACTCCATGCCACTCTCACCGACCAGCTTCCTGATCTTGTCCAACTGTGCCGTCCACCGTGTCCTGTCCGTCTCGCCCTTTAACGTGCTCAGGAGAATGCTCAGCTGGGTCTGCAGCAGACTGTTCAGTTGTGCAGCAGAGGAGGAGCCGTGCCCTCCCGTCGTCGACGACACGGGTGATGCAAGCGTCGAGTGCGGAAGAGGAGCTCGTCCGGGGCGTGAGCTGCTGCTGTTGCTGCCCGCCGCAGCGATACTTGCGCCGCTGGATGATAGGCCCGTGTCACCCACAGCAGCAGTCAAGTGGTGGGAGGCGGGAGTGTGGGCGTTGCGAGCGCGAGCGCCAGACGGGTGAGATGCTGTCGTGGAGACGGACGACGTCGACGACTGCCGGCTGCTGGTGACTCGGCGTTTGGCGATGGCGGCGAGGTCGTTGAGGGTGAGATAGCTCGTAGGAGGAGGAGGAGGAGGAGATCGGAGCCGTGTGGAGATGCTATCCTGTGAAGCGGCAGATGCTGGGTTGCTGGGAGCAGCAGCAGAGGAGCTCAGGTTCGTGGTGATGGAGGTCAAGCCGCTGCGAGATCCTAGCTCATCTGAAGTGTATCTCTCCGATTGCTGCTGTTTGTTGCTGCCCTCCCGTGCTGCCGACGAGTTTGCTGGTCCGTGACTGTGCGACTGCGTGTGGTCATTCATCTCACAGCACACACATAGCAGGGACAATCATGTGCCGATTCCGGGTGCGGAGGAGGGAAATGCTGGGTGTTGTGCTCGGATGAACTAAGGCTACATCCATCGTCACAGCCAAGAAATTCCACTCGGTTATCGCATCGATATCTACACAGTTTGGGCCGATCGACAGTTGAGTTGTCACGTCTCAGATGATCGCACAGGAGTACAGACTCTTTGATGAATGGTACCGCTTTGAAGGGATATGCTAAATGCTACCTAGACGCCGCATGCCTGCCTATGCGTCATTTCCTGCCGAGAGTCTTCTCCGCTGCATAATCTACACCCCTGCTGAGGACGTGCGACTGTGTTGGACGCGGATTCCGCCTGGCTCAGACTACAGATCCGTTTTCAGTTCCTCGCTGAGCGGACTGAACGGCGGCTTCGCGTTCTTGGCCTTCTCCGGGTCAAACACCCAAATGCCACCCGTTTGATCCTGTTCAAGCGAGCCATATGGGACCTCGCGGATGAGCTGATCAAAGATCGGAAGCTTGTCGGCTTTGGAGAAGAATGTACGTTGCCACTCGCGCCCATCTGCCTGCTCTTTCTTGCGCGTCGCGCGCTGAAACTCTTCAATCTTCGTCTTCTCCACATGTGTCGTGTTCATGTCGCCCTTTCGAATTGCCTCGGCCACGTTCAGCCACGCCCGCCGCGTCTCGAGAGGATCTTGGTCCTTGATACCTGCGACTTGCAGAGGCGTCTTGCTCTCGGTCTTTGCGTTGTACTTGTGAATGACATTCTTGTCCGCATCCTTGATGATGAACTCGTCTGTCCAGCTTCCCTCTGCTTTGTACAACACGCTCTTCTTGTCCTTCTCTTTGCCGTGGGGATACACAATCGCTGATAGCGAATTCTTCTTCCCCGACACCCAGCCCGCACCCGAGTAATCGATGCGTGCCGCTAACCCAGAGGAAGAAATGATGTAGGTACTCTTATTCAGTTCAATAAATGGCGAGCCCTTGAGCAGACCCTCGATGTGAATGGCGGGGAGAGTGATGAGATAGTCCTCATCGTACTTGTCAAGGTGCAGCAGTGCGTGTCCGATTTGCTTGATGTGGATGGTTGTGGAGAAGCTTGCCTTTTGCGCATTGTAGCCTTGCAGACGCACGCCATGCTGGTTGTTCCAGATGCTGTACGCAGTCACTGGTGGATGGTGCGACACCTGCTCGCTGACTAGCTGCGTCTCGCCCGTCTCGTCTGACCACTTGCCCAGAAACAGTTCTCCGAGGAAGGGATTGATCGGCTTCTTCTCTGACCCGAGCTTTTCGTTGCGACTCGCGTACTGCTGCTTGAGCGTGCTCAAAAACCACTTGAGCACCAGCACCATGCGCTTCTCCTTGTCTGGCTCGGCTGCGGGGGCGACAAGCAGGCGGGGCATCTCACTCCAGTACGCTGAGAATTCGGTCAAGGACGTGTCGCTGACGATCCACGGCGGCGCTGTCATCGATGACAGGTCGCCGTTGAAAGATGCAAGTTGCTACTCATGGTCAGGTGGTTTCCCAGCATGTGTACGGCCGGTTCGCTCCCACCTTCAAGAACGACGTCCATGATGCCTTTTGCGACGAGGGCACTGCCGAGGCCTCTTCAGACATGGCGGCTTTTTCGTTTTTGGATGCTGACTCGCGTCGTAGTCTCATCTACCAGGCGTTCACGGCGTTGTTCTGAGTCTTGCAGGCAGAGATGGGGACTCCAGCTCAGCTCGGATGCTCGTCAGAATGACAGAAGATGGGACAGTCGTAGGAAGATCGAATGGTAGATGCCCGGGGGAATGCCACGCGCAGCAGATGTCGTTGGTGATTCGAAGTTGATCCCGCAGTCCCAGATACACGTATGGCGCTTCTTGCATCCTCTTCCAACTCTCCAACTAGTCTCGTCTCGCTAGCAGCGGCGGCGGCGGCGGCGGGGAACCAACGTCATACCACCGGACGGGAGCCCCATTCTTCCCCCACGAGGCGTCCTGCATCCTTTTCCACCAAGCATAGCACGCCACAGAAGCGGTCCGCCGGCGTTTCCTCTGCCTCTGGAGTGCAGACAGAAGCAGGTCTAGCAGACTCTGGGCCGCAAGATTACACTTCGCCATTGGGGAATCGCTGTCAGACGGGCATGGCCGATCCCTGTCGCTGACATGGCTGTGCAGGAACAATCGCTCTCCGCGTCGCCATGTGAGATCTCACTTGCCTAACTAGTGCAAAGTTTTACACATGATATTTCTCGCCCGTTTGCAGAACTCTACGTGAGGCGAGGATGCGAGCCGAGCACGTGTCTTACCCTAAGCAGCGTGGCCGATCCCTGTTCATCTGAGTTCTAGGGCTCTAGGTCAGCATAATGCACGCGATTCGCCGGAAACGGCATGTTCGACGAAGCAATGACGACTCGGTAGGTAGAACGCTAGAGAGAAGCTTAGGCAATATTGCATGCAGCATCAAGTTCACAGCACTGGCAACGGCCTCTCTATCCTGTCATGAGGGTCGTGTCCCATCCCTCGGATCGCCCGGATGCGTTGTGCGTAAGCATGTTATGGAACAGCAGGTAACTTTTGGTGGCATATAGCTAGAAGCTATTTGCCTCCGCGGAGTCAAGAGGTTCAGCTTGGTGATCGCTCTTCCTGGAAGGCGGCCCGAACTCATGCCCGAAAGCATTCTCGGGCCCTTGCCCTTCGCAGCCGGATACTGTCAATAACCTCTCAACCGCTGAGCTGTGCCGTACAAACCATGGAGACAAGTCCAAGCACTCCACCATCCTCTCCTACAAGCACCACTCCAACTCACTCCTCCATCTCGTCAACATCCTCATACTCCGCAACATCTTCTCCCCTCTCCCTCGCTTCATCAATTGCTTCCTGCAAGAATTTTCGATTCTCGCCCGTATATCCCTCATACTGCACCATGAAATCCAGGTCGGCACTCGTCAGATCCAGGTTCGAACCAGCAAAGCTCCGCTCCGCATCGTGGGCCGCCAATTGCTGCACCAGAGCCTCCTTCCTGCCGGAAGCTTGCAGAAATTCCTGCTTGCAAAGAGCGCGGAGCTGCGCGAGGCTGAGCGACTCGTCGATGTGGTTGAGTCGAGCGACGATGTCAGCATGCGACTCGCCTTCTTGCCAGCCGGGCGTGATGTCGCGGCGGCGGATGACGGCTTTGAGCTCGCCGTTGTTGAGGATCGAGCGTGGATTGAGGAGAGTGGCCTTGGTGACGCGCACTTTTGCGGAGGCGGGACCTTGGACAGGAATGTCTTCGTCGTGCTCATCTCCCTCGTCATCGGACTCCGCAAGAGAATTTCTCTTCGACGCGGATTTGCCGCTGACACGACGAGCAGGCTGCGAGCGCTTCTTGACTGGAGTCTGTTTCGCACGGTCGGGAGAGAAGCTCGCCCCAGCGTCCGCACGATCCAAATCCTCTTCATCGTCAGTGTCGCTGGCAGATTCCACCCCATCGCCGCTCTCCTCATCAGATTCCCAATCCGAAGCGACGCCCTCGTCCTCGTCATCATCCTTCCTCGCACGCTCGCGAGTCGACGACAACGAAGGCTTGCCGAGGAGATTCTTTCCAGTCAGATTCTTGTAAATCTCCTTTTCAATCCGAAGCTTCTCATTCTCCCACTCGCGCTCGACTCGCAAGGACTCGAGCCACTGCTCGCGCGCCTCGCGAGCTTTGGCCCGCATAGCATCCTTCTCAGCCTTCTTGCGGCGACGCTCGTGCACGGCTTCATGACGCTTGGCGATCTCTTCGCGCTTACGATTGGCTTCGTCGATCTTCTGCTGCTTCTTCTCCTCGATCCTCTCCATGCGTGCGGCTTCCAGGTCCTTCTTATCTTGCTCGATTGCCGCACGACGGGCTTTTGCCGCTGCGATGCGCTCTTCGCGGAGCCGACGCCGGCCGAGCTGGTCATCGTCGAGTTCGATGGGCAGGAGGGCAGTGCCGTTCTTCAAGGCTTCGTAGCGCTCTTGACAGGCTTTGGCAGTGTATTTGCGCTTGTTCGTCTTCTCGGCGAGGTAGACGGAAACTTCTTTCCACATCTTCTCACGGAGGCGCAGGAACTGGACGTTGAACTTTTTGTCGACTTCCGTTTTTATGCTGTTGAGTTCTTCGTCCTGGTTGGAGTTAGCTTAGCGTTGTGATGTTTGGATAGACGGAGATATTTGCCTCGCCGACGTGCCAGTCGCTCAGCTCATCATCGAGTCGCTCGTCTTCGCGCCGCTCAAGGACTTTACGCAGGCGCAGCCAGCGGCTGCCGACTGTCTTCGGGACATATCGGATGCGGCCCTCCTCACGGAGCTTATTGGCGACATATTCGTCACTATAGGCTTGCTGCTTGAGGTCGATGATGCGTGCGTCGTCCGAGTCGTAGTCTGCAGTGATGGGCTTTGAGATTGCAGCAATGCCGCCGTGCACGCGTAACTTCTTGCGCTCGTCCACGTCAATTACTTCGCCAGTCTCGCCGGTTTGCGGTTTGTAGTAATTGGTCTGAGGTTGGTGCGACTAAGATCGCTCTGTCAGCTCCGGGGACATAATTTACGACAATCTTTACTCCTGGAAGCACTGTCAGGCGTCGCATGGCAGAGATAAACTTACGGCATGGGCGGGTTCATTGTCTTCGTGGAGAGTAAACTCATTCGCTTTGAGTTGAGCAAGGGCGTCCCCGGCTGGTGCTTTGATCAGTATTGTCGTCTGTAAAAAACAGGTCTGCCATAATGGAGATAGTTGACTCGAGCCGCCGCCGCCGCCGCCACCGCCGCTGCTCGCAAATTGAAGACTTACGTGTGTTGATGGGCTGTGGGGCTCCGCCCCAGAACATGTCGAGCGACATGGTGGCTGTTTGTGGTGATTGAAGTTGATTTCGTCGCTGAGTGCTTCTGAGTGGAAAAGATTGTGGATTTGTAGGCGACGTCAAGGTGGGTGACTCGGATGTTGACGGGAGGTCGGAGGTAACTGAAGTGAACGATGCAACGGCGGCAATGCGGCAATCACGATGCACCGCAAGTAAACGGGCGCGCTGTTGACTTGCATGCACAGTACTGCATTCTCGATTGGGGTCCCTGAGCGAGACGGAATGATCGTTGCCTCCGCGTGTTTATATGGGTAGCGTGGTCAGCAGCCCGAGTTCAGAAACAGAGTGAATGTGACCGTGTAGTCGGTGCCACTATTCACCTCATTACTCGCGCGGAGACTGGAGACTGGAGACTGAGCAAGAGTCAAGTATCGAGGGCGCTGGAAACGAAGTGCTCCACAGGACAGCGAATTTGCGCAGTCTTGCGTTCGAATATTTCCGTTCCTCGAAAGAGCTGGCAGCGAAGATGCTTAGTTGAAGATCCTAAAGTCTCTAGACGCTATAGGCTTTCGAGACGACCGATCGAGTGTCCTGCTATCAGTCTGGCCTTTCAATCACGTTCCTTATGGGTCACAAGTCTTGTAATTCGTCGTGCATGCGACTGGACGTCTCTCTAGAGCGATGTCGACCACGACTACGGATTTAATCAAGCGTCCGATGGATCTTATCTTACGGTCATGATCCGGGTCCCATGTTCATAACGAAATGTGAGTGGCGGTGCCGCAAACATGGCGTACCAATTCGACGGTCTTAACACGATGCACCCGAAGTGCTGCTTGCAATTGGCTTATCTTCACAGTGATTCGGATCGTCCTAGTCATACGACGACCTGGCTTTAGCCGTCGCTAGTGAATAAAACTTGAAGGATATTCTTTTCTGATGCGGTCTGCCTTGTGCTCCCAGAGAGTCTCACGGGACCCGCTGTACCTTTTCACTCCAGCCTTCCCCATCATTGAGATCGTGCGAGCAACGGTTTACGGCCCTGTCTAGCTTTCGAACGATGAGACTCTATGAAGGCGCATTACTCTCAGCATCACTTCAGCTCGTGCTGCTGCAGCAAATACGCGACCACCGTACAGGCTATCGACAAGATCTCTGATGTTTCTGCAGTCCGAGGAACGATCTTGCCTGACCCTCATCGTGTGATCGGGACGGCTCTGGCTAGTTCAGAGGCCTTTCCAATGTTGGAGCAATTTCTTCCCTGCCAGTATTTGAAACAAACAGACTCTAGGCAAGCTGATTTCCATGATCTGCCCAACCTGGGCCAGCACCTGAAGTCTGCGGTAATGCCAAGCCCGGCGAATCTTGGACGACTGTTCTTCTCAGATCCTGGCCGAACCACAACTTCGCTGACGCCAGTGACGTATGCTCTACACACCCGTGTGCCACCCAGCGCATGGGAAGCTCTGCAGAGCTGCCAACGGTGGGTAGTACAAAGATAGTGGCGGTGCTGTGAAAGTCGCAAAAGGTAGGCAGTCGCATTTCTTTCGCTCTTTCTCGGTCAACACCTAGCATCAAAAGCAATGTCATCCTATTTCACCTTACCGTCCTTTGCGAGAGCGAAGAAGAATCAAGAGGAGCTTCAGAGGACAAATCCTACTGAACCTGTGCTTAAGGATGAGGATGAAAAGTTTCTGGAACGTCACCTTTCGCAGGATGAAGCAACGAAGCCCGATCTGCCTCCTCGGCCTGCAGACGTGGCCAAGATCACTGACGAAGGCGAGGTCAAGGATGCCTCCCCAGCTGAAGCAAAAGACGCCGGAGATGTAGTCGTTCCCGAGACACAACCCACCGTATCAGACGCCTCGAAGCAGAAGTCGAAGCGCAACAGCTTTGAGCTGCCCAGTCAAGAAGAGGCCGAAGCAGCGACAAGAGGATGGAATTCTGCAGTGAAGCTGGATGACGAGAAAGGCACAACTGGCGCGCAGGAGAAAAAGACATGGGCATCATACCTCCCCGCCAAGCTTCAGCCTGCGAAGAAAGACGCGACGGCTCCCGGGAACGAGAGCACGACGGAGTCTGCGAACAAAGTGGACGACACTCCAAGCAACCAACGCACATGGGGCGAATACGCCTCCAACCTCGTCCTCTCCAGCTCGCTTACGCAATCACTTCCCAGCTGGCCTCAATCTCTCACCTGGTCCAAGGACAAAGACGCCAAACCAGAGCCTGTGTACAACGAGGACGGCACGATCAACGAGGAAAAGACGAAAGAGAAGCAGGAAAAGGAAGTCTCCGTCCTGCTCGACAACCTCAACATGTCCGCCATCAACAACCGTGTCTTTGCCTTCAATCAAGAGACGCAGAGGTTCTACGAACGCTTCGCGCAAGCCCTCAAAGACACCATCAACGGCGTGCCCACGGCATACGATGACATGGACAAACTGATGCGTGAAGCGGGTCCCACGCTCGAGAAGCAGTTCCAGTCGATGCCGCCGTTTGTGCAGACGCTGGTCAAGAGCTTGCCGGCGAAGATGGGAACTTCTCTCGGGCCAGAGATTATGGCTGCGGCGAGTGAGAAGCCGGGTGCGGATCTGAAGGCAAAACGCGCTGCGGAGGGGTCATCATCGCCGAATGCGGGCAAGGCTGAGCATGGCGGTAACAACAAGAAGAAGCGCACGATACCTGGTCTGAAGAAATTGATGAGCAAGGAGGGTGTGGTGGCGACCATGTTGCGGAATACGGTCAATTTCTTGACGACGCGATTCCCGTTTCTGGCTTCGACAACGAATGTTGTGCTGTCGTTGGCGGTGTTTAGTAAGTCGATCTTCCCGTGCACATCTTTCCCTCCGGGGTCATTCGCTAACGTGGGGGGTTTCAATAGTCCTCATGTTCGTCTTCTGGTACTGCCACAAACGTGGCCGAGAAGTGCGGCTGGCGAATGAGTCCGCGAGTAGTAGTCAGATTCTGGGTGAAGAGGGCGCTGGAGCTAGTGACTTTGAGGCATCTGGGTCCGAGGATAACGAGGAAGGAGACCTGAAATTGGGAGAGCAGAGAATCGAAGCGAACGAGAAGATGCAGGCGGATCTGGAGAAGACGTTGAACCAGCCTGATCCGGCGGAGGTGCCGTTGCCGAAGGCGGAGGAGGAGGCATTGAACAAGTCGTGAGGTGGGACTATACAGGAATGCGGTGAGTGACGGTACAAGGCGCGAAGGGGTGATGCTTGTGGGTGACAGAACGATGACATTGTAATGACTTTACGAGAGTATGATCATAGCAGGAGGATACCACAGACCATCAGAACAAAACATTAGCACAGAGCAGGAATATTGCTCGCTCAAACGACAGGGCACAGGCCGACGCACACAGCCAACGCAACGCAGACAGGAAAGTAACAACAAAAGACACCTCAATTCCTCGGTGGTACTCTTGCGCATGTATCATACAACATGAACTAGCACACTTCAATCTTCTTTGTTTTCGTGTGGCCAAAACCTGACTGTCACTGTCACAACAAAGTCTCTAGTTAGCGTGCGAGACGAGGCAGCACACACGAAAAAAAACACACCAGCTCTTGCACACGGCCCCTCACACTCGAGATCCAATTCTCTCGGAACCCTCCCGGCGGGAAATCCTCGTCCTTTCCAGAAAAATCGCGCATTTGTTTTTGGTATCATCTCGCCTTGTATCGACACGGGACAATCTCCCCAAGTCTCTCTCAGTCTCAGCGCGGCGAACAAAGAGGATCGATGCCCCCAAGAACCAGACACATGATATGTATGAACGTGCAGAGTTGGAGGGCATCCGGACTGGAATCATGCATGACACACTGATTATATGGAGAAAGAAAGGATGGAATGGAATGGATGAGGAGCAATGAACGGCATGACTTCACTCGCGTGTGTTGCATCTGTGAATCCCGTGCATCAATAAGGCAATCTGTGGACATACGTACATGGATGTACGTGCATACATGCACATTTTCTGCGTTTTGAAAACAAACATGAGAGCCTTCCCAAGAAAGAAATAGAAGACGAAATGAATTTGCTACTTGAGCGAATGTGATGATGCGGGTCGAAGATGTTGTTCTGGTTCTTGTTGTTCTTCCTCCTCTTCCTCGCACACCACCGTCCATCATGCAACCATGCAACCATGCATGCATGCATCCATCCATCTCCCACAAACTGTCTCAAAACCGCGTGAAATGACAACGAAAGACGACGAAAACAAAAAGCAACAACAGCAGCGAGCAGAGCCCAAAAAAATGAAGAAGACGAACGAAAAGCATCATAAACCCATTCCAACCTCGTAATCGTCACCGCGCCATCTCTCTTTCCAGTCAATGGCCACTCCACCCTCCGCACCAAACCCATCCGCGTGAGCTGGACGCGCTCTTACCGTCATCCTGTCAGGAAGGCGTCTCACCCGTGGCCGGGCATGCATCGTCTTCATCATCATCATCTTCTTCACCACTCCCCCATCCTCGCGCGGCAGCACCTAACAATTCTTCAAATAATTACTCGGCACAAGGCCCAACCTCCCGTTGACCTCGGCCTCCCACCATCCATCATCCTGATGCCTCGTCACGGCCAAAATATCTCCCTTGGCAAACGATAATTCCTCGGGGATGGCGGCTTGGTACATGTACATTGCTCGGGCTGTGCGAACATTTACAATCAGTGACACTGTTGCAAAAAAGCTTGCGGAGGAGGGAGAATCTGTGTGAGGGATCAAAGGGAGGGGGGACGGGAAATATCTACTCACAATAATGCATAATCGGTCGTCCGTCCTTTGTGACTTGGCGCTGTCCTGCCTGGCTCTGACTGCGCACGCGAGAGGAGACTTGGTTGGCGGCGGAAGTGTCGGAGGGGTAGTATTGACTTTGAGGGCGGCCGCCGCGTTGGGAGCCGCCGCCGTAGCCAGGAGCGTCTTGGCCGGCGGGGGCGAGGACCATGGCGCCTCCGGCGCTGGCAAAGTCGTTGCCGCGGGCGTTGCTGCTGGGAGGGCGGCCGGCGCTGGTGCCGGGGCGGTTGTACGTGGGGTTGGGAGAGGCAGCGCGGGGGACTTGGTAGCCAGGGGAGCCGCCGCGGAATTGGGAGGAGTAGGGTGGTGCTTGGGCTTTAACGGGGCTGGTGGATTGGGCGCGGGGACGGCCGGTGGAGGGAGGGGCAGCAGCATATGGGTTTGGTGATGCTGAGCGAGGGGCGCCGTATGGGTTGGGGGATGCAGCGCGTGGGCCACCGTATGGGTTTGGTGAGGCTGCGCGGTAGGGCTGTTGTGTTCGTTGGTCGCCGTTGTGGAATGGTCGTGGACTGGTCGCTCGTGGAGGGCCGGGAGACGGTGCTCGTGCCGTCTGTCCCATGCTGCTGCCAGGTCGTGGAGCGCTGGCGGTGAACATGTTTCGCTTTTGGGTGCCATACTGCTCAGCAGTCTTCTGCATCTCTCGCTTCGTGTGAGCAGGCGGAGGTGCGCCAAGTGTGCTCGCAGGTGTATAGCCCGGTGGAGGAGTGCCACGAGCGCCGTTCTTTGCGAAAGGAGTTGGCACACCGCGATCCGCAGCATCGCTGCCAGGTGCTGGAGTCGACATGCCATAGTGTCGATCTGCTGATTCACGGGTGGAGGCCTGCTTCGTCACGCCCTTGAGCTCGGCCAGTGCTGCTGCAATCGGATCCAGATCGCCTTGCGTGTTGCTCCTAGCGGGTGGCTTCTTGTTAGGATGAGCGACATCGAACACGTTGTTGCCAATGCCCAACTGATAGTCTGCGCGTGGATCGACGTCTGGATCCGGACTGACAGATGGCTGCTTGTTGGCCCAAGTGTTGGTCCTGCTGTGTCCAAAAGGCTTTACCGGACTGCCTGCTGCGCTTTCAGTCTTGCGCATGTTTGCAGGGGTCCAAGTGTTGCGACTGGTCGGTGTCTGAGCTGCGGATGGAGGCTGAGACTCATCTTTGCGCTTCGTGCTTGCACGTCGCTTGAATGGGCTGTTGAAGAAGCCGCTCTTCTTCTTCTGGATCGACTTTTCATCAGGTGGGCCACCAGACATGCTCGATACTCCGGAGAGATTAGATCCGTTGTAGTTGTAGCCCTTTGTTGGCGATGTTGCACCACTCGGCGGTTCCATGCTAGAGAAGGACGTTGGTGCAGAATAGTCACTATGATCTCCTTGACTGTCGCGACTTCCTGGTCGCACTGGTGATGGGATGGAGCTCCGCTCCGAAGGCGGTCCCATACCTGGTCGGCAGAATTGGGTCATACCGTCTGTCGGATATGGGTTGTGTGGAATCTGTGGGGCATCTGCGTACGGATTAGATGCCACTGATGATACGTTGCTCGGGACGAGTGGCGGAGGTGCAGCTGCACTGCCATGTGAGCTTCGGGCCTGAGCAGTGAAGTTATCATCGAGTTGTACTGAAGTGTTTCTTGGTTTTGGTATGCCCATCTCCTCGCGCAGACTGGAATCTGGATCGTGATGTGATTCGAATGTGCTCGGCTGTGGCGAGGCTGATCGGAATGTCGGATTCATTGTGCGCTGGAATTGGGCCACCGCATAATTTTCATCGTTAGATTCGTGATTTGAAATCACATCATCGACGTCGCCGCGACAGAAGTTGATGTACTTGGGTGCATCCGGGATTTCCTGCCCTGTGCCGTAGTCCTTGATGAAGCCAACAATGTCCTTTTCCACCTCGCAGTCCTCGAGAGAGAGTCGAATCTTCTCGCAAGACTGGTCGTCGCTGACGCATACGGTGGAAGAGATGTTGGCAAACGACCACAAGCTGCTCTTGAAGTAGTCGAGTCGCTCCTCTTCCAGATCCTGGAATTTGTCGCATGCAGCCTTCCACTCTCGATTCCAGCGTCCTGTGGTCTCCTCGAGAATCTTGACCGCTTGCTCATATTCCGTGCTGTTTGCCGACATCTGCACTTGTGTCTTCTCCAGCTTGGCCTTGTTCTTGCGTTCTTCCTGGCCCATGACCATGTGTCCTTGGGCGAGGTAGCCTTTGATCTTCAGACAGTCCTGCTCAAAGCGGTCGCGCGTCTTGTTGACCTGCGCCGTCTGCTGGTTCTTGGTCTTGAGAAGCTTCTCAATGCCGGTCTGGATGATCTTCCTCCGCTCCTTGATTCCGCCGGTGAAGGCAATGAGTGGCTCTTCGAGCTCCCCCTTCATTTGTTGCGAGATGTGTTGATGCGCCTTGCCCATGGATTCAATCTCGCCTTTGACCACATCCAGGGACATTTTCAGCGTGCCCGTCTCACACGATCCCAACGGCTTCCTCGCCAGGTTGAGGAGTTTCTTGGCGTATTCATCTTCGATGGAGGCTCGTGCGGTGTAGAAGGCCTTGAGTTCGTCGCTCGTGACTTTGGCATTGTGCATGCGCTGAAGGAGGGGATCGACGCCGGCGTCTTCTTTGCCCCAAAAGTTGTTTGCGACTGTGCGGGTGTTAGTGCTCCTTGCGTCTGGTGTCTGGTCGAGCAGCATACATGATAGCGAGACGGTAGGCCCCTCGGAGCCCGCCCGGCCAGGCATGGCTCTGGTGGTATGAGATACTGCAGCGAGTGCCGGGGTGAAGTGAAGCCACTGCGAAGGGCTGGGGAGGCGTGGGAGATGTGAGGTCCGTAATTGTAGCGAAGATGGTGCGTTGGCCAAACGTCGTGTTCCCGCATCGACGTGAACCCTCGACGATGGTGCACGCCGTCATGACGCTGGGCGTGTTTACGCGTTGTGAGGGACAACCCGTGCCTCGGCTGTCGGCCCGCACCCGCTGGCTTGCACGGTATAAGAGCGCGTCCTTTTCTGCTTCTCTTCCAATCTTCTTCTCCCCTTCTCTCTTCATACTTGTAAGCGATCCCCACTTCCCCCCATCTACCTCTGCATCTGCTAACCACCCGCAGACCTTGTTGAGGCATCTGGTGCACACGAAGACCAGAGCCATCTAGAAGGCCCTGCATTGCACCGCGCGGCGGCCAACTGGATCTCATCTCCTTCGGGGGCTGAGTTGGCGCAATTTTTGATGGCAATCCACATCCACTTTTCATCATGCCTCAGGCGCGTGTCGCCTGTGGTCTGGAGAAGAGCATGACCATGATGATCACCACATCTTCATAAGCCATGTCCAATAACTGTAACCGCTGGGCACTCTCGCGGCGATGTCGGGCAGCCGTCGTGCCGTTGCCGCCTTGGCAGCCTCGCGTCGCGAAAATTGGCGTTCCGACGACGGCTCCCACTGCCATCACCACCGCTATGCCTCGCCTCGCCGCCAACACCATCACACCGCCGCTCCCTCTCTCTCTCTTCTGCAGCATATACGCTCTCACCTTCGCCCATGGCGCCATGACCAATGGGACGTCCGATTCGGTTGCTTCAGGCGCCGAGTACGCGTCTGTGGGGCCGACTCGCTGCAACTAGCAGACGTGGCCTGCGCACGCATGATATTCCCCCCGGAGGAATGAACTTCTGCTCCTCCCGGGACAAGGGCGTTGCTCGCTCCGCAGCTCAGCTGCTCATGATGCTTCCTGTCGGCGCCGCTTCCTTCCCCTGTCTTCATGAGATGAGCAGACCCGCGATGGGGGAGAACGAGTGACGTATTGCTATAGTCGCGACGCTATCTGCCCCGCCGACGACTAGAACTGCACTGGAGACAAGCCCTTCCAGCACCTCCGGAGTCATGCATTCATCACGATCTGAGCAGTGCCACCCGGAAATCGCCACATCTCACGGTGTCGACCTTCTCGGCAAGAGCGAGATCGCTGGGCAATCCGCTCCAGTCTTCCCTATTCCGAGCCGCCCATACCATCACTGAGTCGTATACTGAATGCCACCGCAATGTGCGATGCGCATTACCGTCGCCCTCCCAGCGCCCTTCATCGCTCTCTGCCGCTCAGACCACCACCACATCGTTGCACACAATGGTCGCATAGAAGCTTGCAGGAAGGAGGCAAAGCACAATAACCAGCAGGTCCAGCCCACTTGCGAAGCCCACCAACGCTGGACCCGAAGCGACACCGAGAAGCAGCATCCCACGCTTGTCAGCAGCTCTGCGATTGAGCCAGAGAAACCCAAGCAAGACCGTCGATGCAAGACCAGCCAGAAAGAATGCCATGGGTCCAGGGCTGACCAGCAGCGTCAGCAAGCCATTCCCATGCAATTCAAGTCGGTCAGCTGCTGGATCACTTGATCTCTGAGTCTGCTGTATGCCGTACTGCGCCATGACTGCTATTGGCATCGGAGCAAGGAGCACGCTGCAAATCTTTTTGGCCACTGCTGTATACTCGTGAAAGCGCACTGTTTCGGCTTGAAGACCATCCATTTCCTCTCCGATGGGTTTGGCGTTGTGCCTCTTGTCAGATCGCTCCGGGTCTTGGTCGAAAGGGGATTTGGAAGAATCGTACACCGGGTACGGCTGCTTCTCTTCGTCCCCTGCCTGCGAGGGCTGTCGGAATCGTATCAAATTCGTCGTCCCAGCGCGGAACACGGATGTGCGGAAATGTCTTTGGAGACGAACCCAGCCGTCGCGTACAGAACCCGCATACGTCGCGCCATCACCGGTGATCATGTCGTATCTTGTTGCAGGCAACCAGTTGTGCACTGGGCATGTTTTACATGCGCACGTTGACTGGGCTTGCAACATATTTATTGCCAAAAGCAGCTGCTGGCTCGAGATGCTTTAGCGATTGTGCCCTGCTCGCTCCTAGTTCTTCGACTCAAGTGGTGTTTGCTCGAAGGCACTAGGGAGTGTTGAGTCTCACCTCTGTCAATTGAGTATGGATAAAGCACTTATGTGCAGTCTGGAAGCTGTTTGCAGCGCAAGACATGCATTTGAAAAAAATACAAGTGGGCAGCTGGAGATTGCCACCCTTCCTGTGGATTGGTGTGTTTCACAAACACGTGAATGGATGCCACCAGATGCACGCTTGGACTGTCACGCATGATGGTACCGCACCTCCGCTAGTGAGGTCGATGCACGCGTGGATGCTGGTGGCGACCATGACCACCCACAGTTGAACCGTACCCACCAGACTCGCGATTCCGCCCTCTGTGAACCTCGCTGAAAGACAACGCTGATCCGAGAAAGAGTCGCAGGCTGAGCATGAAACCTGAGTCCGCAGCATCGCCCGAGGTATGTGCATGCTCTAGAGCTGTTCAGGAGATCAAGGCCGGACTGGCAGAAGCATCGCAAGACCTCTTGCTTTATGCAGGATGAGGTCGCCAACGCAATCACGCATGCGCACTGCCCCGTATCACCAACAGACTGTGAGTACGTATTTCATCGCCAGGGGCATAATGTACGGCGCTCAGCAACGCAGAAGCGATCACATGAATGCCGTCACTATTGCGAACAGCTCCATGGACCATTTCCTGATTCTCCTTGCCAATCCCGTGGGGGCACTGTCGCTCCCGAAACGTGAGCGATCTGATCCTCAGAAGGAAGCTTTGTTCCGGGCATCAGTAGCTGGATTGCTCCAAGAACATCTGGGAGATTGAGGCCGTCGCTTCTACCGTGAAGGTGAATTGAACTCATTCAGTGGTCATAACTCTCTACCAGCAGTTGAGGATATGTCCCGGCGGTGAAGTTCAACACGTCAACCACCCAATATGGCAGATCTCACAGCTGCGCCACTTCATCATTTCAAGTGTTCGTGTCGGTGCCGCTGCTGCTCGGACTCACTTCTTTCTTCCAGTCTCTATCAACTTTATCCCGCAAAAATTGTCCTTCTCCCCCTGCGGATCGTACTTCACACTCAGTGAGCCGCCTTCTCTCTTGCACGACCTCTCCATTCTATTGCTCATACTGACACTGTTCGACGCGATCAGCGACTGCCACCTCCCGTCGCACACATCCATCAGCACGCGGCACCGAGACCCTTGCGGGTAAGGTGATACAACACTCCCCACCACCCTTCCCATCAATCACATTATCGCCAAGATCGTTGCTACCTCGACCGTATTCATCGCCGTCGTTGTGAGCTCCAAGAGACTCGTGGGGAATTTCCCACAATCCAAGAGCCTGACAGCGCTTCTTCACCGCGTGAAAAGAAGTTCTGTGGACGCCATGGCTTCTGAGGGCTCCGCCGACAGCCCCCTCGGCTTCGCGGTCATCATACTCGCGTTGTCCTATGGCCTCTTGCTGCTGTGGCTGGGAAGCTTTGGAGTCATCTCGTGGGGCGTTCGGGTCGCATTATCATGGCACAATACTGCACAAGCTGGCTGCATCATTTGGGTTCGGGTAGCATACGCAGCGTTATCTTACCCCTTGGACGCCTTGTGGCTTCAATCTCTGCCTCGCGGCACCGGGGCCACCAAGCAATGTCACCTAAAATTCCTTCACGACAAGATCGGCACCAGCGTCTGCGCCGCGGACGACAGCTCAAGACTTATGTCTCTCATCGGTGTGAAGACCGCACATGTCTTGAGATGCCTGTCCAGAGCCTTGACGCGAGTAACGCATTTCGCTCTCGGGTTCTGCAATCATCCATTCTTGCCGCCTTACCAATATCGCACAGCCAGTATGCTTCTGGTAACACTCTTCCTCGCACTATCGGAGTGTCGACCGACAGACGAGTCGCGGGTCGCTGGTCATGGGCTACCAGAGGACGATCTCACTGAGCAGGGCATGCTTCGGTTGTGGCACTTGGTCAGACCAGTCATCCCTCCTGCTGCGATCTTGGCTGGCTTCTTATGCTCTTGCGAACTCGTCCGACGACGTCGCATAGCGGACCAACCACGCGGCACATTTCCCCGGCTTCATCTTTATTCGTCTGTCGCTGGTCTCACTGCAATGAGCATCTACAGCGGAACCGAGATGCCTGACAAACAGGATCTTGCCGTCATGACGGCGATATGCTACTTGCTAGTGATTACTCTCATCACACGCCTTGGATGTCTCCTCCACCACCATGCTGAGCTCTACGCCGCTTACATGCTCACTGTCGGTCTCCTGCTCTTCCTGATTATGCCTATCCTCCTGACCCCTGGCCCAGGTCAGCAACTACTCTACCTCCTTCGACCTTTCCTGCTCGTTGGCCTTGGGCGGTTCGGACATTTCCTTGTGCACGCTTGCAAATTGCGCAGTCCGCTACGTCGTCGGAATTCAAACGTGCAGATCACGCACCTCGAGGAGGGCGTGATATGCGAGCCGCCCCCTGCCACCAACCCGTATGGCACGAATACTCATGACAGCACGAGCACCAATAATAGAGCGATGCAACAACCGTCCTCGGGAGAATCTGCCGCAACGCTGCTGGCACCCACGGTCGTACAGCCGCACTAGCAACAATACTACATTCATGGAACGATCCGCCGCATGACACCTGGAAGGGCATCTCATCCGCGTCCAGAGGTGGAAGGACTTCGTGCTTCCTTGTAACGTCCCTTGTCTATGGGGAGGATAGAAAGCGCTTTGCGTGCAATGACATTGGCATTGGCATAGGGTCGACGTTCACTCCGAGTTCTCCTCGGACAGCTTATCAGAATCCAGGAAAAACATGGTAGTTGTTTGATTATTGATTGATGGTGAATGCCCGGGTAAGAGTGCATGTCCAGGCATTATCGACTTGCGCGGTTTGTTTCATCGTTCTTGTAGCTCATGTAGATCGATGTTGTATGTCATATAGTTGTGGACAGCATTCGAACCATCACAAGTCTCTCACAGACTCCAGAGCCATTCTTTGCTCCGGGCTTCGACGTGACGTATCATTTGCTCATGCCTGTCACGCAAACCATCTCTCCGCCTACCAGCTATGCGAGTCACCTGTGCCAAGTCTGCTACCTCTCCCGGTCATGTTAGAGCCTTGTCATCATGTCGCAAGATTGAGCCACCCTCCCTCGCATCTGCAGCTGCTGGGGCTTGATCATATCTCCCGTCTCTTCGCCAAAAATGGGCTCGCTCGATACTACAGGAACTGCCCCCATCGTATAAAAACCTCAACCACCTCGTACCCTTCCTCCTGGAACGGATCACTCCCGCATAACCGCTCATTCCGAACAGCGTATGGGCAGCGTAGATCGTCACATCCCCGCCCGGGAACCGTCTCGCGTGCGGACGCCTGTGAAAAGATCCCTTGTCCGGGGGAATGTGCGAGAGGACGTTTGCTTGTCTTCTGCTGGCGGTATTGGGCAAGGGATGGCGACTTGGTCTTGGATGCTTGGATTCTGTTGGGCTTCGATTGGTTCCATATCTGGGCATCTTCATATGTCTCGGAGCACTCCCGCGCATCACCGGATCGGCTTTAGTATAGTCTCGCTCCTAAGCTCTTTGAGGCGGCGCTGGAGTGGGAAGGCAGTCTTGATGTGGCCGAGACGGTTTGATCGAAGTAGTGAGCTCCGCGCTCGTAGCTGTGCTGGTCACGGTTCACTTGGCCGCCGTAACATCAATGGACAATGGACGGATTGACGGTCGTGTCGCTCGTGGCGAGTGTCAGCACGTCAGCCCAAGCCAATCGTCTTACATGGTGATTGTCGCCGAGTACATTACTTCGGAAGTGAAGGAAGTGATAATGACTGCGGTCAGGGTCGAAGGGACGGTGCTGGTCCGGGTCTTGATATGTAGGAACGAGGAACAGCATGAGGCGGCACGAGTGTCTGCCGAAAGCGCACCGACGGGGTGATCGATGCCCGAACAGAATTGCGATGAGAGCGCATCGCCATCAGCATCTAAGCCAGCGGGGGCGAGCGGGAAACACGTAGAGGCCGAGGAGAGGAGAAAAATGAGAAGCTTCATCTTGCTTGGTATGCTGCTTGGCGATGCAGCGGATAGGAAACACGTGCGCCAGGGCAAGCAACGACTTCCTACTATATACAACTTGGATTTCTCCACTGACGCCTTTTTCCCTCCGCTGATGGGCGGTGCGGGACGCCGTGCCTCTCTGCCTGGACGCTCGTCGTGGACCACGCTGAGCATTCTTCCTTGCCTCGACCATTCACTCTCTTTGAACGTTTACATGGCGTGCAGTACAGGCCAATCCGTAATCTTGCAAGATGTCGGCTGAACTGGATGGCACATGATGCGCAAAAGTATGTGGTTGCTGTTGTCGAAATGCCCAGGTCTCGAAGGATGCAAACTAAGGTATGCCCGTGTGCTCAACCTGGGCCGGAAGCCTCAAGCGACATCTAGTACGATCGAGACATACAAACTCACGACATTGATTCATTCACCCATTCAAACACGCTTTTTTGATGACATTTGCACCAGGTTGGATCATTGACATGACAAGGAAATGCCGCTGCTCCAGTGAGCGATCAATATGACCGTTTCGACTCACTCTTTCTCTCATCTTCCGTGGCGACGAGTATATGTGGGTCTAATCTTCTGAAGGCCGTAGCCAATTACGCCGCGCGCCGCCGAAGTGCAAAGACAGGCTGAGCACATCAGTAGTGTTTGCATTACACGAGACCAAATCTCCGTTTTTCGCGTTGGGACATATTTAAGCCAAGACCTTCGATCGATGACAACCACCAGCGTGCAGCGGCCAACGTGAACCGCCATCGCGTTGCTGACAAGTACCTCAAGCGATGACGATCAGTTCGTTCCGCACGACAGTCTTGGCCAACTTTCCGTCTACCACTTTACCCTCTCAAAGTCCTGTTCATCAAACTTCTCCGAATCCAGCAGACGGCCCATGTCTGTCTTGGAAATGTCCTCGCCATGTCTCCTAACTCTCGCAATTAAGAGCTTGAGGAAGCTAGTAGGGCTCTTCTTCAATCCTGACTCTCCGCCAACTCGACCTCGTTCGTCAGACAAAATGAAGCCATGGGAATCCACCTTCCAGCCCAGGGCCTCCATTTCCGCAGTTAGGGCGATGGGCGAGAGTCCCATGAAGCGACAGGTAGCTTCATACTCCTCATATGACGATATGTAGAGCTGACCGGCAAAGACGTTGAGCTGCACGATGAGCTCAAGCGGTATGTCCACGGTCACCTCGCCCGCAGTGACGGTATAGAGATCCATCTTGTCCATGTCTGTCGGGAAAGCGCGGTTGTAACGAGCCCGATAAAGGTGCAAAGCTGCTGTGGGCGAATGCTCCACATATTGGTACAGTTGCTCTGCCTCGAAGGGGCTGATGACGACGATGCAGTGGAAGTGCTGCTCTAATTTCATGCCTTTCCGCACATTCTTTCGGATGGACAAGATCCATTGAATAGGCCTCTGGTACGAGTCTGCAACCGAATCCGTACCAAAGTCGAGCACCGTGCGAGCGAAATCAGACGTGGCCAAAAACTGACCTGACCCGAAACAAGCAGGATCAAGGTCGTAGGCCTGAGCTGCGCTTGTCTTTTCCAAAGTCTGGAATGCTGGTTTATATCCAGACGATCGTGGATTGATTTTGCCAGTGCGAACGAGGTCAACCACGTGAGGATGCAGTCTATGCTCTTCAGGGATTGCTGCTGGCGCCTTTTGAATCTCGCGCTCGGCGTCAACTTCAATCTCTTGCTCTTGCTCTTGCTCTTGCTCTTTTGTCAAATTCAGGTTGCGATTGCCGAATTCGAGCATACCAAATTCTCTGCATCGTTCGACAATAGCTTGAAAAGGAGGATGGTCGGACTTTGCCAGGACCTCCAAAGGCGAGGGCTTGTCCGGCATTGGCCAGTAGCGGTCCTTGATCGATCGTGCTTCTTTCTCACAGAGTCGCAAAGCCTGCGCCCGGGTCAAAACGTGCTTCTCACTGATTTCCATCCTCTCCAGAACTCTCGCCGCATGAGCGAATCTATGGTTCTGTGCCGCCCAGAGGGTCATGTCGTGACGCATTTCCGAAGACGTCTGGCCAATGACCCACTGTAAAACATCGGATACTGTGATCTCGTCCCCCACCCCGTCCAAGGCCCAGATCTTGGCAGCAATCTCCCGTGGTATGCAGAAGGTAATAGTCTGACCCATTCCAAGCTTGCGCATTCGCATGCAAGCCTGCTTCATACGATCATTTGTCAACCGGGGGCCGAGTGTGACAGCAGCGCGGTAGTCTGACGGTAGCTTGAGATCCAAACCGCGCGTGTGACATTCGTCGAGATATACTGCGCATTGGTCCAAGCGGGATTCATATGAAGATCCTGCGAGCGGCTCCGGATGCCCGGAAATTGTGAGCACCGTGAGCTCGTCATCGTTGCAGTAGACGACTGCAGACTTTCGTCGCTCATGATCCAACTTGATCAGCTTTGCTAGCCACATGGAAGCCACTTCTGCATTGTTGAGTTCCAGGATTTGGGCACCAACATCGAGAATGACATATGGCATAGGCTCAAGATTCATGACCAGATCAATCAAGCGCTCTGCATCTGTAGCAGAGTTGTCCTTGGCATCAGGCATCAGTGCAACAGCATTCTCGTCTTGCAAAAGGTGCAGGAGCACAAGCGCATTAGTGTGCATTTGCGCAGGTAGATCCAACTGCGTCACGTTGGACGGCAGGAGTTTCCGAGTGTCGTTGGTGCCAGAGTAGCCAGTAGTTGGGTGAGCCTTGACCTTTCCAAGGTCACATCCAGACGCGGTAAGCTTTTTGGGATATTCCTTCATTTCGGCGGAAAAAACGATGTGTGCCAGGAAGTAGTCAATCAAGCCCTTCGAAAAGCGTAATTGCGGGAACAGTACCGAAGCACAATTGACCTGGTCCTTGAGGTTGACATTTCGCAAGCTCTTGAATCCGTCATCCACCTGGACACCACGGAGCCAGTGAGAGTACTCTACGTCTTTGTGATCTGAAGATTTCAAGTGAGCGAATGCGGCATAGATATCTCGGTCTGTCAGTCCTTCGTTAAAAAATGCGATTGAAGTTAGCAGGATCACCACTTCTGGGTGGCAGAACTCTGAGCGTGGCGATGGTTGATCCTTCGCTGAGAAAGGCACCGCAAGACTTATTGACGGTTCGCGCTGTGGTGCAAGCCCAAAGTTGACACGCCACCGCTTGGAGCACAAAGCGAACTCGAGAATCCCAGTGGCGAGCAGACCACGCAAGAGCAGCAAAGGCTTTTCAGTCTCTTCCGACCAGAGCGTGCCATCTTCCACTAGCTTTTGCTCCCGGGCCGTCAGGTCCAACTTTGTCATGTATCGTATGAGTGCCGTGCGTGAATGCTGATCTTCGTTCTGCAGTGGCAAGCTGGGTATGCCGTGAGCGCAAATATACTCAGCAATGCGCTGAATCAGTGAAGCCATTGCCTCTGGGCTTAGAATACGGAGTCTTGGAAAGCCGCCCTGTGTGCGGGTGATGCACTCAACAGCGGAAGGAAAGTCGGACACCAGATCTGGCAAGAGGATCTGGACTACATCGAGAACCTTCTGGATGAGAGTCCATCGGGAGTATTCGTACTCCACAGGTCGCCGCAGGCCCATGGTGTAAATGAGCTCGGATCGAACGCTGAAATTCTCATCGCTCTCATCGATGATGTCTCGCGAGTGTTGATCAAAGAATTCCTGCAGATCCATGAAGACTTTGCCTGCAGCAGGTCGACCCGAGATGAAGCTCTCCGGGCCTGCGAGACTGAAGCTCATGATGTGCTCGGGCTGCACAAGAAGAACGCCGCCCTCTCGCTCGCATTCCTTGCATATAGCCTTGAATTCTTTTGCGGAAGCCTCGTCCAGCCGGAGAGCGCGAGAGTAAGGCATGTAAAAAATGCGGCGGTCGATGAGATTGCCGAAGCTCGAGATCATCATCTGAGCCATTTGCTTGCTTTGAGGTTTGGCAACGACCACGCGAACCAACCTCCTGCCGTTTGCAAGCTCAGCAGCAACGATGGGCGTGATTACTGACGATTTTCCTTCACCCATATTCAACTGCATGACCGCATTCTTGTTGTCTGGTGGATGTAGCATGACTGCAGCAATGTCACGTTGTACCGCGCGAATCGTGATATTCTTCTCTACCTCAAGCAGAAGTGACTCGGGATGCTCGATGGGCTCCCAATTCTGGTGCGGTATGTTCTGCCATTCGCGGACTAGGTCTTCAATGTTTTCGCGGCTACATGCCTCCACTAAACGCTCGGCTCTCTGGACAGATGCAAGCGCTCCAGCATAGGAGATGATCGCTTTCTTCCAATCTTCGCTAAGTTTGGGCCAGCACCGGCTATTCAGCTGCTCTAGCAACAAGACGTTCGAGATCTGGGGCCACTGCAGACTTGTCCTGCACCCAGTCACTGTGCTCAGATGTAAGCAGATCGCCGAGACAATGACGCTGCGGATATCTTCAAGACGAGATCGGACCGCTTGGAGATAAGGCTCGAGCCCAGCCAGCACTGCGGGCATTTCAGACTTCGATGGAATGATTCGTGTCTGAGTGCAGGTTCTTGCAGATGCATGGCTATCCGCAAGCGCTCGCAAATAATTCTGAACGTCATCTGCCTTGTTTGTAGCTTGGAGCCTCTGAATAAGCTTCTCCAAGCGACAGTGCGATTGCGCCAGTGTCTCATCGTTTGCAATGCTCAGACCTTCGAGCTCATCAAGCCCCTGCGGATCCCCTGCTGCCAGACAGGGTGCGTGACCCGAAAAAAGGTTACCAATGTCAACAGCCGTAAGGACCTCATCCTGGTGGTTGGGCTGCGGCAATGTGCTTAGGACGCGAGAGATGTGCTCCAGTGGCAATCCCAACACTGTCCGCTCGACCTCTTGGCAGTATGTTTGGAGACGGTGAAAGTCTGCACGTCTCTTAAAAATTGGCTTGACGCGATCCAGAATTACTTCAACATCAATGTAGGGGGCCACATGCTGCCGCGACAAAGCATCAGGCATGCTTGGGATGCGCGTCTTGGACTGTGCAGCGAAGCCATCGAAGACCTCTTGTATGGCACGCAGCCGATAGCGCTGGAATGCTTGTGGAAGCATCTCCTTCGGTCGCATCTTGAGAGACTCCAGAACATCCGGGGGACAGTTCTCAATATTGATAGCAGCGTCGTCGACAACCTTCCGCAGTGCGGACAAGTCTAGCTTGTTGCCCAGCTTGGGTATGATCAGATCTGCACTTGGGACGGGAACTGCTTTGACTTGTGCAGACGTGTATATCATAGCAAGCAGCTGTAGCGTTGCCATGTCTGCTGACTCGGAGAATGCCATGGTCGAAAGCCAGATCATCACGCCAAATAAGTTCAATGCGTCATGGCCTTTGGATTTCAACATGCCATGGAAAGACAATAGATGCTTCACGTAGGGCGCAGGCGACGGGGAACGGCTTAGAATTGGCCCCACTTCAGACAAGAGTGTAGCATCGTACTGAAGCATGCTACCGTTGAATTCGAAGTCGGCCCCGTATAACTCATCCTGACTTGACAATACTTTCCACAATGTGCCTGAGGCTGGCGGACTGTAGTGTAGCTTGCTCGACTTCCCGGAAAGTAAACGCGATATAACGTAGGCTTGCTTGGTCAGTACGTTTGCCTCGTCCTTATCCCGACTGTCGTAGCGAACACCCTGACGAACTGAGCTACTGTGTGGGTCGAACATGGATGCTGGCCAACTCATCGACCGAGCCATGTCTCTGATCAGCAAATCTCGATCAACGTGGTCAAATCGCGGCAAACGGAGGTCCGCGGCAGGGTGAAAGACGCTCTGCTTCTTAGCCTGATCAAAGATACTGCGGACTGCCAGTACGAAGCCTGCATGCTGACTTGAAGGACTCAGCTCTTCATCCCAAGTGACCTTTTGCATCACTTTGTCGCCGGTCGGGGGGTAGTAGCATCTTCCAGGAGTAAGTCTTGCTATCCTAGCCAATAGGTCCGCGTTCTGCTGAGATAGTTGCGCAAAGGATCTCACCGCTGCTGATCTCAAGATTCTGAGCGCTTGCTCCGTTCCAGTGCGGCGAGTCAATGGGTCTGGAAGCGAGAATGATGTGAGGGCGTGGAAATACGCAAGCAGAAGGTGGCTTTGCAGACTCTTGCTGCCGCCGAATCGTTCCAAGCGCTGATCGATCTCGTATGCGTGGATCTTGGTGATCGTGTCGCGATCTATCCGCACTTCGACGTGGCTATCAAGCTTGACGTATGACACTGGCCCTTCTGGGAGCAACAAAAGCCGGTCGTCGGCACGCAGGCCGATGAGAACCAGCCGTGACTTCAAACCAGAGAGTGAAGGAAGGGATTGATCAGCATCGAGTACCATACCACGAAACTCCTTAGAGCAGAGCGAAGCAGAGCCGCGAGTAAGCGTGAATGATAACTCGAGTGACGGAATGTTGATATCAAGAATCTCACCATCTGATACGCCCAGATGTACCCTGGTGCGCTTCACAAGAGGGGCAAGGATCTCCGCGACCACGTCCATAGTGTCGTTCTCGAGTCCGAGCAATGACTGTCCTCGTCTGTGCAGCTGCCAATCACATTGGTCCTTGTTCTTGCTGAGTGTCCAGATAGAATCTGAATAGTCATTCCAAGGATCAGACTTAGGTCTGAACTGCACAGTAAATTCGTCAGACCCGTCGTGAATCACGAGCCAGTGCACGTAGTCCTGTACAAAATGCTCTGGCATCTTCCGATCGAACAGTTTCGAAGGCAGCAGCTCGTAGTTTCGGGGTCCCTTCTTTGTTTGCACCACGAGATTCTTGCTGGACTTGATACCTGAACTAAGCAATGCGAAGTCGATCCTCCAGCCCTTGTACAGATTCTTGCTCAGATAGCGCATCCCCAGAGCATCTGACGGCCTGACTTCGATCTCGTCTGTTCCGAATAAAGTGTGATAGGTCGGATGCTCTTCATACTCCGTTGGTGGCTTCATTAGTCGCATTCCATCGACGAGAAACTCTCCGGTTATCATATTGACGTGGAGAAGCTTGGTCGCAAATGTCATAAAGACCCATTCGTTGTCCACATCACCGCCCATGTGCTCCCAATCATCATCTAAAGGATGAAAGCCTGGCCAGGCTTGCTGCGCAATCGCGTGGTTCAAGCCTGTGAACCCTTTGCGCAGGATCGGAAAAGCATCGTGGAGTATTCGCTGAAATCTCCAAAAGAGCAGTGGAATGAGGCCGGTCTGCGTTTTCCGGCGCTCAGCAAGAATGAAAGAGCATTGCCATAAGACCGAAGCACTGGCTTCGGAGCTGATGATGTCACTCAAATGGTCGCCGACATCAAAGGTGATGCAGCATAGCAATGCAGCCTCGTTGCGTTTCAGCAAGAATGATCCGTAAGAGCGGCGGTCACTTGCAGATGCTTGCGCCAGCTGTCCCAGTTCTTGCATCCACGAGCATGCTACCCTGCGTGCAGAAGCGAGGAACGTAAGGCAGCGATGCCTTATATGAGTCTCCAAAGTCAAAGAGAGCAGCCGAGATGCGATCGCGGCGAAAATGACGACAGCATTCATAGCTTCCCAGCTTTTCTTGCAACGCAGCAATGCAGCATCGAGTTGGTCGAGTAGGCTTTGGGCAAATTTGTCTTTCAACAAGATCGCATGAGGTGTGCGGACGGTTTGATCGTGAGAAAACATGGTGTCCGGCAAAGGCGTACCGGCTTGATAGACGCATTGCAGGAAGAACGATACTGTCTCTTCCTTCTCGAATATAACAGCCGGAGCACGTAGCTGCTGAATGATATTGAGCCACTGCAGATGCTGACCAAAGCCCAGGCAGCAAAGCTCCTTGAACTCATCAATGGTCATATCCTGGGGACACGTCGAAACATCGGCAATGACGGCATTGGGTGCTGGCCCATCTGGCAGGCTCGAAGGGCGTTCCAGAAACCTCTGTAACGCTCCAGAAATCGGCGGCAGGGGGTAGACATAGTTTTTGTATGCTGTTGCGCAAGGCTTCAACTTGTCAATATAGAACAAGGTCTCCTCCCGCTGACCCTCCTCCTGGTCCGGGTCATCCATATCGCTATCCTCATCGGGCAGGGCATTACTGTCATGCATGAAATATTCGTAATGGGATCCGTTTGGAACGCAGATATTTGAAGCATCCGCTTGCGTCAATAGCATAGAGCTACGATGCGTAAGACTCGTATGCTTCTTCGTCGTCCACAGGATCACTTGAGGAAAAGTTCCACATGTGAAGCTGATGTGCAACTTGGGATCATCCTTGAGACCGACTGTGCCTTTCGCCATCGTGTAAGCTGGTGCCGCACCTTTCAGTACCTTGGAGCACAGGTACGCAGTGGCGTCTCGCCAGCACGAGTACCAAGAGGGGCACCTCAGCTCGAATATCAAAGCCTTGGCTTCCGCGTCATTTGACGGAAGCGGCCACTCTTCAACCTTGATGCGCATCCTGTCTTTCTTGTCGTTCAAGATACACTTGATGCAATTCTCGAGGTCGTGTTCCAGAACAGGATCCATCCGCCATCGACTCAAAGTTGAAGCAGGTTGTGTGGCGGCCACTCGCTGCGTGTGAACCAGCCGATCTGCTTCAGCCTTCCACCTGTTGTAAAGGGCACATCTGCTCTCGAGTTCTTCAAGCTTAGCATCGCGGGCTTGCTCGGCACTTGTCTCAATGCTCGATCGTAATGCATGGAGGCCTGCAGCTTGGCCATAGGTGTCGTAGTAGGAGGCAGCGAAGCTATCGGCAGCTCTCGGGATGCTGAAAATACTGGGTTTGGCAGGATCGGCTTGCTGAATGCGCCTGTTGAAATATGCTTCAACATCGTGTAGTCGCTTCATCTCTGGCTTGTTCCGTAGCAGAAGACTTGAGAACAGATCGATACTGATCCCGGGCAGATACTGTTTCAACAGCTCGCACTGAGCGACTGCGAGCTTGTCAATCGCCACCCATACCTCGTAAAGACACAGAAGCATGAGCGACAGGCCTTCGGGATTGCGTGGTCTTGCAGAATACGTGTCTAACACCTGTGCTCCGATATAATGCGCTTCTGCTGAGATGTGGTACTGCTTGAGCAATTTCAGCAGCATTTGACACGCGTACTCCGGGTCGTATGAGAGGGCAGCCTTCCACATGTCTGCCCGCACCCAGTCCTCAATGGCCTTGAGATTGGGAGTAGCGTATGCTGCCCGGGGGTCCACGTCAAACTCTGGAAAAGACCGGGCGCTCATGTGCAACAAGCCGCGTCGAGATGAAAACACTTTAGGCATATTTGTGCTCTCGCGCACCTCTCTCACTGTGATGTATTCGTCAAGATGTGGTAGAGCAATGAGGGCGTCCGCAGCGAAGTTTAGACCGATTAAACGCTGGAGTGGTCTTCCCAGATGCATTTGCTGGCTTTCTGCCCTCTGCAACGAGTCCCAATGATTGCGTAGCTCATCCTCGCCACGCTTCAGCAACTTCTGAATCGTTTCCACAAACGTGACGGAGAAATCGGCCGTCAAGGATCCAGCCTGGATGAGTTTCGCCAGTCGTGTGGCAGCTTTTCGGTTCATGCCAAAAGTGATATCGAAAGGGGCCGAAAGCGCATGAGCGTCGTCGAAAAGACGTGCAATATAGTAACACATGAACTCCTTGTAAGTGGAGGAGCCCCGATCCATGCGCGAAAAGACGAGCTGCAAGGTGGCTCTGATCAAGGTCCACGTAGGTGACCGTCGCCAAGGAATTTCAGCATCATTCCACTGAACATCGTCACGTGTGTGCTTCAAGATCGTGTTGACGTCCGCTGGCTGACCACAGCTTCTTAAGAATGCGCCGAGCAGTAGTTGAGTCACGAGCCGAGGGTTGGTTGTGTCCCGGTCCTCGTCCTGCCACCTGCCTTGCTTCCGGATCTGTGGCTGCATGCCTGGGGCTGCAGCGGAGCTCATCTGTGTGATGGTGTGAGCAAGTGTGGTCACGAACCCTTCTTGCTTGTATGTGCTGAGGTCTACCGCCACTGCGCAGCCAGGGAACTGGCGTTCGAGCCTGCCATGCGTGCCAAGTACACTCTCGTTCTGCGGACTGAGCTCGAATGCCTCGAAGCAGAAATGCGTCGCCTTGTGCGATATGAGTATTCCAGCGTTCTGTGAGCGGACCCGCAGCGCAACACTGTGGCCAGCCTTGAGCTCGCCCAAAGTGAGAAGCAACTTGACTTCATCCAAATCTCCATTTCCCTTATGGCAAGCCAGTGAGTGGGCAAGTAGATTGAGGGCTGCATCTATGGTCCAGCGTCGCTTCTGTGGGAGCTTTCCTTGATATTCCTTGAGACATTTCTCAGTTGCTTGGAAGAGCTCGAAGCCGACGTCCTGCTCATCCTCTCGCTGAGGCAGCTGCTGGGGCAGAAATATGTGGTGATACAGGCGTAAAAGCGCCGTCGTGCTTCCGACAAGGGGCGCCATGCCGACAGCAAATCATCAGCACGACGCGGAGGATGATGCGTGCAGTGGCTGTTGAAATGCTCGAGTCGTGGGACAATTGCGAAATTGAGTGGGAAGTGATCTGGGCGGAGATGCGGCGGCGATGTTTGCAAGGAGACCTACGCGCGGAGGTGAATGGGCGCGTCAGCCCTGCTGCAAACGCCACAGCAAAACAAACGGTGCTGCATGATGCCTGGAATTCTGTACTTCCGTTTTTCGTGGACGTCAAACAGTCGCCGAAGCGCCTTGCAACGTGCCTCCTCCCGCAGCTGCAAATTACTCCCACCCGATTGCAGAACTGCCATAACTTGGCCCTCAGAGTTTTCTGAGACATCAACACCCTCATGATCGATCGTTCTTGGGGCCAGGATTACGTGAATCGCTGGATGTGTCTGCGGAGACTCATGCGCTCGGCAAATCCGAGGGCTTTATTCTTCATGTCTGTCCTCATCTTCACTGGTCGAGCAGACGCGACAGCTTTGGAATCTGAAGGAAGCAAGTGTAGGGATGGATAGATGCATCATGCATCTCGTTTGCCGTACCGGGGCGAACCGGCGTGCCTCCCGATCGCGCTCGTCCATGCATCGAGAGCGACCACCGAAGCGTCCGGTCATTCATTCTGAACATCATTCGTGCGTGCATGAGTTGCAGCCGCGAATCGACAGTGTACCAGGCCTCGGAGAACTTGTTGCAAGCGTCGAATGTGCAGACAGTGCTGTCAGTGCGTGAGCTACGAAGTGCGTGCATGAAGGCGGACTGCTAACGGGATGATGCTTAAAGTCAGCGGGATTCTGCATATTAGTCTGCATCACGCCGCTGCGACCGACTGCACGATCCACTGTCGGCTGTGAAATGGGCCCGACCCACGTCGCACATGGTCTTCTTCTTTGTATCAGGGCATGCCGCACGACCATATCCCGCTGTCTAGAGTGAACCCTGATCACCTTCATTGACGAGCACAATCGGTTCTTAGCGCAGCGCATTGGTCTCTTGTAACAGCCTTATCTTGCTCCGTGAGAGCGCTTCGGTGAAAGAGGTGGGTGCAAATGACAGGAGAGCTTACTCTCGTGCTGGCGAATACCGATCAAGCAGGCTCGAGTGACCTAGACTTGTGATCTCTACCTACCTCACAACCTCTTTCACTTAGTGAGAAGATTTCACTGCACGGTGCGCGACCGTCTCGGTAGCTCGTGACCTTCGGCACTGTCGGACACGGTGTTTACCAGCGCCGCCTGCCCCGGAAGATGCAGTCTTGTGCACTGAATCGACTTGTCAGGCTGCAGTAGATCAGCATCAATAGACCAGATAGAAGTCATTCTCCCATGTTGGAATCCGTGGAGTGTTCAGCGGCAAACGACGGCAAAGGAGCGTGAGCGAAGAAGCAGGTGAAGTCGCCAAATCGGGAGGAGCTCTGCGGGCTTGGCGTCCCGAAACAATCACAACCTAGCATCTGCCTCACAACTTCAGCCAGAACAGCTGACCAGCGCACTTTGATATGCGCTTTCATAAATCATGCGACATTTGTGCTCTACAATGCATCATTACCCTTAGCTATAGCTCGTCACAAGCGAATTTCAATTGTCTAAGGACAGCCATCACGATCTCGGTCGCCAAGCATGCCTGTTCTCCAGATCTTCGAAGCCGCCCATGCCAGCAGCTAAGCCAGGGGTTGAGCCATACTGGCAGCCGGACGAGGAGTATTGCGACGCTGACTTCGAGGTCGCCTCCCACACATGCGCGGCTCAAGACTCATCCTCGCTTGTCTAAATACATGGATGTCTGCACTGGTGACTGCAGTCTCTGGGACCTGTGTAGAAGCCAAAGGAAGTAGGTCAATCCCTGTAGCGGGATATAATTCGGTTCTATTTTGGTGACGCCGCAGCAGACTTGTCTTAAGTTTCACCCATGTAGTATCCTGAACACGAGATCGTTCCGTTCGTGCTCGGGACAGGCATGTGAGTAGGCCGCTTGTCTTGCGTCTCCGGCGAGGCTGGCATAGACCTGCGTGCAAGACGGCTTCTCCGTTTTGCATAGCGCCATCTGTTTGCTCTACAACATTCTCAACCATGGCAATGCTCAAATGCTGGACACTGCTTCCGGCATTGGCCCACTTGACAGCGGCAGAGTTTGGACTCGCGGGACAGCTCTTTGCTCTCCAGGGAAGCTCTGCAGTAGAGCATGTGAAGCTCGCCTGGGCTGCAGTAGATGGCGCTACTTCTTATCGGGTTGAGCAGAAGGACGATGGAAACGACAACATCAGCCAAATCGCCACGGTTTCCGGAACCACGCACGACATCTATGACTTGAAGGCCGACTTCGTACACACTTTCCAAGTCGTAGCACTCAAGGGCGACAGCCAAGTCGATACGAGTAGTGCTGTTTCACCCACACCTTACGACAACGCGGGACCTTACAATACCCACGACAATACGCAACCATCCGATACCAAGCTCAAGTCGAGACTGAAGGACAATGGCATCTACTATCGGTACAATTACGAGACACATTCGAACGGGAGCTTCAGTCGGTTTGTCGAGCAGACCTCTACAAATGGATACGACTTCACTGGTGACAAGACTGTGTTGACTGGTGATGTGCTTTGCAAGCCGGCCAACTATAGTGAGTAGTCAAGCCTGGTATCGGGCACCTCCGCTGATGCTGGACAGGTTGCAAGTTGGAACGAGTCCAATTCATCCAGAATCCCACAACGAGTCAATTTGTGGTATGTTTCTCTGAACCTTGATCGTGAGCAATCTAGTGACACTTTCTCCTCAGATGTACGCACACTACGAGAAATCGCAAGACTATAGTCTTGGTTGGATCGCAGTCGCCCACAAGGACCCGGAAGCAGACACTCTGACCTTCGACGGCGCCTATCCACCACTTGGACACGACTCCCGCGATATGGCATTCTTCAGCTATCAAAGCTCAGCCTGGCTTATCTCAAGCACAGATACCAACACAAACACTAACATCTACTCGCTGAGCGCAAACTGGACATCAGTTGATAAACTCTTGGTTCAGGTGAACAAGGGAGGACATAGAGAAGCACCTGCGGTGATCAACAGTCGTGGCGTTTTCTACATGTTCACCTCTCGCGCTTCCGGATGGCTTCCCTCTCAGCCTCAGTGAGCATCGGTTGCTTATTCCAGCCACATGCAATTCAAGCTAATGCCAAGCAGATATATCTATGCCACTGATATGGCCGGTCCATGGAGTGATCCCGTGAACATCGGCAACATTGCCACATTCGGCTCCCAGAGTGGCGGCGTCAACCAGCTCTCAGGTGGCTCATTTGAGATGAACAGCGACAGATGGAGCAGCAACTGGCCCACCAACGGGGGACCAACCCGCCAACTAATGCTGCCAGTCTCGGAGGTAAAACTCATCACTCACTTTGTATCCTTGGCTCCTTACTGACTTTGCCCGCTCGCATTGCAACAGGGACCGAACGGCTTCGTCTCCTACCACCACTACCGCACCGTCCAATACAGCGACGAGATCACCATCCCCGGCCAGAACATCTACGGCGTGCAATCCGGCCGCATCCTCTCCGACGGGAAACCCGGCTCCAGCAGCGCCGGTGACACCAACATCGCGCTTGCCAACGACGGCATTCAAAACAACCCCGACAATATCTTCATCCCCACCGCCGTGCCCTTCTGGTACCAGATCGACCTCCAAGACGCCCACACCATCAGTCAAGTCGACCTCACGACCAAACTTGTGCAGGGCTCCGAGACGTTCTACAAGTACAATGTCACCGGCAGCGTGGATGGGAAGACATTTGACCTTTTGGCCGACCAGACCAACGCTATTGATGTGGGCTTCAGCGCGAGCTATCCAACTTCGACGCAAAAGTATAGATATGTGAGGATTAATGTTGATGAGGTGGTAAATGATGTTAATAGTGAGTACTGTCTCGACTTTGTTCTTGCTCGTGTCGAAATATGTGCTGACTCAATTCGCGAAACAGACCACCAGGCCAACTGGGCAGTGGGCATCCATGAAGTGACGGTGTATGGCAATTAGAGCTCACGCATGTTCCCTAGAGTATCAACAGACGCAGCGCATCAACATCCCTCTCACTCGATCATGTCCCGACCGAACCCTTCCTCCTCTCCTTCAAATTCGCTTCAATCGTCCGTATCATCTCATTCCCCACCTTCGTTGCATCCTCGACCCTTGGGGCGAAGTACTTTTGAATCCTCTCAAACTTTTCTCGGTATCCGTCCATATGTCCCAATTGTACGCGCTCCGACCAATCTCGCGCCGCGAACGTGAACTCCAAGTCATCAGCGCGGAAAGAGACATCCTCGAGAGCCGTGGCAATGCATTCGGACAGGACAGAGGGCGAGCGGTAGACATATTCGGTGATACCAAGCCAGAGGCGGAAGAGCTGTTTAATCCAGTATCAGCATTGAGAAAACACAGCATGTTAGCCAAAGAAGAGAAGGAGAGATTCACCGGCGTCGAACAAATCATATGATCATACGGCACAATTCCCAACTTCCACCAACAATCCACAATCGCCAACAAACTCAAATGGTTGTTCCTGACGCGCTGCTGCGGTTTATCACCCAGCGAAAACTTATCCAACAATTCGTCTTCTAGCAGCATCTCCTCTTCCCACTCTTTCCCTTCCTCTCCTCGTGCGCCGAACACCGCGTCTCGCGCTTGGTAGATGCGCTTCGTGAACTCCTCTTTCTGTCCCGAGAGCATGAGCTTGTATAATTCCGTAACGCTCTCCGCGTACTGTCGAATTTGGGCTTTGGCCCAGGGGTTCAGGATGGCGAGACCGGCGTACACGTGCCATTTGTTACTGTAGATGCGCATCATGAGGTTGATCTTCACATTTTCGATGCCGCCGATGTAGCGTGGGACTTCCCAGGGAAACTGATCGTTCGCTTGCCACGCGGTACCCATGGAGAGGAAGGCAAGGTGTGTGACGGCTTGGGTGTCGGCGGTGATGCGGTCGTGGGTTTCGGCGGAGAGGGGGACGAAGGTGGATTCGAAGCAGGAGAGGATGTCTTGGACGAGGTGAACGGACTTTTGGCTGGCGCGGTGATTGATGATGACGAGGGGTTGGCCTTTCGGGTTGACGCCGGGGCCGTGGAGGGAGTGACAGGAGACGATTTCGATGTCGCCAGGGAGGTGTTTCTCAAAGGCGGCGATCTCTGGGGCTTTGGTGGAGGTCTGACCGCCGACAATGGCGCCCATCCGAGTACTGGGCCCATATTGTGCTACGATGGCGTCGATGTTTTTGGCCTCGACGCTGTACATAATCCAGTCACTGCTGCGAGACACGAGGTGTCCGTTTTGAAGAATCGTGACATTGCTCTGGAGACACGCGGCTTCAGTGTGAGATACTGTTTTGATTCTTGCTGGGTGCACTATATAGGTGATGTCCTACTCTGCTGGCGAACTCGGCCTTAAGGGCTTCGTACTTTTCGGGAATGTCGCAGGCGTGGACTCTGGGTAGCTATCAGCAGCTGGAGAAGACCTGATTGGATGTTAGCTGCCATTTCCCATTGTCTTCCAGACGTGAGTAGGAGCAATGTGCTGCGTATCAGACGAGAAAAATAAGGTAGCTGAGATTTTACATCATTGACAATCACCGGGTCACAGCACGCCATTACGACGCAAAGTGGTGCCCGATGACCATACTCGAGCCAAATGCACTCAAGTCATCAGTGCAGAGGGAGGGGAGGAAAGGGTGGTGTGGGAAGCTTACCATGGATGTACTGCTTCGCACAGAATGTCGCAGCAACTGCACTCACTTCCACCCAGCATCTGCTATCCTCCTCGCGTACATCTTCCCCATGTCGCCCATGCCAATGATGCCCACAACCGCGTCGCCCATCTTGAGTGCTGGTGCTCTGGCGGCAAGGATATGCAGATCTTCAGCCGGCGGAGAGCACACTCATGACTCTCCAAGCTCACGAGAGGAACTGGAGATCGAGACGAGGAGTTGAGCAGATGTGGCAGATTTGTTGCGGTGTAAAGAAGAGAGCAAGGAAACTCATGCGAGAAAAAGAGCCGTCTCGCGCGGGCGGGATAAACCACGGGCGTCGGGCTTGGCACAAAATCAGCTCCGACCAACCCACCAATTTCGACTTCGCCCAAGATTCGAGACAGGCTTGTTGGTTGATTCTCCAGCGTCAGGACAAGACAACCACATCCAGCAAGTAAAAATGGCACCAAAGAAGGCAGCGCCCCGTGTGCAGGAGAATGTCCAGCTCGGCCCACAGGTCCGCGAGGGTCAGTCTCCCCCGTTCGCTGCTCAATAGCGCACGCGACATTGGGATACTTCAGCAATACTGACAAAATCCACAGGCGAGCTCGTCTTCGGCGTCGCACGTATTTTCGCCTCTTTCAACGATACCTTCGTCCACGTCACCGATCTTTCGTACGTTTGAACCACCTCTGTAGAACGTCTCGCGACCATCTGGAAAGCACAGAAGAAACAGAAATGTTGGCTGGAAGGGCTTGGCCGAGGCGCATACAAACATATTTTTCTGCATGGTGTATAGGCTAACCTGGGTGATTCCAGTGGCCGCGAAACCATCAGCCGTATCACTGGCGGTATGAAAGTCAAGGCCGACCGTGACGAGTCCTCTCCATACGCCGCCATGTTGGCTGCCCAGGACGTCGCTGCTCGCTGCAAGGAGCTGGGCATCACTGCTCTCCACGTCAAGATCCGAGCCACCGGTGGTAAGTCTGCGAACAACAACCTCACCAAATGATCACAGACCAACAATATCTCCAGGTAACGGCACCAAGACCCCAGGTCCAGGTGCTCAGTCCGCTCTCCGTGCCTTGGCCCGTTCCGGCATGAAGATCGGCCGCATCGAGGATGTCACTCCAACTCCATCCGACTCCACTAGGAGAAAGGGTGGTCGCCGTGGTCGTCGTCTGTGAGCGTTTTGCATACTACTTGCAAGCAGCCTCGCGACTCTGGTATACGACATGGCTATGAGCTTGACGAACAGAAGAAGGACCATTTGCTGGATGTGACGCTATCGCGGAGGACGGCATTAATCGCCTGGTCTCCATGTGTGATTCTATAGTCACGCATTATGAAAGCAATTTCTGATTCTGGCATACCCTTTCGCCCGCTATATTCACTTCTACGTTCTTGCCATGACGAGCTGTCGCGAAAATTCCCACAACATTAACAGATACCACAAAAGCCCAGCAAATTGCACAAGTGCCGATAAACAACCACAGATCGAACACTCCAAGCACAAGCATGGTTTGAGCCTTGAAGGTTCCCGCAGGCACAGTCCCGCTTACGCCCAGTGCACCCTCCTCCCACGACTCGATTCTCTCAACCTATCGACGATAATCCTGCCGGCCCCTCACGTCAGCAACCACACTCTCACCACTCTCCCCCCTTCGACATCGGAAAACTCACCTTGCCCTACTCTGCCTCCCACGATCACTCATGCCCAACTCCCTCATCTCCCTTCCCACGCCCCAGAGATACATCTTCCTCCCGCACCGATCACAACTCGCCTTCGTATAGTCCTCCCATCCAGGGTACAAGTCTTTGGAGTGCGAAGCGCTGGCCAAGGGGCCTCGACCAGTGAATCTCACACCGTGAGAACGACAGCGGGACGAGAAGCCTCGGCCTGGGTTGGAGGGGCACCGAGTCTGGTAGTTGCCACGGTGGCCGCAGCGGCCGCAGCGGAGTGTGTGGATTAAGCACATGACTTCGTTCTCGCTGGTGAAGGAGAGGAGGAGGCTGGGATGACTGGTATCGTTGTTGACCTTGTCTGGTATATGAAATGAGGCAGGGGCGGCTCGATGTGTGCGATTTCAGCTCTACGGCGTATGTTGCACGCTGGTATCGGGCAGAAGGCGAATGGGGAGACGCTCGAGTCGTCGAGTAATACTCGAGCGCAGGCGTTTATCAATGTGCATATTGGCTGTCGAGAGACATCATGCCATGTGTCTTGCGGCGTAGCATCGAGAAAGGTGCAGTATGGTTGGGTGCTCTCTGGTGACTCGAGGCGCTCGTCCCATGGTATGTGTGCTCTAGAAGAGACTGGATGTCAGTCAGAACATTTCGGTGAATGACGAGAGGCTCAGTGTGCGCAGCTGATTCCGAATTTAGATGATGCCTGAGACGTAGTGGAGTTGTTGTCAGAAGTCAAAGGGTGGGCATGTGATGAGTCAACGCTTTGTGGAGCAAGGTGACCCGAACCTGATTTTCTAGTGTAGTCTAGTTGTGGTAGTAAGGAAGCCGGGTATGATACTTGTTCGAAACTTTCGCATACTCGCCAGGCTATGTCGAGAAAAGGAAGGTGATGCGTCTTAGACGCGAAGCGAAAGCCCCTGTATTGCGTTCTGTAATACCGCCGCAACACTCGACCGCTGGATCTAGGAGACCGTCACCTGAGCACTCCCAGCACTGTTGTATCCTTCTGTCGCAAAAATCTGACGAGACCCAGTTAGCACAGTTGAATCCACAGCTCACAAAGGACACCCACCTGATAATCATGACTTCCTAAACTCATGCCCTGTGCCTCCCACGCCTGGAAGTGCGCGCCGACATCGACAATTCCGCTCGTCCTCTGGTTCTGCCTCACAGAGATATATTGCTCGAACGTCTGCGTGCCATCGATCGAAGGAGCATTCGTGCGAGTGTTTTGGCAGATCTGATACGAACTGCCGTCGATCGTGGCGCTGGCTTTGGCCTGAGCACTGCCAGAGTTGCAGGGGTTGTATTCGCCGTGGGACTCGATGATGTAGTACTGTGGTCGATTGTCAGTGAAAGATCGCGATGTTTGACTCGAAGGAACCCCCTGTGACGGTGGAAAATATACCTCAACAAGCGGCCCTCTGGTCCACCCATATACAGTCAAGTACGCATTTCCATTGTTCTGCGGGTTGAACTGGGCATCAAATGTGATCACTCGATCAGCGCTTCCAGTCTGGTATCCTTTGCCGCCGACAAAGTTTCCTGCACCCGACCACTCGACGCTGTAGGAGCCTCCTTCACCGTTGTTGTAGGTGTGAGTACCGCTCTCGTCGCTCCACCAGCTGTAGTACCAGCCGCTGGAGGTGCCGGTGCCAGACGGAACGCCTTGACGTTTGAAGAGAGCAGGTCCGGAGGGAGATGAATCAGAGAAGAAGGAGAGTGGTGATGCTGTGATTCCGATGGCCGCTGAGGCCGTAAAGAGGAGAGTAGAGAGAAAAGGCATGATGTGTGATGTTTGCAGGTTTGATCAAGGGGCGCTGTGAGTTTCTTCTTGGTATGAGTTCGTTGATGATGGCCAGGTATCGATGGCGGATGCCAGAGCAGATTTATATCTTCTTGCTTTGGCTACTCTCCCTCGCACCTTTGATTACCTGGATAATCAGGCTCAACGATTCTCGTGTCCCTTGCTCCTTGCACTACCAAAGGCATTCAGCCAAAGTGCCACTGTTCTTGGGTGTCCATACTTGATGCCACATTCTTGGCAGGTGAGCTTGGCAGTCAGTGAAGGAATCGTCATATACCTTCGCGTGGCGGGCTACGTGCAGTGAATGTTAGCAGATCGTGTGTCAGGATGAAGCTCTTGGTTCTCATGGCAGCCTGGGCGCTTTTAAATGCCATACATCAGCTGTTCAAGCTGAAACGACGAGCCGGCTAAAGGTGCGCCATGGTGGCGGATCTGAAAAACTTCTTTGTCATGCTAACTGATGTTTGTCGTCATCTGCGGCGCTTGTTGTGACTCGTAAACATCCTGATTGGCAATGTATTCCGATGCGTGTTCAGACCTGGCCATGCCCGTGCAGTTCAATGATGGATCGTAAATTGATAGAGGGCCGGTGTGACCATTGTATGTACACTCTTCTGCTCACAGTGAGCATACATCGAGCATCAATGCGACAAGGCTACTCAAGATGTTCAAAGAATATTTGATTTAGACAAGCGAATGGTCTAGCAGTTGCGGCCACCGGTGACGCTGATAGTCTGACCGGTGACATAGCTGAACATGGGGCTGCATATCGCCATAACAGCACTGGCAGCCTCAGTAGCAGTACCAGGTCTGCGAAGAGGGATATCCGCATGGGCCATCGAGCCAGCAGCGTCCCTTTGCTTCTGCGGAATGCCGAGAGCCACCTTCTCTCCGTCTGGAGTTGTCACAAAAGCGCCCTCCTCTTTAGCCGCCGTGAGCCGGGTCATGATGTGGCCGAACGCAACAGTGTTGCAACGCACGCCGAAGGTCGGGCCCCACTCCTTTGCGATCGCCTTTGTCAGACCTGTCACACCAGCCTTTGCGAAAGCGTAATTGGCTTGACCGGCATTGCCGTGAACGCCTGATGTCGAGGAGATGTTGACGATGCTGCGTGGTTCGCCGTCCTTGACACGGAAGTATGGGGCGGCTGTCCGGATAAGCTTGAATGGAGCTGTGCCGTGGAGGTTGACGATGGTATCCCACTGCTTGTCCGTCGTCTTGTGAATCACACCGTCCCATGTGAAGCCAGCGTTGTTGACAATGATGTGAATCTTGCCGCCGCCAAACTCTGCCGACTTCTTGACAAGCTCCTTGATGTAGTTGTCATCGAGGATGTCGCCGGGCACATTAACAGCTCGCCCGCCGTTTTTGTTGATCGCATCGGCTACCGACTGTCCCTTCTCTGCACGGGATGTTAACTTGTAGACTGCATGCTGCTCTTCACTGTCCACTTACTGCCGTCAATATCTGAGACGACGACATTCGCGCCCTCATTCGCAAACAGTCTCGCAAGCTCGGCACCAATACCTTGACCAGAGCCCGTCACGATGGCTGTCTGGCCCTTGAACATGCCCTGTGGATAATTGAGTGTAGGAGCCATGGTTGCGGTCTTGCGTTGAAGAAATTTTTGTTTGATGAATGTCGCGAGCGAAGGAGATGGATAGGCGAAAAAGTGTCTTACCGGAATATCCTACAGTTCTAATGTGCATTCGGTCCAAGACGTCGCCGGCAATGACAGCGTCCCAACAACCTCGGCCGCGGTCATTGCGGGTAGTGAGCTCTCGGAACAGGTATAGCGTACATACAGTTCTGATTGCCTGAATTCATATCAGGCAGCTTCCTTGGCACGCCATGCTGACCTATGCTGGGGCTGGTATTCGTCCTCTTCAAGCCACTCCAACAGCCATGGCGCCTCTCATGAATGATCGTGCCGGCGAAGAAAGCCCTGCGGAGCCCACATCAAAGCCACGACTACTGATCATCGGTGCCGGTAGTCGAGGAAACGGTTATGCCAGAGCAGTTGTCGACTCAGGTTTGGGGGTTGTGGCGGCAGTAGCTGAGCCAGTAGAGTTCAAACGCAAACTTCTAGGCTCCAAATACATCTGGGCTGGATCGCACTCGAAGCCTGAGAACGAGTTCAATGGCTGGAGGAGCTTCATCAAGTACGAGGAGCAACGACGAAAAGACGAAGCCTCAGGCGTCCCCGTTGCTCCTGGCGTCGACGGAGTATTTGTCTGCGTGCACGACGAACATCACATCGATGTTTTGACAGCAATCGCTCCTCTTGATATTCATATCATGGCGGAAAAACCTCTCGCGACGACTTTGTCCGACTGCCTCAAGATTGAGCAATCGCTTCGAGCCGCCAAGGAACGTATTTTCGCCATAGGTCATGTGCTGCGATACAGTCCTCACAATATGCTGCTACGCCACCTGGTGCGAGAGAAGCGAGTAATCGGGGACATTCTCTCAATCGAGCATACAGAGCCTGTGGGTTGGTGGCATTTTAGCCATTCCTATGTGCGCGGTCACTGGCGGAAAGAATCTACAACAGCACCAAGCCTACTGACCAAAAGCTGCCATGACATTGACTTCATTCTGTGGATGCTATGTTCGCCACTGACAGGGACCGACGAGCCTACTCATCTTCCTGCTCGATTGACCTCGACCGGCTCACTAAAGCAATACAGGCGTGCTCAGAAGCCAAAAGAGGCTGGTGAAGCTACAAATTGTGTATCATGCCCTATTCGCGACACGTGCAAGTATTCTGCGACCCGGATCTACCATGACAGACATCTGGCCAAAGGTGACGCGAGGTGGCCAGTCGAAATTGCTAATCCCGAAGTCGAACACATCTTGGAAACACAAGGGCCTGAACCCGCGAAAGAAGCCCTTTACAAGACGCTATCAGAGGATTACAATGCGACGACAACTCCTGTTCAGGATATTGAAGGCAGATCATGGTACGGAAGGTGTGTTTGGGAGAGCGACAATAACGTATGTGACGATCAGTACGTGACCATGGAATGGGATGATCTGCCCTCCGGACTTGGATCGAAGACTGCGTCTTTCCACATGATTGCCCAGACCCTCGCACAATGCGAGCGCAGGGGAAGAATCTACGGAACATCTGGGGAGATCTCATATGACAGCAAGAGTATCACCGTTCACGACTTCAATGATGACACGGCCAGGACCTATGATCCTGATGTGCCGAAGAACTCGCATCATGGAGGGGGAGATGACGGCCTCACGCAACAATTTCTGAAGGCGATTCTCGCGGTCGAGAGTGGCAAGATGAGTGTCCGCGCGGCGCAAGTGGAGTATTTGGGCTGTACGATGGAGGAGATCATACGGTCGCACGCGGCCGTCTTTGCGGCAGAGGAGGCCAGGAGAGAGCGCACAGTCGTCGACTGGCAGGAGTGGTGGCAGCGAAATGTGGCTAATCCTTTCGAATGCGATAGATCATGAAATGTACACGATCCGGTGCCCGTAGTCTGCAGTTGCTGGCGATAACTCACTCGAATCATCAGGCATCCATCTATTCACTCAGTTGCTATCTGCGAAATGGTAATATATCCACTTATCTCAAGATTTTGTTCGATCTCAGTGCTAATCATGATCGTGTTCGTAGCTCCTTGTCGCCACCCAGCACTAGACTTTCCAGCGGAAGGTCGCTTTTAGGCATAAACTGGGACACGACGCATCACATGCGCGGCGCTGGAGTGATAGGTCTGATACTGGAAGTGCTGCATGTGTGCTACGAATAGCTTGTTATATGGATTCAAGTTGCCCTGCACCTCGTCTATTTCAAAGCTCCTCTGCGATACCACCGAGACGATTGATGAGACCAGAAGCCGAAGGACTGCTGCATGCATGAAGAGGATGCCAAGTCCGCAAGATTCGACCCTCCACTACGATCCGCTGGTGTTGGTCGGACAGAATGACCTTGGTCGCTCCTCGGCACGGACAATGCGTGTCGTGCGCTGTGTTCTCGCGCATCGGTTCCAACGCAGCATTGGACACGGAATCTCCCTGGCTCTGTGGATTCTCATGCACTCGGAAACAACGTCTGTGAGGTTTCCCGTTGCGATTATTTTACATGGCGGATATACCGCTCAATCAGTCTGCGGGGCCGAGCCCAGTATCGCTGTACACAAGCTTTGCGAGTGGCGATGTTGTCGTGCGCTTGCTCAGGATTTTACCTGCCCAACCCACTGCGCCGATTAGGTGCGAACTTGGAACTGTGTTCCTCGATAGGGCATACCACAGTATGAGGCACTATCGTACACCTGGGGTGATTCGGAAGAGGGGCATCAGATCATCATTTCAGCCAATGGTGCAGAATTTGAGAAGCAGATCACCGACGATCTTTTCCGGACACTACGACGTCTGCGTCAGCGATCCCAGATACGGACCTTGTGGGTTGATGCTGTATGCATCAATCAAGATGACACGGATGACAAAGCACAACAGGTGTCTCGTATGGCCCAAGTTTACGAGAATGCTTCTCGTGTAAATATCTGGTTAAGTGAGCCACCAATCACTTGGAAAAGCAGAGGCTTGCATCGCGAGGCATTCTTCGTCTTGTGCACTTTGTTTAGGCGCGACGAGCACGAGATCCTAGCTCAACCAAATGTGCCCACACGGAAGATAATCGGACAGGCAATGCGACTGATACCTCATCAGCTGGAATCCAGTCTAGCCACAACACAGCCCCAGTGGACGGATCGTGTCTGGATTGTACAGCAGTTTTCGCTGGCTCGTGAAGTTGTGCTCTGCTTTGGGCATAATTTCGTACCGTTCGATTTGGACATACTGAACTCCTGGTCTCGAATCGTTCAAAACCGCAAGGAGTTCGGAAAGACTTATTCTTGGGACAATGACGTCCTGAAGACCTTGTCCAGAATCGTTCTGCCTCTTCTCAAGGAGACAAGGCGAAGACATTATGCCGGGATATATGATGACGATTATTCTGGTAAAAGGCAAAACCAGATCACAAAGTTCATTGACAGAGTCACGCGATACGCGGAATTGAGGACATTGCGCTCGGAAGACGAGAAGCCGAACCTGCTATCAGCAATCTATGCGTCGCGTTTCGCAGATGCAAAGTTAGCCGTTGACAAAATTTATGCTCTCCGGGGACTTCTTGCTGCCTCCGAGCAGGCAGAAGTGACGGTAGATTACGAATCATCGCTGACCCGCGTTTATACGCAAGCTACTAGAGCAGCGATCCTAAGCAGCAGCTCCCTCGATGTTCTCCACTTAGCAGGGCTTTCTATGAGCGACGCCAATGACTTTCCGAGTTGGGTGGCAGACTTCCGGTGCTCTGATACCTTCGCGTGGAGCAAGGAGCGTTTCAATATTCGCCCAACCGGTACTCAAACCACGCTCGACGAGGATGGTTTGGATCAGCCCGTCACTGGCTTGCCCGGTATGCCGGTTGCGAGTACATCGCGCGAGCTGGGAAGACTGTCGATGACCGCCGACTCAAATAGTCTATCTGAATACCAGGACGTGATCGTCGAAGTGCCAACATTACGTCTTGCAAATCCGGTATCACCTTTACGATAGGCTTCTGAAACTCCAAGTCCTGCCCCTGGGCTATGTGACCTCACTGCTCCATTTTAGTGAGCCAGTGATTGATTATTCACAGTGGCCATGGAAGCCGAAGTTCGGGTCCTTCTCGCGATGGCTCAGACAGATGAAGGACGAGAACTGCACGTCTCAGGGTAAGCGTACTAGGAACACAAATTACGACTCGGTGGATGAGGATGGAGTGACTCGATCGCAAAAGCTTGCGTTATTTGTGGATCCCATCATCGATGATTATTCAATGCCGCGCTACGGGGCGGTTGCTATTTACGGATGTCCATTCAAGCACGTCGTTGCAGCATGTTTTCGACACTGGAACGTGACAACACAGCTCACTATGCGAGGCTGCTCCGGCACGAAACCTCTATCATCACGCCAACGAGCATATCAGATACCAAAGGGCACTCATCGTTATCTTGACGTCTTTGGACTGTATGCGAGCAAATGGTCCACCACATTTGAGGAACACGCTGAGAGAGAAGTGCTGAAAAGCTGCTCGGGGATGCGAATCCTCCAAATCATGGTTGGGACCACGAACGGCCAGATGGACCAAGAATGCCATGGCTGGACTTCAATTCAATTGGACAGCACTTGGAGAACGCCAGGAAATGGAATGCAGAAGAATCATATGCATTATTTGCAACCTCCACTGGCTTCATAGGTCTCAGCAATGGTCGTTTGCAACAAGGCGACTTGATAGCGGCTGTCCCGGGAGCAAGATGTCCGCTTGTGCTTCGCAGGTGTGATTCTGTACGACAAGTACGATCGCGCGGTGAACAAGAATGGTTATTCCACGGCTTTGTATATACGCACGGCATCATGTAAGGGGAACTGATGGGCATGATGGTGGATATGGAGGAACGCAGGGAGCTGGATGATGCGCTAATGGAGGTCTCGATATGCTGATTAAATTGGTCAAGAACGATGACTACCCGGTCTATACGTTCCAATATCTTTCGCTGCTTACTTTGACGAACCTTGATTGTGTTCGGCAGTGTTTGTCGGTATGCCGAGAATCTTTGGCATGACCAATCTCTCTTATCCATTTCAGCAACGTACGAGACTGAGCGCATTCGAGAGCGCAACAATCCTTTGCGAACAACATTCAGAGTATCTTAACTCGAGATTCCGCTCAATATCGTAACTATGATACATCATCTGCACTCCGGGCATACTGTTCCCGAGCTCAAGTTCTGGAGTCTCTGTGTCCCGGTGGAATCGATCAGAATCTTTCACTGCTTCGAGGGGACATGGCAAGCATTGCTTCAGTGGCGCGAAGGACTTCAGCGGGACGTGGGGAGCTTCAAAGCTCGCCAAATCGGACTCTTCACTTGGAGGTCGCCTTGGTGGCCTAGCAAAGTACAAAGTACAGCGCTCTTCGACCTTTTGAAAATGACCATGGATCCTCTTCAGGAATTAGTTCTTGCGGCAGCACTTCAGCGGGCCCAATGAGCCAGCATACGAAGCTTGTCAATCTTGCATCGAGTCGGGGCATTGTTTCACATCCTCTCCAAAGTCGAACAGTCCTGTAATGGGCTTTCCACCAATGTTGAAGTGGTGCTCCGTGCTGGCCCTGCGCCAGGGGCCAGCATTGTCAAGAGCTGATTGTGCGTGTATGTCGCGTCAGGTTTGAAAAAATAAGCTCCAGAGACTGCCTTTCAGCTGCCATATGCCATTCCCTCCACAATTTCGTGAAAGTCGCCATCTTCGATGTGGTCGGGTTCGTCCATGTATTCGCCAAACATCCAGAGTGTCCCGCTGAAAAGGGCCTGAATCAGCCACAGTAAGTTGTCACTTGAAAGACCGGTCAAAGCAAGTAGATCTTGCTCCGTGATGAGAGTCGATGCTGGCATTGTGTCTGGATGATGGATGCTGCACGACCTGTGAAGTCGACACAGGGCTCGCGGCTGGTCGGCGGTGAAATGTGTACGTAAGCGTCAAAGCTGTGGGATTTCTTCTCCATGTAGGGCTCGGCTCACTCCTCTTGCCAAGTCCAGCTACTTGACGATCGTCCTTCCTCCAGCATGAATAGCGCTAATGATTCAGTGTGATGGTGGCTTGAGTATGACTACGACCGTCTAGATAACTTGGACGGAGGGCGCTCAACTCATAAACGGCGTGAAGGCTTTGGGGTTGAAGTGTCGTTTTTGTGTTTTGCATTGCTCGTGGAGCTTAGCACATATTCTGCAAATGAAGTTGATCGGGCGCTTGACGCACACCTTTCACTGCAACGTGTCACTCAAGAAATATGTGGTACTTTGCAGAAAGCTGTTACAACATCTCCATATGCAATCTTGGATGCAGATTATACAATACATGCAGAAAATTTCGATATCTTGCTTTGACGACATAGGTCATGGATGGTGAGAGATGGCGAGAGGGCATGCAAAGTGGAAAAGGCGGACGGAATGCGTTTGGAAAGTCTGGGGCGATGATGACTACGATTCGAGATCACTTTCGAATGCGTCGTACGACTCACAAGTAACAGTTTGCGCCCTTCCGATGCGGATCATTGAATGTTACTGCATGTCTATTCTTCCGCTGAACCATTCTGTCCTCATCCTTCAAACAATCTGTCTCCATCCTTCTGACAGTCTGTTTTCATCCTTCGAACCATCTGTTTCCATCCTTCGAACAATCTGCTTTCGTCCTTCAAACCATATGTGTCCATCCCTATTCCGCTGTTCATGCTCCAGCAGCGTACTCCTATCGTCGAGAAACTTCTGCAAAAAGCTTGCCAAAGGGTCCAACGTCCCGAGCTGGGAGCCCGTTAACGCTGGAAACGTTCTCTGCAACGAAGTCCTCCAGCCTCTTGACCATGATGTCTTGCACAGAGCGCTGCAAATCTTTTCCCTCCGGAGTCTCGAGCAACTTGCGAGCGCCTGTGGAATGCTTCCCATCCCATCTCGCACCAACTTTGGTCTCGATCGCGCCTTTCTGCTTCAGGGCCACGTAGTAGTCGCAAACCAAGGCTTTACCGTCCTCCCAGACCCCGATGCTACCGGTAATATGCAGCTTGCTGATTCTCTGTAATGCTTGCTTGGAAGCTGTCTTCAAGACCTTCTCGGTTTCCGCAAACTCCAGATGAGGAACAAACGATTGGCTGGTGTGCGGAGTTGATGACCACTGACGATCGATGGAAATGTGGAAAGTCGTGTCTCGATACCAGTGTGGCAGTGATTCTTGTCGGATCAGACTGCAGACTTTGCTCAACGGAGGCTCGGGAAGAAGCTTGCTCTCGATCTGGTCGCAGAGAAAGAATCCTGGTACTGGTTCATCCTTGCTTGTGCGCTCGCAGATGTGTGCGAAATGTTGTTCGCAGATCATGACTCTGAGCTCTGGCGGTAGGTTCATGAAGCGGTCAAATGTCCGAGCTGTGTCTGCTTCGTCGAGCATTTCGATGAGCTGAGCTCGAGACATCGTCTTTGTTTCCGATGTGGAAAGTGGCAATTTACGGGCTTCACAGAATGCCTGAAGCTCGGTGATCTCGCAGGCATGATAGTCGATGATACCTTGCTGAGCGCGCAAGAATGCTGCCATGAGTAGACCTCGCTTCTTGTGCATGCGGGTGGTGTCGATGCCATTCCGTCGGAGGTACTCTTCAATAGGCTGGTCATTGATCGAGTTGGGGTTCACGAGTCGCCAGTATTGCCATGCTGGGAAGGAGTTCTGGTCTCTGTATCTTTCACAGATTTGGCAGGATTTGCCTACACACATCTTGAAAAAGTTCCGACTTTGAAAGTTTATGGACTGTGGACTTGTGTTTGACGAAGATGGGAGCAGTCTCCAAAGGGTGCAGTGAAGGGTACAGCAGTGATGTGGACTTGCTGAGAAGATAGAGCTTTTGTAGACTGTGTTGTGCAGTGACTTTGCTTAAGCGTGCTTCTTGGGTTCTTTGAGTTGTGTGCTGTGAAAAGCTCAATTCAGAGAGACGTGTGACATATACTCATGTCTCCTACTGGCCGCTCCGTCGCTGACCTGATGTACCATGGATACAAGTTGAAGGGACCAGAGATGTTCGACCGATGTATTTTGGTTTCACAAAAGCTTACCATAATTTTCTACTGTAAGAACGATCATGGTTCTTGACGACACATTGAGGCCGTAGAGCGTCGCGGCCGACCACCGTATAGTATCAATGGGCAAGCCATTCGTTGCGTGAGTCGTAAAACTATTCCGCACACATGCAGACATGGCGCAAATGGAAGAGATAGGTCTGTGTCGCGAACCAAAAAAAAGCAGGCGTGGTGTTGTGAAGACGGCATGGACGTTGGTGTTGGTGGTCGGGCGTCGGAGTTTGGCAATACGAATCCGAGACAGCTCGCTCGCGCTCGTCAACAGCTGCGTGCCTAAGCTCCGTCACTGAATACTCCTCCGGATCAATACATCTCTCGCCAACACTACCAGACTTGTGCCATTGCCCAGGAACTTCGCTCGTCCATCAAAATCGTCTGGACTACCCAAACTATTGTCGCACAGCACCAAAAGTCGCCGACATGTCGACGCTCGAGGATCTCGATGATATGGAGCGTGATGGCAAAAAGGAGGAGAACAACGATGGCGATAAGGATAAAAAGAACAACGGCGACAAGGACACAAACATGAAGGGTTCAAATGGTACAGAAGCGCATCCCGAAGAGGATGACGAAGAAATCGATGCCGAAATCCTCAATTCCAGCACACGCGACATTCAAGCCCGGCGTAGATTATTGGAGAACGACACGCGTATCATGAAATCCGAGTTTCAGCGCCTCACACATGAGAAACAGAGTATGCAGGACAAGATCAAGGACAACGTCGACAAGATTGATAACAATCGGCAATTACCTTACCTGGTCGGCAACGTGGTCGAGATTCTGGATCTGGACGTTGAGGCGGAGGCGAAGGAGGAAGGCGCAAATATCGATCTCGATGCTACCCGCGTTGGAAAATCGGCCGTCATCAAAACTTCGACACGACAGACCATCTTCCTTCCGCTGATAGGCTTGGTGGATCACGAGAAGCTGAAGCCGGGCGACCTGATCGGAGTCAACAAGGACTCTTATCTGATTCTCGACACACTTCCAGCGGAATACGACAGCAGAGTCAAGGCCATGGAGGTCGATGAAAAGCCGACGGAGAAATACACGGATGTCGGAGGCCTTGATAAGCAGATCGAAGAACTGGTCGAGGCGGTGGTGTGGCCGATGAAGGAGGCGGAGCGCTTCAAGAAGATTGGCATCAAGGCGCCAAAGGGTATGCCATCTCTTCTGCTCAAGTCACAAGAAGTCCGCTAACATGCGAATAGGCGCACTGATGTACGGTCCTCCCGGCACTGGAAAGACGCTACTTGCCCGTGCCTGCGCCGCTCAGACCGAAGCCACCTTTCTCAAACTCGCCGGCCCTCAACTCGTACAAATGTTCATCGGAGACGGCGCGAAACTCGTGCGCGACTGCTTTGCCCTGGCGAAAGAGAAGGCACCATCAATTATCTTCATCGACGAGTTGGATGCTGTGGGAACAAAGCGATTCGACAGCGAGAAGAGTGGTGACAGAGAAGTGCAGAGAACAATGTTGGAGTTGCTGAACCAGCTGGACGGTTTTGCTTCAGACGACCGCATCAAGGTGTTGGCTGCGACGAACAGAGTCGATGTGCTGGATCCGGCGCTGCTGCGATCTGGTCGTCTGGACAGAAAGATCGAATTCCCTCTGCCGAACGAGGAGGCACGAGCACAGATCTTGCGCATTCACAGCCGCAAGATGACAGTAGACGAGGGCGTCAACTGGCCTGAGTTGTCGAGAAGTACGGATGAGTTTGGTGGTGCCATGTTGAAGGCCGTTTGCGTCGAGGCGGGCATGATCGCCTTGCGAAGTGGGCACAGCAAGATCTCGCACGAGCACTACGTGGACGCTATTGCGGAAGTTCAGGCGAAGAAGAAGGTATGTTTAACTGTCCTGCAGACTACCAACGATACAGCTTATGCTAACGAATCTTACAGGATACGGTCAACTTCTATGCTTAAGCAAGTATCTGCATGGCGCCGCGTCCACAGGCGGGTTGATAGATCGTGTATACTACCTGGTACGAATCACTGCATTGTCGCATATGATCATGACCGTAATCCACGTGCACCCAGTCCCATCCCGGCTGTGCGTCTACATTTGTATGAACAGCCTCCGCCGCCACACTCATTCGTTGCCGTCTCATCTTCGAGAACTCGAATGCCGACAAGATCGAGCATGAGCGCTCCTTTTCACGATCCATCCTGGCGCGCTTGTATCGGTGTGCTCCGCATTCGACTACACCGAACCCCACTCGGGTCGCAAGTCCAATTCAGCCTATCCAGTCCTTCGGAATCGAAAGCCTTGACAGCTCGAATGGCAGTACAGCTTTTGGCACCAAGCACAACACTCGCCGTATTCCATACCATCCTCATCGTCGTGCTCTTCTTCATCTGAGCGTTCGAAGTCATCGCCGTCTGTCTCATCCTCCTCGTCCACGTCTTCTTCGGATGACCTTGGGACGTGTCAGCACTTCGAGAGTCCTCAGTCGTTTCTTACATCACTGACTTACCCGTCGAACACCTCGTCCTCAAGTGTTTCGATGCGATCCTCTGCTTCCTTGATCTTGCGGTCCAAACGTCCCATGTCAGCGGACGCCTGTCGTCTGGAACCAACGAGGGCAGTCTTCAACTCCTCAACTTGGATTGTCAGCTTGCTCATTCCGTCATCCATGCCCAGCATTTCAGCGCTGTGCTCAAAATTCTTCTTCTCCACCTTGGCACCGATCGTCTTGACACTTGCCTCGACGTCTGCCAGACGCTTGCCCTGAGCTTTGACATCGCTGCCGAGCGACTTCATCTTGCGATCCTGGGCTTGGAATGCAGCAGCATCGCCGTCACAATCTGCGACTGCACGTTTGGCGCCCTTCTTATTGCTCTCATTTGCCGTTGCAAGCTGCCTCTTCAGATCCTTGACTTCCTGCTCCATACGCTCCATCTTGATGCCCACATCACGCATCTTCGCATCCAGCTCCTGCGCAATCATGCTACGCGTGGTCTCCCTCGTCTTGGAATTCATGGCGCCTGAAGTCTTCGCGTTGTTCCGAATCTCCCTCTCCAGCAGCCCCGGAGCACGACCCTGGCGGGTGAGCGTCTCGTTCAAGCGCTCAATAATCTTCTTCAGCTCAATGACTTCCTCGAGAGCCTGTTTGCGGTGGTCGATGCTCAGCCTGCTGCCCTCTACGAACCAGTCCCCGAAGCCGCCCCCGCCAAGTCGATTGTTCAGGTTCTCCAGGCACCTGTCGAGCTTGCGAATGTCGAGACCGTCAATGACCAGCCGCTGGTCTTCTGCAGTGGCTGCTTTTGGAATCTTGTCCTTTGTTACGGTGCTGCCGTTGTCTGGAGACATTGTTTGAAATGATTGTGCGTGATGTTTCGGAGCCCATTGAAGGCAAAGGCGAGAGGCGGCTGTTGCCTCTTTGCCGTACTGGGACGCGGCTGCCGTTTCAGTGACCTGCAGCGATGTTGAGCATGCCGACGGCGCAGCCGATGCCCTTCACTTCACACCTCGCATCGTTGTTTCGCAGCGCTATCGAGCCAAAAGCGAACCTCGTCTCTGGTCCGAACACTCGATTGCTGACCATACAGAAGCAGTAGCGCACGCCGGACGAAGCAGTATGTCCACCCGGGCACCGGTGACTCTCGATTCGCTTCACTGGCAATGGGTAAAGTGAGTGCAGACGCGTCAGCTGAGCCATATACCGGAACATGCAACATACATACCACTGCAAACTCTCCCTGATAGATGAACTAGCACAATGCGCAAGTCCAGAAGTCAAATATGTACAGAACCATCGCTAACAACAATCATCGTACCTACATTTTCAGAGTTACCTAAGGCGACAGAAATCCAGCACAAACTTCCCAAACTCAGCAAGCCCCTCGCATTCCGCCTCGATCAATCTCTATCCCCCCGGATCTTCTTTCCCGCCCGATAGCATAGATTGCCACCGGTAAAGGCTGGAGTTCGGAGCCCTTCTCGGTTGTCACACGAGACGTTGGCTCCTGGAACACGCAGTTGCTACTCCTGTCCGGACCACTGCGGACAAAAGTTGTGCTACCGACGGAAAAGTTGGCGTCGGTTTTGCAGCTGTCGAGTCGCGGAATGTTTCTCGCATCGGGCGGGTCACAATCTCCGAAGCATAGAGAAGGAAAGTGCCGGGAGACGAGGCCTTTCAGGGTGGGAAGAGACTGTGGTAAGAGTATCAGTTGCACACTCGACTGTGAGTCAACGCATTTGTCTTCACATCTCACCGAACAGATGATTGCCATATACAACTCCATGCTGGAGTAGATTGCAGCTTGTCCATTATCCCACGATGTATCCTTTGACTTGCCAATGGAATAGATCGAAGGCAGACGGAGGATCGAAATCACGCAGGTAGCGCCACCCATCGCGAAGACGAACATGAGGAGGGCTTTCTGCCGGGGCGGCAGGTGTAAGCTGCTCAATGGCTTGAGAGGCAAGATCGTCGTGCAGATGTCAGTGAGTACCGCTCCGCCAGACATGACGTACCTGCGACTGTCAGAGAGGAAAGAATATGTTCATCAGAGCACAGTGGTGAAATACCATGATGCCATTCTGTTAAGACAATGTGCCGTCCCAGGTGGCGACCAGAAGCCCTGAATCGGTCTACACATGAAGAAGTTTGCGCAGGTGCCGTAACTTCCAATCACAAAGTTAAGTCCTAGAACGGCCCAGCAGGCGACTCGCCACTTCTCTATTACGAGAAAGCGAAGATACTGCAAGAGGATCGAGGTCTTGATGATAGCGAGGCCGAGAGCATAGATCCAGGTCGAAGCCCAGAACCACTTGAGTGACTCTACCTCGTCGACAGGCGTGAGCGTATCAAAGTGGCTTCCCATACCATAGTGTACTAGTGATGGTCCGAGTCAGCAACGGTCGTAACAAGCCCAGAGTCATCCTCAATACCTTGCTTCGTCATCGTGACAGTAAGAGCGATCGACAGAACCTAATGTGAATCAGTCGTGAAGCTCGGCTTTCCAAGACAATCGAAACATGCCAGCGCGAAAGCGGCGAGATGGTCGTCCACACCGAGATTCCTAGTGATCCGAGCTCTCGTATACAAGCGAGCGATAGCCAATAGGCCAGCGATGGCATTGAACACGGCGCATGTCGCCACCACAGCATGCCCAGATGCATGACCACCCATAGTCGTGACAAACTGGTCGAAGGACTCGCGCTAGTTAGAAACATACTTGGACATTGCGAGCGGAAGTAAGCAGTTCAGATGCCTGTTCGGACCTACGCGAGCTGTACCCTGGAAGTGTTGGTATCAAAGTATACGGGAGGCATCCGCATGGCAACTGTGCCGCATCCCAGTTCAATGCAAGCCACGTGCTTCCATGCACCGAACTGCACTCGCCCGAATGTGACGGATTTGCCCTGCAACGGCGGAACGTGCGAGCCAGCAGTGACATTATTATGCGAAGTGCACGCCTTGTGATACAGGGACGATTTTCTCACACTGGGACTGGCTGGGATTCGACCGTGCCAACATGTAGTGTCTGGGATTCTCGCATTCGTTCGGAAAGCGGGCCAAGTCTGCTAGAAATCAATATGTCTCTGCTTTGGGAAAAGGGGACGCGTTCGGCAATCTGCTTTGAATTTACGGCTAATACTCCCCGGACGCTTCATACTTTCGTCATTCGACGTCTGACCGGGTTGAAGGGACGGAGGCAGGGTCGTTTCTGCGCCATCACCAGCGCAAATGGGCAGTCCTAACAAGGAGAGGGACACTTTTCGACTCCGGAAGCGACTGGACTTCCCGTATTGAGCGATGATCCTTGGGCAGATCGAAGCTTAACAACAGCGGCCGCACCCGTCTGCAAGGTGCATCGATCGCAAGTGATGCAGGGTGCAATTGTAGCCAACCTCGCCTGAGTGGCCAGCAGATGCGATCACTGTAGCAAACCTTGTATCAGTCCACGCGTCATTGGTCGATGCACGCACGAGGAATCGAACAGATGTAGGACATCATTTCGTATTGGACGGTTCGTTTGCCTTGAGCGATCCCGCATGTGCCCAACATTCCTACTGCAGGCGAGACCAACACTTAGGTTGCACTCCCCTGATGGCAATATTAGTGATCAAATGGTGTGCGCTGAGGCCGAGGTCGAGTCTCATATTGCAGCACGCGTTGCACGCATGAGGAGGACGAGGAGAAGAGCAGGGCATCTTCAGTAGAGGCTGAGGTCACAGTGCTTGGCGCAGCGCTAAATCTGCATGGACACCGTCGCTGCACTTCATTTCCTCCCCTTCACGCAACTCTGATCGTTCGACGGACGTCGCAAAGATTGCGAGCATGAAGAGCTCCACCTGCCGTATTCCTCAGAGGATACTGACCGCTGTAGACAAGTTGTTGGCGAACCGAACCATGAAGCCAGGCTAGGTACACGTCTGATAGCTACGTCACCAATGGCAGAGCTCCAACCTCATAGCTGCGTGAACTTCTGGACCGCGGCGCAAGCGCGGGCCCGACGGGCAAGCTATCGAACGAGCGATGGCCAAAAATTGACGTCGCCAGGAACTCGAGCCTGATATCGATCTCCATTCGCCAACATCCCGCAGAGCAAACATCCTCCCCAAACCCCTCCCACCACAATGCCCAAATCCGCGTGCTTCGACGTCCTCGGCACCTGCTTCGACTTTGAGCCCGCCATCGCGCAAATCTCCCACATCCTCTCTACCAAGAACCTGCCCGCAGATGTGATTAAACCCGACGCCAAAGCCCTCTTCTTCGGCTGGTTCTTCGCCGCGCAACGCGACTTCACCTACGCCTCTCTCTGCGGCAACTACACGCCCATCGCCCACGTCCTCAAACTCACCTTCAAACGCGCCTGCGCCGTGACGGATATCCCACTCTCCGCCATCACGGATGCAGATGTGGAAGCGGTCATGACCAAGGTGAGAGAGTTGACGCCGAGGCCCGGGTTGAAGCGGTGTTATGACGGGTTGAGAGAGGCGGGCTGGGATGTCTATGGGGTGACGAATGGGGGTAAAGAGGCGAGTCTGAAGTACTATGAACTGGCGGACATTGCGTTGGATGCGGAGCACTTGCTGAGTTGTGATGAGATTCGGGTGGCCAAGCCGGATGAGAGGGTATATGTTAATGCGAACCGGCTGTTGACGGAGCGTGGGTTGGGCAGTGAGGGGGATGGGGAGAGGTGGTTTGTGGCGGCGCATGCGTGGGATCTGCTTGCGGCGAGGAAGGCCGGTTTCAAGACGGCGTATCTTCATTTTGAAGAACATGACCCTGTTGAGGGGGTGTTTGGAAAGTTCGATCTGTACGCGGATAATATGGAGGAGCTGCTGGAGAAAATGAAGGCACTGTAGAAAGATGTGTTCTACAGCGGCTCGTACTATGCAATGGCCCAAATCCGGCTATTTGCGAATATCTCAGTGATCGAGGGCGGGCCCATCCCATGTCAGGGAGTATCAAAAGACACGTCCTCGTCACTGCCGACTTGCACTCAGTACCACAGGCCACTATCTCTGCTTTGAAGATGAGCCCTTTGACATCGCGAGCACAGGAACGGCGTGGCTGTCCGCAGCGTTGGCAAGCTGCTTCGTCATGCCGTGAGCAGCAAGCCTTAGAATGCTCAAGATCACGCAGGTTCCCACAAAGGGCAAGTACTGAAGTTCGAGTCAGTGGCGTTGCGAAATTCGCAAGGAGCAGACGGTCACGATCAACTGCTTCTGGGCTTGTTCATGATTTTTCTTGACTCGGATCTGCTTGATTGAATCTTCGTAGCTTTCTAGTACAATTTAGTACACCATACATCGGCCCCTTAGGCACGACTTACACGCCCATACGCCACGCCATCGAACCCTGACTCAATTGCAAGTCTGTTGTGAGATCACTGCGGGTGCCCCCTATCGCGTTTCTTTGCATTGTGTGCCCGACTTGGCGAGATGTGCACCTTGATTGCCGTCGTTATCGTTGACTCCCAATCACGGCAAAGCCCTTGTTGCACTCATCGCCGTCCCCGCCCACGATCTCTGCTCATGCTCCTGCTCCTGCTTCGGCTGCTGTAGCTGGAATAGCTGCGACTGCGTCGTCTTCCTCCTCCACCTCCACCTCCACCTCCACCACGGCCGCCGCGAGGTGGCCCTCCTCTGCCTCTTGGAGGAGGCGTCCGACTTGGACTTCTACTCCTGCCCGAATATGACGGAGATCTGCCTCGTCTCACGGGCGGTGGCGACCGACTCCGGCTGTAACTTCTTGGCCGATACGTGTCACGCGGGTCCTCGTATCGATCTCTGTACCCTCCACCACCGTGTCCACCTCGACTCATCGGAGGATTTCCATATCTGCCTCCTCTTCCTCCTCGCATTCCTGGCGGAGGTGGTGCGCCGTCCCTGAACCTGTGTGGCTCACCAAATCTGTTAGGTGGTGGCCGCATCGGTGGTGGACTGCGACTGAATCTCCTCCTCGGCAGCACGATGCTCACGCTGATCAAGGCTCCATCGAGCTGCGCTTCGTGCATGTTACTGATCGCCGCTTCGGCGTACGAAGGCTGTGTGTACAGCACATACGCAATCCCGCGATTCGTCATGAAGTGCTTGTTCATCGGCATCTCCAAGTCCGAGATCTCGCCATAGGTGCTGAAGATTTCGCGCAAGTGTGAGATGTTGACATTTTTTGTGAGCTTCTCAATGACAATCTTTGCGGAGCGAGGCTGTGAGCGCCCGGGCGAACGGGAGCCGCTGCGTGCACTGCCAGGAGTCCGAGACCTACTGCGCGAGGCCATTGATCGGTCGCGGCTTCGTGAGCGACTGATACTGCGGTCATTCTGGCCATTGGCGCGGTCGTGGGAACGCGATCTCGGTGCGTGCGAGCGACGTGCCTCTTCACTGCCAGCCGTCGCAGGACGGCCGGGCGTGCGCGATCGACCGCGTGAGACGCTGCGATCCGACATGGTGGGAGCGAGGGAGACTGAAGATGCTCCGGAAAGTGTTGTTGCAGGGAGATGTCGGCGGTGATCTTCGAGCTGCAGCTGAAGCAAGCTCGGACGCGACAGTTCTACGGAGGCCCATAGAGGTGAAATGGTATCTACAATCCTGCACGGCGACACACAAAGTGCAGGACTGCCACGTTCTGCCACGACTGTCCTATGCAAGCATGCTCGGACGCGTTCTTGGTTCAAGAAGACTAGTGCCGCCATGAAGACGATCCACTTGCGGAGACGGCCATTGTTTGGTCCGTCAACATGCTCCTACGATTCGCTTCGCGAGCATCACGGTATCGTGGCGGGCGTGTGTACTCTACGGGTTTAGCATTTGGCAGACTTCGCCTCAGCAGCACCCGGACCATTGCGTCTTGAGCTTCCACTTTCCGGTGCAAGCGTGGTCATAGCATCTCTCGCCGTGATCCTTGCCACGAGAAGCCTAGACTTATTTATGCAAGAAGTCCTGCCAGCGCGACTCCGAACCACAGCCGAGTCTGCTCTCGCATGACTGTCGAGCATCGCCATACACAGCCTGTCTCTCTGGGCCCGCGCAGTGCTTAGGTAACGGCCGAATAGGACTATCAGCACTTGCTCTCGACTCGCATGGACTGACATGGACACTGAGGGCTGACTTGCGAGGCCGCAAGCATGAGGACTGCACGGTGAGTCCTGTTGAGTCAGTGAAGTCGTCGTAGCATAGTACGCGAGGAGGCGCAAGTTGCCAACGAATTTCGAAGGTGGGAGTGTCAGCGGACATTAAAAAAACCTCAGAACCGCATTTCACGCGTTCCAAACACCTTGGACGCAGGGTGGTTGGTTGGCATGGCAAGATCCGGACTCAGCGTGAATGTTGTTCTCGGCGGGTCTACTGCATCATTTCCGAGTGGATCGGCTCGAAGCCTGCTGGTTGACAACATGCGGACACCGCCCACCCTACTTGTCGTCAAGTTCAAGGTCCAGGTGTCGTGACGGCAGACATGCCATGTCGAACGAAGTCGCGCTCACAAGGCCGTGCGCAAACGGGCACGAGGAGTTGCGACTTGAGCGGGAGGAGATATAATAGACGCTACTGTCTACCCATCCCGGGACCGCATTTGTACATACACATCGGCGACTCTGCCCTGCCTGTCTTCGGTTGATCGGCTTGCGGCATGGCATCGGCTGAGTTTGATCTCACCAAGTACAACATCCCGACCAAGCTTTGGATCCATGGCAAATGGGTTGAACATCGGGAATCTAGACGTGACCTTGTCCTAGCGTAATACACTGCTGCCGAGACACTCGTGCTATCATGGTCCCTATTGCGGTGCCTTCCGCAAGACTGAAATACAAGCGTGCGTTGGCGTTGGGCGGGCTTCGGTATCGTCACGTGTAAAGTGCCGGTATATCCGCCACAGTCAACCTTGAGTCGTAGCACCACGATGTTGATCAGGCTTATCTAGACTCGGTAGAACGCACGGACCTGGGTCGAGGATGTCAATTATGTGTCAATGCAATGGAATGGAGTCATTCGCGTTCTCATTTTGGCGACTATCATACAAGAAACGCGTCTCGCAGCTCGAGACCTTCACGTGCCCTGTCAACTACTTGCCACGCTGTCGAGCCATCGTTCATACGTGGTCAGTCATTGTCTTCAATCTTCGCGCTTGCGCCAGCAAGTCGATGCGCCTACATTGAGCACACCGGAGGTACTGTGCTGCTCCTCCCAAGCATATCCGTTGCCTGGCTTCTTACTCCAAACCTCCCATCGAGCGAAGCCTACGAGTGCTCACTCCCGCAGCGCGCTTGCTCTTACGAGTGTACTTTGGACCTTGGAAGTCGTCGGCCTCTGGCTCGTCTGTGCCATACCAATCTCCCGGCATGCCATCGTCCGTCGTTTTCATTTTCTTGTGCACATAGCGGCGTCGGCCGGCCTCACCGTCCACCATGTCCTCCAGCCACTCTTCAAATTTCAACCCAAGCCATTCCTCGTGCCACTCCTCGCGAGCAGCCTCGAGACCTAGCGCCACAGCTTTCTCAAACACCGCTGACAGCTTGTTCCAGCCCTTGGCAACCGTGGAAGTCGTGCTTCAGCAACTTTCGGGGTATCTGTACGCCATCGTGCTCACTAGCTGCAGTGATGGCAAGTTCTCCCAGCCAAAGGCCTTGATGGTGACTTTGAAGAAAGGAAGGAACACCTGTCCGTCGTCATTACGGGCGTAACGATTTGCGACCATGTCGAGCCAGGCAGCAAAGGAATGGAGCTGACGGACGTTGATGGCGATTTCGAGGTAGGCGAGTGAGTAGTACTTGGGCAAAGCCTCAGTGCGAATTTGAGGGCAGACTGATAGCAGGGCTGGCTCAAGCTGATTCCCGCAGATCATTGGCTTTGATTTTTTTCGTGATCAATTCGTATCTCGGACCCCTCGGCGGCGTGGCCGGAGCATTCTGGGTTAACGCCCTGTCTCTCTTGGTTGGAGGATTCTCGGGCACTGGATACGCTTCGAAACCGAAGAGCTCGTCTGTGAGCACGTGCTTGTACACAATGTTCCTCAGCTCTGGTGGCAATTTGAAGAAGACATCGGCAGGAATGACTTCTTCGCGTGGTTTCGGACCACGCTTGAGAATGCGGGCCTTCTTGTTTGTTATCTTACGGCTGCCTGCGCGCTTCTTGGCGGGTGCATAGCGCTTTCCTCCAGGGTGGTTTAAATGAAAGTCTTCATTGGCACTTGAGGCGAGAGCTTGACTGCTAATTGAGTTCTCGCTCGAAATGTCTGTGAAGCGGTCTTCCTCTTCGATCACAGTCTGGTCGCCGCTGTGAAGGGCCTTATTCATAGATCCCTTCATGTTGCTGGTGAAGTGCGACATGTTGGAGAAAGGGAGGCAAAGGGAGGTGAGAGGCTGAGAAGATGGCAAAAGTAGCATTAGGCTGCCACCTGAACTCGAAAAGCTCACCTCGCATGCACGTTAACAAGAACCGTTGAGATGCAAAGGCCGAGCAACAAGCGCGTGACCTCATCACACTTGCGTTCACTTTGTTACCTACACCGCGTCACCAATGCCTCGTACCTGGTGCGCCCTTGACATGGGTCGTGTCAATGTCACTCGTCGTCCATCCTCCGTAAAAGTCACCTGGCTGCGGTACAACCTTCTCGCCATCAACGTAGCAATCCCAAGGTCCAGCATAGAAGCTCAAATAATCCTTGATTTCCTTGAAGGCACCTGTCGGATTGTCATACGACCAGATGCGACTCTTGACTAAATCGTTCGGATCGCTGGGATTAGCCAGATCGTAGTACGAAGCAACTCCCTTCCACTCGCAGTATGAGTTGCGGCTGTTCTTGCTGAGAGGGACTTTGAGGCTTGAAGGTGGTAGGTAATATGTAGGTGGATGATAAGTCTCAAGGACCCAGTAGCCCTCCTTTGTGTCTGCGACCGTCTGGCCGTTCCACTTCACTTCGAGGTGGCGTGGAGTACGCTCACATAGTGGAGGACGAGGAAAATTACGCGGGTTCAGCTTGCCGCTTGTAGAAGACGTGGAAGACATGGCTTTTCTGATCTTGTTGAGCATAAGTCTGTTCTCCACGGGCAGCAGATATTGATTCAATCAAATCTCGATGATGGTGTGTCAAATGGGATGGAGGGGATGGAGGAGATGAAGTCGTCGTCATTGAAGTACTAGCCCCGTCCCGCTGCTGCTGACCAATCAATCGCTTTTGCTGCGACACTCATCAACAGGAGCCCTCCAAAACACTCACCACATCCTGATCATGTAAGAGTCAATGTACAGAGGTCTTGCAAAGATGGTTGCTGCATCTATCCGCGAGGAGGCTCGCCACTATGAAGTGGTGGTGCTTGGTGCGGGCATGTCAGGACTAGCCTGCGCATCACGCTTGTACGAACATCAACATTTCAAAGGCAAGAATCGACTGCTTGTTCTAGAAGCCAGAGATCGCATTGGTGGTCGCATTGAATCAGTCAAAGTCAATGGCTGCCAGCTTGATACCGGAGCGAACTGGATTCATGGCATTGGGACCAAGGACAAGCCGAATCCGTTGATGAACATCTTACCGCACAAAAGGTACAAGCAGCTGAGCGGGGTCGTTGCGTTTTCTGCGCCGACCGATACACATGATGATAGGTACTGGCAACGAGTAGAATCCGTGGGCTCACTGGAGCGCAGTCTTGATTCAAATCAGGTCATTCCCGCAGAAACAACGGGCGACATCATGGCTGCTCTATGGGGCATGATCGAGGCTCTGCACGCGAAGGCGGTATCGACGTCCCCCACAGAAGCCAAAGCTACCACTATGCTGGATGTCATCAAGCGGAATAAGGAGTTACGAGAAGCATTCAAACGTATTCCCGAACAGTACCATCTGGCTCTTGGATCGATGCCGCAATTTGTCGAAGTGATGGAGGCTGCACCACTTGCAGCGCAGTCAGCGGAGCATGAGAAGGCACAAGCTGGGTTGGGTCTGCTTGAGTTCGCCATCGACGACTTCGATGGCGATCAGGTCTTTCTGCAAGATGGTTATATACAGATCGTGGAAAAGCTTGCCTCAGATTTGATGGCAGCTGGTCTCGTGAACCTTGATACGGAAGTGCAGAGAATCGACTGGAGCTCTAAACCCATTCGTGTTGAGACGATAAGGGGAGTGATCTCTGCAGATACAGTGGCTTGTACGTTCCCACTGGGTGTGCTGCAAAACCACTCAAAGCCGCTCGCAGGTTCAGAGCCGTCCCTTTTCCAGCCACAATTGCCTGCAAACAAGCTGCAGTCCATTCAGAACCTGGGATTCGGAACACTCGATAAGATATTCCTGGTCTACAATGAGGCATGGTGGACACAGGAGCCATGGATCTCCATCTGGAAGCACGGTCTGGCCAATCGCCCTCTGGAAGTCGACTCGAGCGAAGACGGTGGCCTCAAAGAGAGCGAGCAGACTTCTCCAGATTCTTTCATGGGCTTCACAGATGAGCTCGCTGGCATACAGCTCCATCAAGATGGTACTTCAACGACTGGCCCGCGGCTGCTCTCGATCATGAATTTACAGAATCTGACGGATCAGCCTGTGCTTTCGTGTTTCGTATCATGCGCAAACGCACTGCAGGTAGAAGCGATGTCCGATGCGCAGGCTGGTGGTATTGTGCATCGTTCACTAACACGATGGCTTGGCAAAGAACCTCCAAAGCCCGATGTGGTGCGAGTCACTAAGTGGTCCTCTGATGTGTTCAGCAGAGGCAGCTACAGTCATATGATCAAAGGGCTTTCGGAGAATGAACATCGCGCAGCCTTTCACGAGCCGATCCTTAATCCAAGTGGAGGCGTGTTGCGCTTTGCCGGAGAACACACGGATCTGGATCACTTTGCTACAGCACACGGGGCGCTCATCAGTGGATGGCGTGAAGCAGATGCCATTCTCAAAGGCAATGAAACGTAGTCCAGGTGCGGCGGCCCTACCGGAAAGAGCAGTGAAGGCATACGCACAGGCCACAAGCGTCTCGGATCTAATGACCTTTTGTGAAATGGAATCGCAGATCCCCTCAGTTAATCAGCCTGCATCGAGGGGCCGATGAACTTGCGAGCTGTGTGCCAGAGTTCATGAAGCTCATCCATTGCGGGGTGAAGATTCACCCGAAGCGTCGAGACATTAATGTTCTCCACTGCAGAGTGGGACACTGAGGCAACTACTGTTGGCGGACGAGCATATGAATCGTGGCATCTCCCGGATGGACTTGGATGGCGGCTCTGCAATTGCCAATCACCGATACGCGCGCCCCGTTCTTTGCCTTCAGCAGTATCGTAGCACACTGTGCTGCTACGGTCACAAGCTTCCCGACTGACGGTCTACTCAGATGTCAATCAGATAGGGCGCCTGTTTCAAACTCAAGTCGATGGCCGGCAGGCGCATACCTCGCTGTCGACTATTGCCCGTCACAATGGCCGGAGTGGACGTGGGAAACTAACCTAGCCAAGATTGCAGCCAGCAATTTCTCATTTGTTCGCATCAATGAGTTCGACTGGTCGATTTTGGACCTAGAGAGGGCGAATAAAATTCTACGCTGTTAGACAAGACTCTGGAGCTTGTCGGTAAACACAATCTTAAGGCAATTGTAGGAACTCTTACGGCAGCACCACCGAATTGGCTTACAGAAAAATATAGCACTGACTTTGTGGATCGCACGAACATCACTTTATTATTTTGGCCCGAGAAGACATTACAGCTTCTCCTCTTTCGACTATCGTAGTTTGAGCCAAAAGATCACTTACGAGCTGGCTCAACGATATGGGAAGCACTCAGAGGTAGTGGCATGGCAACTTGACAACGAGTTCGGATGTCACGATACCGTCCGAAGCTATGATCACGATGCCAAAGCTCGTTTTCTTTCTTGGTTGCAAGCAAAATACGGCACAATCGAGAACATGAACGAACGACAAGGCCGTGTCTAATGGTCGTCGCAGTATATTTAGTTCGATGCAGTTGAGCCACCATGCCTTGAGGTCTATACCAACAATGAGGCACATACGCTCGACTGGTATACATTCAGCTCCGACATGGTTATTGAATTCGCCAAGGAGCAGGTCGACATCATCAGAGAATTGGCGCCGACTCATGCGATCACGCACAATTTCATGGTCTGTTTCACCGATTTCGATCATCACAAGTTTAATCGCGAGGTGGGTTTGGATATCGCGACTTTTGACAGCTATCCACTTGCTGGAATCGGTGCAGTTCCGCTTAGTTACTCCGAGAAGGCAGGGTACATTCGTACTGGACTGCCGGATCTCCAGAGCCTGATGCATGCGCTTTATCATGGTGTCTCCGGGGAGGCATATGCTACCCATCGTGGTCCATTCGGAGTCATGGAGCAGCAGCACGGCGTGCTGAATTGGAATCAATACCGTGCCTCTCCTCTTGAGGGCATGGTGCGGCTCTAGACTCACGAAACCTTTGCAGCATCGGGAGATCTGGTCAAGTATTTCCGCTGGAGACAAGTGACTTATGCTCAAGAGCAAACACTGGCTGGTCTCTTCACTTCGGACAATGCTGAGTATCAGGGCTACGTTGAGTCTCAGGGATTTACCACTAACGACTTGCCGAAGTTGCACAACAACAGCTTGACAACGGAGCCACAGGCCGACGTCGTACTGGTCTTCGACTATGGGTCAAACTGGGTTTGGGCTATCGAGCCATATAGTGGATCGTGGTCTGTCAAAGATGCTTCCTACACAAATTCCGCGCTTTCCTACACTACCTTGTTCTACACATTCTACTGTGCACTCCGGCGTCTAGGTCTTAGTGTCGACATAATATCTCCCGAACAGAGCCTATTGGGATACAAGATGGTGGTTGTCCCAAGTCTGCCTATCGTTCAGGAAAAAATCGACCAAGCCATCGCTGCCTTCTCCGGCTCAGCAGTATTCGGCCCGCACAGAGGCAGCAAGACGCGCGACTTCGCCTATGCTCCTGGTCTCAACCCTGCCGGAAGCAGCACTTTGCGCTCTCGGCTACCAACGCGCGTCACTCGGGTTGAAACGCCGCCTTCTTACGCTCGCAGTGACGTTTCGTACGCCGGTGAGCAGTACAACATTTCGTGCTGGGAAGAATGGGTCTCTTGCACTCGCAATAATGTGACGAGTCAAGTCACCGCCACCTATACTTCCAGGCATCGTCCAGGAACACCTGCGGCTTGCTCACGAGATAATTTGTACAACCTCGGATTCAACCCGACGACTGAATTTCTGGTCTCGTATCTGGGCGATGTGGCGAAAACGGCTGGTATCAAAGATTTGCTCGGCCGCGAGGCATCGAAAGAAAATGATCTAGGATAGACACTGAGGTTTATTCGTCTAGTAAATCTACTATGGGTCCTAAATTATGGTTGGCAATCACAGGATCTGCCGGCCATGAAGGGTAAGGTTATTATTGGTGCCAGTGTGGAGGAGGTTCCCGCTGCAGGTCTTGTAGTGTGGCGATTGAATTCCAAAGAAGCAAGATCGATGCAATAGCAGCATTCTTCAGCAATTGAAATCGCAAACGTTATTGCATTCATCGCATCAACCAGAGCTCATTTCAATTCGCATTCCACCGCAACCATTCTCACTTCTTCTCCCCCGCTTGATAATCAAACACCGTCGTGCATTCCCTCCACGGATCGCTTATCTCCTCCAGCTCTCTCACCCCCGTCAACCTTTTCACAGCCTCGAGAACTTCAGCTCCGCCCCACGGAGCTTCAAAATACCGAGAGATTTGAACAGACAGACTCCTCCAAAAGATCCTATCATTTTCGTGCAACAACACCCGCAGATCTTCAATTTGCTCAAGCAATCTTGCCAGATCCTCAATCGTGCCCAGCCGGACGGTGAGGTCCCATACGCGAGCATGACGAATGAAAGGAAGCTGATGCATGGGTCCCAGATCTCGGCCTTTGATTTCCGTGGGAGATTTATAGCGGCCGTCAATGTGGAGGCGCAGTTCTAGGGAATTATGAAAGATAGGAAGAGCTTCGTGGCTAATAGTCCTACACGTTCGGAGAAGCGTGAGAGCTTGAGCACCACATTTGAGGGACAGGCCGAGATTATGGGGTGTGTGAGTGCAAATCTTGTAGATGCGGCCGTCGACAAGCGTCAGCAAGACGCCGTCTTTCCAGTAGCAGTAAGCGTGTTGTTCGGTGCAGGCGAGAGCATGGTAGTAGATTTGCTCTCGTAATTCTGCTGGCAGTCTGAAGAGCGGGCTTTGAGACGTTGCCATTCCACGCTCTATCTGTATGGGTTTGCCTCAAAATTGGCGCCTGGGAGTGACAGCACATGAGGTCCGCGGTCAGAGGGAATGTTGTGCCGATCTGAGTGATCACCTCTGAAACAAGCACGTGAATCCTGAGTCCTGACTCATGACTGACACGTATCTGACACGTATACACGAGTCAGTTGAAGTCACTGAACCAACATAAAGGTGGATGAAGAATGTAGAATGGTCTGTCTGTGCAGTTCATTCAATTCCTTTCAAACCACTCAGTTGAGAAGGTTGTTGGTGGTCCTGATCGCCTCTCCACAACAGGGAAGGACCTTATCTCGATTAGAGTTAACTAGACTTCAAGCTCTACTGTACACGTGACTGGCGGGGCACTATATCTCTTCAATGAGTGAAGCTCTTCTCATTCGATCTCGCGGGCTTTTGCATAACTCCTTCATGACAATCATTCTCTGCGAAGCTTCAATCGAGAGCGCACCCGAGACAGTCTGGAGGCTCAAAGCTGATGCGGCACTTGTCGTCTCGCCCGACTGCCAGGAGTGTTTGACCACTAATTCTGACGTCCAGCGAGAAACGGTACCGGACCTGAGGTCGTCTCAAACGCATCAAACTGGAAATCGTTCTCTGCAATGTCCGACAAGCCCAAGACGTGCTTCGCGTGCAGTCTTCTTCCTGCGCCTTTTGAAGTAGATGATTCTATAATTCGAGCGTGCCAATACGGCCACCAACTTCTCCCTCACGGCTCAGTGCACCTTCACCGACACGCTTAGAGATTTGTGCCAGAATATCTTCGTAGCCCTGACCCGGCGATCGCTGCACCTCACTCTCGAAGCGAGCCTTCAATATACGCAGCGCATCATACTTTGCCGTCGCAACCTTGTAGGCTGAGCTCTCTGCATCGCCTCTGCCGCCGACCAAGTTGGCGAATGTGCGCGATGGACGAAGCAGATATAACCATGCATACTCCAACGCAGGTGGAGCAATGAGCGCAAGATGCCCGGCGACAGGTGTCGCGATGTTGCTTGGCAAAGGTATATCCGGAGTGGTCGACCAGTTCGCCGTAATGATCGCTCTCAACACATTGATCGAAGACAGTGCCAGCTCCTTCAGCACGATCGTGTCTGCATGTGTCGCTACATCCTGCCAGAATCGAGGATTGTTTGCCACATAATGGTAATAGAGCGCACGCGCTTCAGCAGCTTCTTTGGTCAAGTTGGCTGGGGCCGTCGCAGCGCCACTATTCGAGCCCAGTGTGAAGACGATTTCTCGATCAGGGCCGCGGAATATTGTGGCAAGAGTGTTGAGTACGTCGGGATTCGTTGCCTTCGATGGCAGAAGTGAGAGAGGACTTGATTGCCATCCACTCGAGGATGGAAGGATTGCACCTCGAGGCAGACTTGCCAGCACGTGCAGGTCGTGCTTCGGAGACTCTGCATGAGCCCATCTCGCCGGCGACTGATCCAATGCCACATACAGCCGAGCTTTCACTTGCGCTAAGAGCTGACTGGCCAGGAAGTGTTCGCTGAAGCATGCTGCATATGTCGCAACGTAATTTGCAGCCGGACCATACAGAAATGTGGCTTCGAGAGGATCGACTTGTCTTCCAGGAATCTGGAGATAGATCGCCGCTGTATTCGCATGTACGCCAGAAGCAATGAGATATCGCAGTCCCGCGGAGTCCTGCATAGCTCCAAGTTCTGAGGCCTTCGGCGCTGTTGCAACGAGAATATTGGAATAGAAATTGATCAAAGACTGATACATGATCACGTCATCTTTTTCAACCATGTGTAGTGCCGCAAACCCGAGCAGGCCTCCGTCTGAAGCGAACTCCTGCTCTGTCGTTTGATGATGACTGCGTGTCACGACATTCCAGTCCATCGCAGCCACAGTCGGTAGCAATTCCATGAGCCGCGCAGCCGCCACAGTCCTTTGACCCTTAGACAGACCAAGCGACTGCTGACCCGTCGTAGTGTAAGTGCATGCTTCGAAAAAGAGTCGATAAATGTCTTGATCTCCGAATATCCTCCGCCATAGAAGCCCCTGGCCACCGGCGGGAATATGCGCATCAGGTCCTTGCAGTTCTTGGTCAACTCGGAGGAGATCCAAGATCAGTTGTTGGGCAGAAGTCGCCACACCAGTGTCTTTTGTGCACAGCCACAGCTTGACGAGAGCTGATACGGTGTCGAGCATACTGGCAACAGATGCAGTGTCTGCAGCGTTGAGAGCAGCCTTTCGGAGAATCGATATGATGAGTCGGTTATACGAACCCATATGATCGCCCACAGCGAGTCCATCTTTGAAAGGAATGTTGCCAAATTTGAGGATGTCGCCATAGCTGTACTTGTCCACAAGCTTTAGAAGAAGATTTACTGCCGGGGTTGGGTCTTGTTGCAAAGTTTGCAGAAGTGATGAAAGCGATGAAACAATCTGAAGGTTCTGAGCTGGAGACAAAGTCTGTGCCAGTACCAGCTCTGCTTCCTCGAAAGTTCTGTGATCAAGAGGAGTTGTCGGATCGTTCGTGGAGGCTGTGATGCTTTGCGAAAGCTTGTCAAGAATACTGTCCGCCATCTTGTTGAACTCAGTCATGGGATGGTTGTGATGAATTGGAGATTCGGCGATGTCGTCGGTTCCGACATCTGTTACCTTTAGAAGTGTCGTGAGTGGAAGGCAACAAACTTGACGTGTGCGCCTTCATGTTGATGCTCGGATTCGTTTAAGTGCTGGCGCGCTAGATCTGTTTTGGACTAGCCGAAATTCGCGCAACCGACTATCCGACTTCAGTCGTGAATACGATCACCGACGTGCGACTTCATTCGTTGTAAATCGGAACCCAATTTAGTGTAGGGAGGGGCCATCATCAAAGTCGAGCGCATTCAACATGACGGATGCTCAGATGGACGCCGGTGGCGCAGAGCGATCAGCTTGGGAGACCACACAATATGAAGAGGCTCTAGCGCATCTCGAAATGCTTCAGGAGCGGGTTCGTGAATACGAGATTATCCTCTTTTAGGTCGCCATCCTAATCATTTCAGCAGATCGATACCATGAGACGCACAATTCCGTCCATCGTACAGCCCATGTCCAAGCCGGTCAAGGACAAAGCGCAATTATTTGCTCAAATCAAAACAGCAGCCGCCCGAGCCGTGGATGATGTGCAAACACTTCGGACCAACTGGACATCCGAACAAACACAAGCATTACTTACGAGATCCAAGGAGAGCTTTGAAAAAGACAACAATCTAAGCAAAGCGGTCAACGTGCCTCGCTATGGCTGGAGTCGAGGCACGGAAATGGGCTGAACACTGAACGCTAAGAACCAAGCCTCACAAGCATGGCACGAACTCGAGCTGCGGAAAAGCACCAAAGAAAATGAGCAATTTTCGTGCAGTCAAAACTCCACGCGGAAGCAGACTTACCCCAGCCCAACGAACCCGGCTCAATACCACCACGAAGGTCTCCTCCGAACTCCATCATCAACCACCGGCCTCGGCCTCATAAACTTTCCCGCGTCCAACGGCCTTCCACCCGGCCACCTTCCCGCACTTGGATCAATCGTCGAACACCACCTCCCATCCCACATTCTCCACGCCGTTGGCATCTCCCGCTTCTCACCTCTCCTCTGCTCTGCCTCCCCGCCCTTCGCATAATGCGCATCACTCCAGAAATTCCAGCGGTTCCACCCTCCCAAGCGATCGTACTCCCTCGTCCGAAAATTATACACCTGATCCCTCCCATACCTCCTCGCCCATGGCATATGGTACGTCGTGCGCGGATACCAATCCATATCCTCCGCGGCAGCACTCCAATTCTGATCACCATTCCTCCGCGCCCACTTCAGTCCCGTCTTATCCCACCCACTCCAATGCATCCGACTCGGACGATCGCGGTGGAAAGCGCGCTTGTCGCCATTGGCGACGACGTACACATCTGGACCCTCGCCTGTCAGAGCGTCTCTGAGGCGGCCGATGTTACCATGGCGAGAGCGGGGCCCGTCGACGGGGCGGACGAAGTATTTCTGGGATTTGAAGTTCCGGAGTTTGCGCCCGCCTTGGTACCAGCCAGGGCCGGAGATGCCGTGGGGCTTGTGGATGGTAAAAGGTTCTTCGCGGGGCGCGGTGCGCGCGTGGCCGTACTCGGGGAGGAAGGGAAAGCCGTTGTAGGTGTTTTGTTGGTAGTCTTCGGTGTAAGGGGCGTTGTGCCAGGAGAAGGCCATTACAGATCTGTCGTTGGATGTGTTGGAAAAGGATTGCAATGCTCGCGATGATCTTTCCGAGTGTGTCGTCGGAGATAGTAACGAGAGAAGCGAATGTGGCAATTCTCATGCGTCCTGTGCGATGTTGAGGGATGAGACCAGTCGGCGACGAGAATATATCTTATCGACAATCTTTGTTGCAACCCCGTTGCCAACAAACACAATTCGCAAATTTTCCGCTCAAACATATTGCTTTGTCGTCTTTCTCATCGAAGTGACGGCTCCTGGCGGCTGCGAAGCGCACGCTTGCCCGCTTATTCGCACATCTCCGATCTCAACAAACAGATCGATCTGGTGTATCTACCTACTACGTAGCGCGGCAGAATTTCACATGACGGGGACATGAGTTTCAGGAACAAGAGAGGTGAATATGGCCTCTGCGAACAAGACGTCTTACTATTAACACAAGCGTATCAGCATCTGGTCTCATTACTCGCATGCTATCACAGCTGCCCGTGATAAAGCCCCTCGCATTGATCGTTGCGTGCACACGTGACTCCACATCGCTATGCCTCTTTCGCAGCCTTCACGCCCATTTTAATACACGCCCAAATCCTGACCCGCTCTCGCAAGCGTCTCCCATACTCTGCCGGGTAGCTTGTATCTGATCAAACCTGCAAAGATCATGACATCCTTGGCTTTTTGTACACACCTCGCGACGAGTTCCTTCCTCGCAGCAGTCTCAAATTCCTGACTCCGAATTTTCTCTGCCTCATTGCTACAAGAAATGACAGTCCAAACCATGACATGGCCGATAGTACGGCTGACAGAAGTTGGCATGAGCTCAAAGGATTGCGACTTGCTTCGGATTGCTGAGACATCGCCGTTCGTCTCGGTTGGGATGACATCGGCTGATGCGACGGCCTATGAGTTTAAATTAGCTTGCGCTTGTGGAAGTTTGAGGGAAGACCGCGCTGATACTCACATCAATCACAATCGCCCAGTGCCCTGCCTCGAGCTCCTTGCGTGCTCTTGCAAGCTGAAGAAGAACGTCGAGTGCATCCATATGCTTTCCGTCGATCTTGCTGAGGTACATCGCGTCGCTACTGTAGAGAGTCTTGATGTCCTGCGCAAGCTGGATCGGATCATCTATCGAGGTCAAGCTGAGGCTGGCTTGCATTTGAGCAGGATCTTGGTTGTTGTGCATGTTGAGATTTCGTGGTTTCAGCGGCATGAGTCTTGCGGGTGTGTCCCCGAGCTCTGTGGTCAAAGCAAGAGAAAGCGCATCATTTACGACCAGTAAGACCTTATTGTAGTCCTCGGACAGATGGTAGAGCAATGCTGCGTCCGTCGTTCGCCCCTGCTCCTCTGCCGCACGTGCAGCGACAAGAGTGATGTGCTTCAGGAATTCTCGATCGTTGTTGAGCTTGATGAGAGGGAGTCGCTGTTCGATAGCTCCCTTGATGCGCTGTCCATCCGCACGAATATCGCCAAGCAGTTGCGCAAACTCGCGAGTCTCGAGCACGACTTCCGTCAAAGCCTGGTAGCAGAGATCTTTCTGCGCCTTGCCAAGATCACCCGTAAGATCGGCGTTCAGGCAGATGAGTGAGATGTAATCGATGGCCGCCGTAGCATTTGCGGTGCGGAAGTCTCTGGTGTAGAGACCAAGCATGCTGCCGAACGCAATCTGTGGTTCTTGTCTCGTGGTATAGCTCAGCAGATCATCGCTGTTACTAATGTCACTGACGCGAAGCAGTCCGTAGTAATCCAGGCCAATCGCGAAGTGAACCGCGGAAAGGTAATTGTGCGCGTACAAATCCGCGATGCTCTTTTCGAAAAGACCAGCCAGAATTTGCATGAAGAAGAACGTGGTAGGTGCATTGGCGATGTCACTACCAGCACCAAAATATCTCTCGCCAATGTCCTTGATCGCTGACTGAACCTCGAACAGACCAAACGCTTCATGGGCCAGCTCTTCAACACGGTTGTATTCTCGCGCCAATGCGAACTGCAGCCACAACCAGTCCATCATGTCGTTCGTAATGTTGTCGAGACTTCGGCGCGTCAGCTCACAGCGGCCGATCACCTTATAGCACATCATGCGATATGGATCAATCGAGTCCTCCGGAGCCAGTCGCTGTCGCTGGCTGTATTCGTTGTGTATACTGGTCTGTAGGTCGGGAGGAAGTCTGTGATCTTCGCTCTCGACAAATGCTCGGATGTAGCGTGAGAACTGTCGATCGATTTGGCGGAAAGCTCCGGCGTTTTCGTTAACATAAGTCAATGCATCAGAGTACAGACCGCTTCGCAGCAAGTAGAAAATTATGGCCCAGCAATGCTCCTCGTTAATCTCTTGCAACAGCTCTGGATCTGGCCCAAGCTCTTTGCGAGCAGCGCGGACACGCACGAACCCCTTGACTCGGGAAAGAGGATCTGGCGTGCCTCCAATCTTGGCTTCCCGCGGGTTCTTAGCCACGACGGCTTCCAGCTGACTGTGAAAGAGCTTTTCCAGGTACGTTCTCGAGCCATTGAGGATACGACTGCGCACCGCCAAATGTTCAGCCGAGTTGCCATTCTCATCAAGATATGCCTTGGCGAATGCGCGCTCTTTAATGGCACCAGGGTCGCTCAGATTCTGTGCTCTTTCGTCCTCGCCCATCATTTCTGCCAGGGCTTTGTACGCATTCACGAGCATAGAATTGTCCTCATGCGAGGGCTCAGCTTCTGCTTCGGCGAATCGTGTGAAGATGGCAAAATTCCTTTCTTGCAGTCGCGCAACGTTGAGGTCCTTGACCTTGTCCGAGTACGTGTCCTGCTTCTTGCGCAGCAAATTGTCCTCAGGCGCTGGCCGCATGCCATCGGACCCTCTCTCAGCAATATCGCCGAATGTGCTTCCTCGAAGGCCTCGCTGCGCAACAGAACCAATGACCGATCGGTTCATCTTGGACATGCCAAACCTGCTCGTCGATGTCCGTCCGCGTCTTGAAGAACGTCCGAATCCGCTTTGAGCATTGGCTTGTGACTGTTCGGCGCCACTGGTGCCCAAGGTCTGTGGCTTCTTCAGCCCAAAGTGTTCGTAGATTCGCTGGCGATGCGCGTCCCAGTCCACGCCATGTAGCCTCTCCTCAATCATTCTATCAAAATCCTCATGCGCTCGCCGGATGTGACTGTCTACCATCTTTTGGAAATCATTTTGATAGCGCTGGGCGAGCACTTCCTTGACTCCATTTGTCGCAGCATCCTGAGATTGCACAGGTGGAGCCCTCGCGCCAGAGAGTTCTTCGAGATCACGGAGAGCCTCGCTCGTGTTGACGCCGGAAGCGGAAAGAAGGTAGTGTGCCTTTGCGTCGGTGAAGCCTTTTCCCAGATTTCTGACCTTGCGCGCAATGTCTCCCAGGCCGAGTTGGAGCTGCGGCTCGTCGCTGTTATTGGGCCGCTTTTGCCCTCGATCCAGGAGTGCCTGAAAGTAAGCCGGCGCGCCCTGAGTGGAGCTGGATAAAGCCATCTCAGGCGATGTCGAGGTGAAGAGGGCGGTGTTGCCGTAGCGGAAGATGTTTTGAGCTCGGCGCTAAACAATGTCGAGTGAGACGCGCGCGTGAAGAGCTCGGAGATGCAGGCTTGGCACTCTCCATCTCACCGCATCACTCGACTTTCACACCTCCAGCACCAACTCCGGCGCCTCTGACATTCACTTCACATCGGAGTCAATTCCCATTATGCTCCTCATTGACAAGTCGAGGCGGCCCGAGACGCGTAGAACAGAGCTGTTCCTCATCTTCCGGCGATAGCCCACGACATGGGCACGCTAGATGTGACGAGTTGCATATTCACATCGAGTAGTATTCACATGTTCTCACTACTAGACCCTCTGCCTCGTTGCAAGACATTTTACATACTCAATGGCGCTGAGAGTCAACACGGAACAGAGAAGAGCTCAACGCCCCCCTGTAGACTGGTTGATGGATCCGATGTGTTGTACTTTGATGCCCGTAAAGTCTCACATGCATCTCAGCTATTGGAGGCCAATACGAGACTGTATCGAGTGTGAATGGTCGACTCGCCCACACACGAATATAGCCAATTGTGGTGCTCGTGGCCCGTCATAAGCTCGGAATTTGGGCTACGGAACTCCAAGATAGAACCTGCCGGAGAACTGACCAGTGTAGGGACGAATTACACTCTGCTGATTGAAAATGCAGCTTTCCTGCCTAGAAACTCTGGACTGTGCACACGCAATTCAAGTTTCGTTCTCTATTGCATTTCTTGAGCTTCTATCACTATTGGTCAACCACCAGGACTCAAGCACTTCAGCATCGGAATCAACTATTTAGCAACACAGAATGACTGCGGACACAATCACAGCTTCCGTCGAACAAGGTCATGGGCATATGCTGCAGCCGCCTTATGAAGCGACATGCATTGTGAAGCAAGCCAGTGTGCTCTCAGACAAAGCTGTGGTCCTTCAGAACTTTCTCCGATACTTGATCTGCACAGACTACAGAGTCGACCGTATTGCAAACGTCAGCTGCTACTGGGTTCACTTCCGAAAAGAAGCCACCAAAGTCATCGACTTTGAGCGAATCAATGAGACACCGGCAGAACACATTAATCAGCCCATATGGAGACGCCAAATGCTCAAAAGAGGATGTCAGAGGGCAGAAATCATCTCGTATCTCGATACAGAACTGCACTCACCTGCTGCTGAGCTCCATATCTCGAACACCATTGTCGTTATATGTTACTGGACTTTCACCGGCACCTCGACCAATGCGAAGAATACTTCGGCTGCGTCGAATTGATCGGTACCTCTCAGTACCCGAATCTTCTGAGGCTCAAATTCGAGCGCGATGAGACCATCGTGATAACTGCCGTCATATCGCGAATGGGAGCCAGAACTACGCGCGAGACTCCAAAGCCAACTTGCTGTTCAGAGAGCCCAGTGGTGCAAGGTCTCGGAGCAGCGACTCGCGAGGAAGGCGCATTTTGACGAACAAGACCTGGAGCTGGATAAGGCACATTTGAGACGGCAGTGGGATACGAAGAGTGAACTCCGAGATCCCGACATCATTCCCAGAAAATGGGCCACGCCACACGCAAGCTCGATGATGGTGTTTTTTGACGCAGATGCGGCAAAAGACAAGCGGTGGGCGGGCCTACTTTCTGATGCGGAGAAAGAGAAATGCGGGTACTGGAGCAAAGATAGAGACATCACTGAAGGTCATGAAACGAATGCCATGCAATGTAGTCTGCAGTGATTTCTGTGATATTTCAATTGGCCTGCAGCGAGATTGGCAGTGAGTCGGAATGTGGCGCGTAAGTCGGATTTTGGAACCTGTGGCATAAAATGAGTATTGGGTAGGAGGAATGGAACGTGCAAACCTGAGATTTGTTCTTGATAACCCGTCATGCCTGAGGCAGTTTGCGATGTGAGTGTGTGCAAATACTTTCCCTGCTTGTCGCGTCCCCCTTGTGCATTCTATCTCAAATCCATCCTCCCGCATCAGAAATCGCGGGACACTTCCCTACCCATTTTCTCTCCTCCGCCTCCTGCAACAACCACACTGCCATACTCTTGCGATTCAACAACAACCCATCCCCTTTCTTCCCGATAGGACCTGCCCTTACCGGCCCCGCATCCCTCCCATGCCACAGCAACGGCACTCTGAATACCGTCCACTCTAGCCCCTTCGCCCTCTCCTCCCCATTCTGATCAATCTTGGCCAAATCTCTCGACGTCACCCTCCCAACCCCCACCACTTCGCCATACGCATCCCCAAATAGCGCCCAAACCCCCCACACCACTCCCCACCACTTCCACGACCACGCATCTCCCTCAACTTTGAAACTCGGCGTGCTCAACACCAGGACTCTCTCAACAGCACACCACCCCTCCTCTCTCCCTCGCACAATCCCCTGAAACACAACTTGACTCAGAAACTCCGTCACCGGCGTCCCCGCTCTCGAAGGGATCGACGGCCCTGCGAAGGACACGAGTACATTGGCTCCAGTTTTAAGAGCTAATGTGAATTTTGAAGCATCAGAAGAGGAGAATTCGCCTTGGATGATGTGCACTCGAGGAGAAGCGGAGGAGGAGAGAGAGAGGTTGTGCAGGTGTTGGGGGAGTTTGGAGGTGTTGCGGGCGTAAATTGTGAGGTCGTGATGGCCGGATGAGAGGGCAGTGGAGAGGAACGTTAGGCCGGAGGGGCCTGTTGAGATGTTCTGTTGGCATGACTCTGGATCTTAATGTTGCCTGTTACTAGACATGGACTGACGGACCTGTTGCTCCGAGGACGAGGAAATGCATGGATTCTTCTGTCGGTGGCGACTTCTTCGTATGATCCGTGCAGTTCCGTGGACACGGCACTCCTCCAGATGCTATACGGGGAAAAATATCTTCTTATGTGCTAGCCTTGAATTGCTGCGTGACTACTCAGATATTGTGTATATGTTATGCACGCAAGGAAAAGTGAAGCTGGATTCAGCTTTTCTGGCACATCGATCCTTGGCATGCGCATCATGGATAGGGAGGACTTCAATGGACCTTGCACATCATACTGTTGAGTCATGAAATATTGAAATTACATCGATGAATGCAAACATCAATCGCTCTCTGGGAAAAACTCACCACTGCGAGCCACTCGGCATCTACACAAGTTGAAACTATACTTTCATAATCATATCTTCATACAATGCAACGCTACATCTATGCTCGCACGTGCAGCTACCGCAAATCTAATTTCGGATCGAACGCATCATCCTCTACCCACTCTTCGCATTTTCCATACCAACGCCTCTTCGCGCAACGGCATTTCCGCTTCAATGTAGGAGGCCGCGTGGGGCTGGGCTGATTCGGGGCCGAATTTGTGCTGGGCGGTGAAGGATCGACGCAGATCAGACCGAACCACTCCCTTGATGTGCAGTCATCGTCATTCGCATGGGACGTCGTTGAAGGTGCATGAGAAATGGTCTTCGTCGGCTTTGGTGTAGCTGAAGTAGTGGTCGTCTCAGGTTCATCGTTGCAGCCTCCGAACCAACCTGGATTGTGGCAAGTTGATGTAGATATGGCAGTTGTGGTGATGATTGCCGTCGTAGAGCCTGGAACAGCACTTGTGGTCGTGATGGTATTTGTAGTCGTCGTCGTAGTCTCATCTTTGCAGCCGAACCAGCCTGGAGTCTTGCATGTCGACGTCGACGTACTGCTCGTGCTAGTAGTCGTTGTTGTGGTTGTGGTAGTGCTCTCGTCAAGACAGCCCCACCAGCCGGGGGTTTTACAAGTCTCTGTACGTGTTCGTGTCGTGGTAGAAGTGCTGCTGCTTGACGTGGTCGTTTCGGTACCGTTGCTTTCGTAGAACTTCCAATTATAGCAATCCACGCATTCTGTGTCTGTCTCGCAACCCGGCACCGTCTCATATTTCTCCAAGACGTCCTTGATTACGTTGACGATTTTGTGGGTGCCAATACCTACCCGCCACCCAAGATCGCCGACAGTGTCATAGGTGCATGTCTTACCAGTATGACAAACTCCTTGGAACGCATAACCGGCGATTGTGCAGAAAGAAGATGCTGCGTTACATGTTCCCATGTAGATTGGATCCGCTGTATGGCCAAAGTGGTGCAGTTGTACATCTGTCCGCGACTGATGCGAACCGATCTTGTATCCGGGTGGAGTAGGAAGACCAAGTCGAGAAGCAGCCATGGCGTCTGGGAACGCTTCGAAAGTCATTGTCGGAAGCCCATATGTCAGGCTCAGCAAAGAGCTGACCACGCCTCCAAGTGAGTGCCCGGCAAGCCAGACATGCGAGTCTGGATAACGCTCTGTCACATTATGGTAGAGATCTCGCACAGCCCAGTAGTAGTGACCCTTCTTCCTAAGCGACTTCACGAGACATGTCGAGTTGCATTGATACGTGCCAGTCATGCAGTCGCAGACTTGTTTCCAGAGAAATTGTCCTCCTTGAGCACAGCAGCAGGAACCGAACAGATTATCGTTGAGCTTGTCGTTGCCGGTCGTATCAGCGCCATCGAATATAGCAGGTGATGTCCCTGGCACAAGATCAGCCATTCGTCATCTTCGAACGTTTCGAGTCGCATTGAGGTCGGCCTACCCTTTAAACCAATAACCACAGTAGAATTCGTTTCGTCAGCGAAAATGTGTCCGCGCAGACCATCTTGCTGCCATCCAAAGTCATCGGTATAGTTGAAGCCGCCCTTGACAGGCAACCACTCCCCATCCTTGCGCTCTTGAACGTATGCATTCGCTGCCATCTTCGCAAAGGTGATCACCGTGCTCTTGTCGCTAATGTTTGGGCCTGGCACGTCGTCTGTGGTCCATGCTGACGCCGGTAATTCTGCAGCTCTCCCGTACCATTCCGCCTCAGCTAGCAGATCATCAATATCTGGTTTGCTCCTTGCGACTAATCGCTGGATTCTGGTCGACACTGCTTGCGCTCGGAGCTCGGTCGGGGCATCCTCGATGGTCTCGCCGTTGTCATACGTGACCTTCAACCGCTCTTCGGGTTCGATATCGACGTATCGGTGCAGGTCTGGGTATCTGTGGGTGCCATGGTGGTAGATGTGGCGGAGACTCTGCTTCGATCAGGATGTTGTCCTCGCAGCTTGAGAGCGTGGACTTACAAACACTCTCTCTCCCAGATTCTGCGAGACGTAGTCGTGTTGTAGCTCGCCGCCTAAGTTGGGTGGAAGGACAACCTGCGTCCTGAGATGTCGAGGTCTCGCAGCGTCTGCTTCGGAGGCGAAACCGATGAGTAGGAACAGGCAGGCAACAAGCACGCTATCGTTCAACATGCTGCTGAGCAGGAAAGTCGGAGTGCGTCTCCTTGCGGCAGAGGAGAGACGTAGGTGGCATCGCATCTGACTGACAATGTTGTTGCCTCAAACACAGTGATCCACTTGGAGATAGTGCTACGTGAGGGAGATCTGGGGTTGTGGATCGTACTTCCATGCTGTCATCGTCACGAGGTGCATGCCGCTAAGCAACGGAAGCCCGTACTCACTGGAGGGCAATTACTCCACATGTTCTGCAAATAACCATCCATACCGCGTACTTCCAAAAAATTGACATTTTTCCTGATATAGAGATACATGTAGATATACATCTATTTCTCTCTCTTGGAGTACGCAGATTTGGAAGTTGTTACAGTAGATATACTCGTCTTATACTGCACACCTCCAATTGCCACGTCATGTGACCAAGCTTATGCCAATGAGCGTGAGGCATCGGACAGGGTCCGATGCCGATTATACCACTTCCCTGCTCCTAATGACATTCCCGGGGCAGATAACATCAGATGGGGTGTGCGGTTGCTCGCAAGGCGTGCATAGCCACGACAGTCTGCATCTCATGAGACCGGCGCGGAAGAGCAATACTTCGCTGTAACTCGTAGCCAGTACAACCCTCCAAATATTCCACCCTCGGCCTGGGAGCTGCCGGCTAGAAGTCCGCGGCTGGAAGAGTGGTGGGCTCGAGGACTCAATCAGATCTGGATATGGGTCGAGAGGCGTGTCTTCCATGCCGAATTCGAAAGCTCCGGTGCGATGTGGATCGGGCACAGCGCGGGCCTTGTAGCCGCTGTGTAGAAACGGCGCGAGAGCGTGAGTGCATCGTCCCTCCTCGCCAGAAGCGAAGGTAGCACACCTAGTCTTCTCTGCGGGAGAATCTATTATTCTTCGGTCTGCTGACGGCGTCCAGGATCAACAGGTCCGGCAGAGGAGGGCAAAAACACACAGCGGCCGCAACGCAACCACATTCCGATCGCGATGTCTCAGCACCCGGTCTGGAGCTCGAGAAGTCAACAGAATCTCGCGGTCATGAATCCTTAGGCACGCCTCTCGGGTCTCGACGTGCAGCAGCGTCTGCTGAGCTTGAGGACGCTACTAACAATGTTACACCTGTCGCCGTGAGCACTCTACAAGATGGCCAAGTTCTCAACGCGGAACAGAGCGCCGTCATTGAAGACTCACCAACCCTGACAACATCTTGCTCTACGCTAGAGACTGAGGATACCATCCTTCAGCAAGTCTGTCAGCAGATTGCAAGGCCCTACGTCGAAGGTAGGGTAGGATGGATAGAACATGCGCAGCCGTGGGCTACCTTCATTGAGTATCAGAATACACTGCAACCGACTGGGATCCTGGGTGAGCTTCTGGCATCCTATAAACACCCGAATCGTATGACGCAGGTTGCCCATATTGCCGGCTCCGGATTTCGCTCCGCAAGCGTTCCCCAAAGCCGGCGTGAGCTGGAATTGCTTGGCCTCGAGGAGAATGAAGTGGCCTTCTTGACCAGTGCAAATGTCTTCGCCGTGCCTCCCAAGGACGTCTGGTAAGTCGCCTGTGATGATTCCGTGAAGACAGAACTGACTTGTGCGCCAACTCAAAAGTATCGAGCTCTTTGAGAAGTTCTTCATGTTTGCGCATCCATATACTCCTGTTCTTGATCGAGGAGTATTTTTATCCCAATTTTGCAGTTCTGACTGTTCATCATTTGTGCTGCAAGCCGTTCTTGCCACTGCGATGCCCTATGCTTCAGAGGGCCTTCTCCTCCGTGCGGGGTTCCTAACCCATCAATGCGCAATACAAGAGTTCAACAAGCGTGCTGTACTGCTGTACAATTTCAACTGCGAAAAACAGCAGTTAGCTTTACTGCAGGGAGCTCTCCTACTCAGCACTCAGTGGCTTTCCCACTCTGGAGATAAGGACTACCGATTCTGGATATCTACAGCCACCCGCCTTGCCATGCGCATGGGTCTTCATCGGAGGTTAGTGGTCTCCGCTACATATGTTTTGAACTGCATACTGACCAGTCGTTTAGTCACATACAAGACGAAGTTGACTCAAGATTCTATGCCTTGCTGAAGCGCATTTGGTGCGTTCTCTGGGTATGACTTGGGAGAAGAGACTATATCCGAGAATATTTCTAACTCCCTTCTGCCAGGTGCGCGATGTTCTACTAGTCACCACTGGACTGATCAACGAACGGCGCATACCTGACGACTGCGATACTGTGGAGCTGTGCGAAGCTGACTGGGTTGAGGATATTGCTACCGTTCCTCTTGAGATGCGTGACTGTTTAAAGCCCATCAGTGCAGCACAGAAACAGTTCTTCGTACATTCCTCGCGTTTGGCAAGGATTGGTCGCGAGACTCACAGGGTCGTATTTTCTCGCAAGTCCGTCCATATCGACCATGAGCACGTGGAATCCATACTAGCTGCTATTCGGTCATGGAAGCAAGAACGGCCACCACAGCTCATCACCACAGCAATCACTTCCTGGGTACAAGACGGTATATGGGCACTCGTTCTGGAAGCTTGGGCCTCTCGCATGGAGTGCCATATACATCGGGCCATATGGCGATCAAGTATGAAGGAAGAGCATCAGAGTCAGGTCAGCAGTGGCCTGAAAGACTCAATCTTCAACCTGGACGCTGTGTTTAGACGAGCAGTGCTGCATGGGCTGTGCAGATATCTGCCGCTTGCAATGTAGGATGAATGCCGAATCGATGAATTCGTGGACTGGAGGGACTGACGATGGATAATGTAGGACAACTTCTGCCGCTGTCAAGGTGGCCCTGGCGATCGAGCTGCTCTGTCAGCCAGACGTCTCACCTGGCGAAAAGTCCTTATATCAGGAAGCTATTAGAAGTGGAGTCACATATCTCCGAGAAGTGCAGGAGATCTGGAGTACTGTTCGCGCATTGTTAAGTCTGTTCGCCTGGGTTATTGCGAGGAAAGGGCTCGACTACCCACCCGGACTGGAAAGTATGGCTTTCCCACACAGTCAGCGGCCAAAGCATTTCGATGCAGAACCTTCGTTCTTCGACTTTGTCAGCGGAGCTGATGGATTCGGCGATGATGAAATTGCCAGAGCTCTGCTATTAGGTGATGATGCCCTCCTCGGGTCCCGGAGCTGGAATGATAGCTTCATTTTGCAATCATGAAAGAGTAATGCGATTAGTATTACAGCTTCAAATCTGCCTTCGTCTTCTTCGTTCCCTGTGTAGAAAGTGCCACCTTGCCGTGTTCTGCCGTCGCAAGCAGTGCGTACGAGACACTGTCCTTCATGACACATCGAAGCATCGATAGCCGAGCGCCTACGCTCAACAACGTGCACTCCACCCTGACAGTCGTGCCCCGTCGCACAGGCTTGATATATGTAACCGACAACGTTCGAGACACTCCTCCAAACTCCCAGAATCCCTCCTTGGCCGCGGGCGCGGCAGCCATGGTCGTGGCCATGTCCGCCAGCAGCGCTACGGCGCCGCCGTGCATGTTGTGCATTGGGTTGCAGAGTTGTTGCACGACATCCACTTCAAACACAACTTTGACCAACCACTCGCTTTCTTTGGGTGGAGTTACATCCGCCGATATGACACGAATATTGCGCATCAAGACTGCTTCGCATCCCTTGAGTCTCCTCCGTTAGCTGCTCTGATCATGCCCATTCTCAACCTGCTTACATCGTATGTCGCGTCATTCTTGTACTCGTCGATGTATTTCTGGATCCGAGCGACAGGATCTGACACTGTAGGGTCAAACATCTTTTTGCCTCCTGCCATTCCCATCCTGCCGTTTGTTGTCGTGCGGCGCTGAATGCTGACATGAACGAGGATGGTCAGCCTTTTGAGGTTGACGTCGCCCGGGAATAAAGCTTCATAGTTATACCTTCGGCCCGACAGATCCCTCATCTCAAAGACTGTCGGGTGGACCTAAGCAACTACTTGCGCCTCTATCAATCACTCTGTGTGACACGATCAGTCTGCTTGCAACGATGGCAGCTAGTAGAGTGGCCTTGGTGAATTCAGCTGACGCAGGTGAAATGTGTTTCGCAAGAGAGTCTAGAAACCCTCACTGATACACCCACAGACCTCGGAATTGCAGTGGCTCGGCATCTCATTGTCCCATCAGATTATACTCGGGTTATGCTCGCGACGCAAGAAAGCACGGGTAGTGTGCTCGAGAAGCTGGAGGAAGTTGCGCCTGCTGGCCAAGCAGCACAGTGTGCATGTCCTAAAGATACATTGCAAGACGTCGAAGCCGTCGAAGCCGTCGTTGCCACACGGTAGCTCTCCTCGAAGTCCTAGACTGTGCGAATAAGTGTGTGACACCAACTGCTACCGGAACGAGGATGATTCAAGTCTGGCAACGTCAGTGGAGGGCTTCTCGGCCAATCTGCGGTCAACTTCGCGGATGGTAAGTCACAGATCGAATATGTAATATGCGAGGAGCTTCATTGATATATCGACTGACCAGCTCCGGATGTTATGCAAAGCATAGTGACTCATTTCACCTCGAATCAGAAGAATTCGAGCTCGACAGACCGCATGCGGCTACCATGTATCGTCAATGTCCTTCCCTACGGCAACCTCGGGGTCATTTATGGTCAGATCAATCAGGCCGCAGCTTCATATAGATGCGTGGGCATCACGAAGACGTTGGCCCGAGGTCTGTTGAGCGAAGAGATCCGCGTGAACGCCGGATCGTATGTAACCTTGTTCGATAGCAAAAAGTCCTCGGAGCAGCAATCGTGTAGCCTGACCGCAGAGGAGGTCGCAGGGGCTGCAGCGTTCCTGGCATCGCGATACTCATCGGGAATCACAGGAATTGTGCTGCCTGTCGATCGTGGATGGAATTTACCGCATAACTGAGAGCCGTGTTTTGCTCGGCATACATCGCTCTCAGATCTCTGTATGTTCCCTATATGTATCATTATGAAAGCCATTTAACTTCTCGGCTGGCTTCATGACATGATCAGCACCATCGCGCGAGCCATTCGTCAAGCCGTTCGGTCCCGTACATCTACCGCCACAGTCCTTCATGCCTATGACAAACTTTGGCGGTTGCTTGTCACCCTCGGTAATGCTGCCCATGTACCAGGTCAAGTCTCTCTTTAAAAGCCACGATCAGCATTGTCGAAATACCACTTTTCAAGACTTCCAAACTCACCCCGTCCAGCTCTCTTGTGGCGAACCAGTTGCCGAGGAATGCAAACGTGTTGCCAGCCAGATTGGTATTCGATGTCGAAGTGCTCGTATCTAGGAAACTTGAGAACACTCGAATCTGGTTGCAACGATAGTCAGTGATTACGTCGACTGCTTTGAAGCAGAAATCTTTCGGTGTGCCTTCTTACTGTCCAGGGCCGCGACGCTCCCAATCGACACGGGCCCAGTGTCGCAACAAGAATACTTTCGTCTGGTGAAGAACACTCAAGGCTCCGTGTGCTGCTTCACGTCTCAGCTCTGACATACTGCTCAAGAGTAGAAGCCTGACTTGCGCTTTGCAGACGTGCACTTTCCTGACTATTCATCATCACAGAAGAGATAGAAATGCCAGGTATGGATGTGCAAGCAGGCTTATCCAACATGGAAAATGATGATTTGTTGGGAGGATGATCGTGAACGGATGTCAGGGCGGGACAGATGGTGTATACCTCGCTGACGCCTGTGAACCAGGCCGGAGGAAACGATAGCGTGGCCAGAGGAGAGCAAGAGTTACTTGTCTCCGAGATATGGCCTCCAGCACGTTGATCTCCGGACTGGTCAGTTGGATGCCATGAAATGGGCTACTTCTGTTACGTCCAGACTTTTAACCATGAGTGCGATGGGTGCACTAGTAGCGCACATATCGCTATCGTTGAGCGCATTCGCCTCATTATGGCGGAACTGCTGTGGGAATCGCGTCGTTCGCGTGCTCGCAGATCAGCCACTGGCGATGATGGCGTTTCTGCCGGACTACTGTTGTGATTCGATTCTAGAAATGCGTCGTCGTTGAGCCCAGCTGATATTTAAATGATTTGAAGCAAGAATCGTTGATCTGATTCCGTGAGAGAAATTTGAGAGCGCTCGAGCAGATTGGAGAGATGTTGATAAAGCAATCCTTCGTCGAGTCCCTCACTCCACTCTAGCATGATAGGTTGGCACGTCATCGGTGTGTGACAATTCTGAATTGATATTGTCGAATTGTGGTCGCTAAGCAAGCAATCCATCGTACGGCTGGTCGTGGAGAAGTGTTGCTGGAAATGGTCAGTTCCCCGTCCGAGTCATAAGAAATTCTTAGGACGAGCTCAAAGGCCCGTAGCACGACACGTCTTCCGTTTTCCTGAAGATGCGAGAAATAGACCGTTGTTGAGACACTGGCCAGGGATTTGGCATCTGGGATCGTCGTCGGCCGAAACGCACCATGTGCGCTGGCTGAGAGTCACTCGGCCCGAGCGTAGTAGGAGCAAGCTTGGAATCAAGGATCGAGGAGCCGCCGACTACCGAAATCTGGTTCAGTCATACGGAGTGTATCCAGTGCAGCGACGTGAGAGACACATAGGAGACATGAATGCGAGCTTGTTGACATTCCTCGTCCTGTTCGCGCATCTGTCCGACACGTTGGCCTCTCTGCGAAGGGCTTGGACGTTGCGCCTACACCTGTCGCCGCGTCCGGCCTGCCGTTTCTGGCGAGTCTTCTTTTTGTCGTTCTTGTTAAGAACCTTCTCCAATTTCGATCTGGATTGCGAATTGCGGTTGCATGTTGACGACTTGGATCTCGTGTGCGGGAGAAGCTGCTCTGCTTCTAGGGCCCCACATTGGGACCGGCTACGTGCCGAATAATGCCGGAGAGAATTCGAATAGTTGTAACTCGACAATAGAAGCGCGCCAATAGAGAGAGCTGGAGCTGTAAGGTGGTACAGCTATTATAGCATACTCTAGACTATACTTAAAGGAATAGCTTAAGATATTTAATAATACTCCTTTTCTAGAAGCAAGTCTCTCTAGTAAAAGAAACGGAACAAAGTTATTCTAGGTAAATTTTTTATAGATCAAAGAGCAATTGAGTGCTATATATCCTACACACTAATCCAATAGACGTTGTAGTACTGGGCAGATGACCCCAAGCAGATAATAGCCACTCGATGGATGTAGTGCTTCGTCGAGATGACGCACGCTCGCTTACCTTATCGATATCTTCACGTGCATGTTTGGGTGCCTCAGCCGAAAGCTCCCTCGTCCCGCGGATGCCTCAGAGTGGGATACGCTCATGAGACTTCGGACGCGTGTTGGTCTGACTTGGTCGTGGAATGTCCTGGATGTCGTAGATGCGCTGGCCAGTGTTGTCCTCGTCTTGATGAAGGGAGCACACTTGCCAGCATTTCTGCGACACTCATCTCATCCGGGGTGCCCGTTGTTGGACCCGGCGAAGCCAACCGTCCCGGGATGATGAGGTGACGGGATTCTGTCTGCCTGAACATACTCCTGCCCAAATAGACCTCCTCCTCCTGTCTGGAGAGGTGTTTCTCCGCCTGCTGCTGAGCCCTGAGCGATCAACGACACACCATGGCGGAAGCAGAGTCGCCGTCGTCAATGACTTCCACCGACAGGCCCCGCGCGGTGCACATGTCGAGATCCTTCACCCGAATGGCCGACCGCATGGCAGAAAGACAGGCGGAGTCCGCGGAATCACCATCGAGGAAGCGGGCGAGTACTCTGCATGAAGCGGGCATCCCTTCCATACCGGCAGCGAGAGTGATAGCGACATCGCCTGAGCTGCTTGGGCAAAAGTCCGCTGCAGATGTGTTTGAGAGTCAGGAGGATGAACAGCACGAGGAGGCCAACGAGGGCTCGAGCACGCCGGGCTTGAATGTGCCCAGTACCATGGACGAGCTGCCCGTGGAGATTAGGACCATCTGCGACCGCTTTCTGGAGAGCCTCTCAGCAAAAGTGCATCCGACGCCATTGAACGCCGAGCAGCTATCAGAGCTCTTCCAGGACTTCTACGAGCGAGCTGCGAATCATATTGCCACACACATCGCTACGCTCTCGGCACGAATTGGGAGGACGACGCCGCCGGCATCGACGAGGTCAGGCAAAGGCAGACAGCGATCGGGTTCCGGTGCAAAGAGGAAGGTGTCAGAAGATGCTGCTGGTCACGCGGAAATGCTGACGGCGGCGGAGGTGGCTGACCGGAAGAAGGCACGAAAGCAGCTGGAGTATAAGAGGATAGCGATGCAAGAGGCCGTGGAACGAGCTGTGTGTGAGAAAATTTATGATAAGATCTGGAAACACAGGAGCACGGAGGACGAGGCGAGAGATGACAAGCTGCGGTCACGAACCCAGGCACTATCTGTGGTAGGGATCGGTCTGAAAGAGCTGCACATGGACAAGCCCGACGTGCGACGACTTGCTGAGGAAAAGGAGGACGAGATCAGTCTCTCATTGGCACCTGCACGAGAGGCTCTTCAACGAATGGACGATGATCACTATCCGCTGGGAAAGCTCCATCACTTGACGGAAGCTCATCAAGCAATCGTCGAGACCTTGTCGCAGATCTTCCCATCTTCCTCATCTGCCGACGAGATTCTGCCTACTCTAATCTACACCCTGATCACATCTCCGCCAGAAGGCATCAATGTGGTCAGCAATCTAGCTTTCATCCAGAGATTCCGTATGGCGAGCAAGGTAGACGGCGAAGCGGCATACTGCTTGGTCAATCTGGAAGCAGCAATCTCTTTCTTGGAGACTGTCGATCTTTCGTCTTTGCGAGAGGATGAGCTGCCACAAGGTCCTGATGCCAAGCCATCCTCGATCCCAAGTCGATCGTCGACTCCAAGATTGGATGGTCCGGCTGCGATTGTCCTGCCTAAGAATTCGCATAATTTGAAGCCCGAACCATCGACTGAAAATGCTGCAACTTCGGAGCTCAGTACGAGCACCGACAGTGCTACGAAGAGCCTGCAGAATGCGGATGTGGTGGTCCCCAGACCGACACGACCTCAAATGCAACAGCGACGCATCTCATCAATGATCGAGACTACAGCTGCACGTGTCGACACGGGAAGACAGGACTTCCTCAACGCTGCAGATAAACTTTACGATTCTGTGAACGGCACACTCGACAACAGCATGCAATTCTTGTTTGGCAGGTTCAAGGAGCAAGTAGCTGACTCCAAATCCTCATTGCCCAAAACCCTGGAGGAAGCACGAAGACTCGTCTCCTCACCACTAAAGGGACCAGGTGAGGACGATGCTTCGAGCTTCTCTGGCAGAAGTAGTCCCGCTCCTCTTGGTGACCCACTATCTGCCGGTGGCAGTCTTCTGGAGCCGAACAAGATGCTCGAATTGCTAGGCGGCAAGAAAGTCGTTCGGGAACGAAGTATCGAAAGCTTTAGATCAGGTAGCAGTGGGCGTCGTGCTGCGACCTTTGACAGCAAGACTCCTGCTAGTACTGCCGCTGCTGCGAAAGAGAAGCCCGCGCCGCAGCCTACAACGCCTTCGGGATTGTTCAACTCGATCAACCCTCTCAACAAATTCGGCATGCCGGCATTCGTCCCTCGCTTTGGCCGTGCTGGCAGCGTAAACAGCTCTCAGCAGCCTGACCTGGGTAATTCGAAACCATCCGCATTACCAGCCGGCGCGGCCGCGGCGCAATCCCGACTCAACGAGCGCGGAGACTCTTCCTCTCGCACTCGCAAAGCACACGACGCCCTCGGACCGCGATCCCCTGCATTGGAGCGCTCGCGCAGCCGCGACTCTTCTGCTGGCCTCGGCGAGGGAGACGAGATGAACGCCAGGGAGTCTCTCGCCGAGCTGCGCAAACTCAAGCCGCCGAAGAAGCGATTCTTGGAGATTGAAAGTGCGAATCAGCTCAAGTTGGGAGAGGTCGAGGAATTGTTGTTGGAGTATCGCCGTCTAGCAAAGGCGATTGGGAACGCGATTGCGCAGTAGGATCGTTGAGATTCGAGATGGGGGGTTTGGTGGAGTCCTTTGGGCACCGAAGCGAGGCGTTGGGGGGGATTTGTTGTATCATGTGAACGTCGCGCTGTGCGATGCGAGTGCGATAGAGCCATTAGATGTATGCTTTGAACATTGACTTGATGTCGTGCAAGTCACTTCCGGTTGTGCTCGAGTCGATTGCGCCCTGCGCCGACACATTCATCTTCATTGTCGTGCTTTGAAACACCGCCATCGGTACATCTCGTCGCGACTTGTGCCTGCGATGCCGTGCCGGGAATCAGTTGCATGCCAAGCGCAAGGGGCACGCAGTCATCAAGCACATGTTGGAGAACGATAGCTGGGATGGGGACTCGACAGCAGGGAACCTGCGAAGCATGCTCCTCCATTCAAGCTCACGGCTACACTTCCCATCCAAAGCTTTATGTACAAATGCTGCTCTGCTCAAGTTCACGCGCCATGTCCGTGACCTCCTTCACTCCCGACACGACCACTGCACAAGAAGGAGGACCTCTGCCGCAGCAGTCTTGCCATGTGCACGGCACGCAGGGAAGAGCAGGCATCGGCGCGCCGTCGCAACTGGCTCCTTAGAAGCCTCTCTTCGCGTTGCGGCGCCCAGGGGACATCAATCCTTCTCCGCCTGCGATGATGTATGTCAGCGTCAGTGGTCGGACACGATATATCTTGGCTGCGATGAGTTCGTGCGCAGGCGGGCTGTACTTACGTGCATCGTTCTTGTGCATCGGTCTGGCGGGGACCAGATTTGCCATGACGCCGGTCACGGTGGCGACGAAGACGAAGAGTGCGGTGACTGGGAGGGGCGATGCTGTTAGGAGAATTCTGCGTTTATCTATCATGGATCGTGCTCACATTTCATGTTGGATTGATTGTTCGATGGGTTGCTTGTGGCTCGAGGTATTGCTGGCGTCGTGAAGTTTGGTGCTGGTCGAGTGCGTGAGACGGACTTTGACTTGGGTCTTATATCTCCAGCACTAAAAGGGCGCCCTGGAGGACCCAAGGCTCGGCGGGTTTGTACCCGAGACATATCACTGTCAGCTTCATTAAACAGGAATTACGCTTCGTTGGGTGCCAGGATCAGCAGTACATGTAAGCAGAAGACAGCAGGAGCGAGGACTGTGGTCGAGACTCTCCTCATTCACTGGCCTTGTCAACTAGTATTCACGTGGTGCCTCACTGCATTGACGGAGCTTGGATCGTGATGGGCTCAGGGCTGTTTGACTGGCGCTTGCAGATCTGCCCATGGGTCCAGGTCTGGAGACATTCACATGTTTGATAACTTTGCTGGAGGGAACTCCACTTCCCCGTATCCATCGCTGTCTCGCGTACATATCGCTCTCTGCAGACTCCATGGGGGATACACACCGGCACCAACTTTCGTTTGACGTCGGCGTGGTGTCGCACGAAGCGGAGAGCAAGGAGTGAGCAGTCTGTGGTCCAACGCGTTTCTGGCCTAGGAGCGGCCTCTTTGCCCAGGATAAATTGCATGCAACAGCCATAACATCCAAATGCAGGTGACGAACTGTTGTTGTTGTTGTTGCATGCAACACCTTCCGAGCCGGAGCTGGCCGATCGCTCCCCACCCACGTGTTTCGGACCCGGCCATGCAGCAACAACCTCGCGTCACGCTAGCCCATCCTGCGTGCCATTGTTCCGCCTAACATCCTCCCATTCCTCGCACTCGCACTCGGCTCCCATGTGGAGGCAGATAAGAGGAAAAGAAGCATATAAAGCACGTCTTCTTCCCGCCACAGCTGCGATTGTGTCTGTGTTTTCTGCTCTTGCTGCTGACCTTCGAGCTGGATTGCTGTTGCGATTGCAGATACAAACGGAGATAAGCCGAGCTCTGGACGGATCCGGATACGATCGACAGCCTTACATACAGATCCAAGAACCATGCATGCGACGCACCGTCTGGAGAAGACGTTGTATGTGGGGCCTTTCATTCATTGTACGAGTTTGACAGAGCTCGAGATCTGTGAAAGGGGTGTTATCGGGGTCGGTGATGACGGGAACATTGCGTTTGTGGAGAGGAATGTGGATGAGAGGGAGGTATTGCGAGGAAAGGAAGGGTGGGAGAGTGCGAGAGTGGTGAGGGTGAAGAGGAAGAGTGGGTGGTTCTTCCCAGGGTTTATCGGTATGTCTGAGATGGAATTGGGTGTTGTGTGCAGAGCTGATGGTATGGGCAGATACGCACATTCATGCTCCGCAGTATCCTAACGCCGGAATCTTTGGAAAATCCACGCTCCTTGACTGGCTCAATACATACACTTTTCCACTCGAATCGTCGTTCTCAGACCTCAAGCAAGCAAGCAGGATCTACAAACGCATCGTCGCAAGAACCCTCTGCCATGGCACGACAACGGCATGCTACTATGCGACCATTCATGTTCCCGCGACCAATCTCCTCGCCGACATTTGCCAATCCAAAGGTCAACGCGCCTTCGTCGGCCGAGTATGCATGGACTCCACACTCTCCCCAGACTTCTACCGCGATGAATCCGCCACCTCCTCAGCTGCCCTCGCAAGAGAATGCATCGACCACGTCCGCAGCATCGATCCCGATTTCAGTCTGATCAGTCCCATAATTACACCTCGCTTCGCTCCTTCCTGCTCAACAGAAGCTCTCAAACTCCTCGGCCAGCTCCACGCCGATACCGGCGTCCCCGTACAAACACACCTCTCCGAGAACAAGCCCGAATGCCAACTCGTCGCAGAACTCTTCCCTTCTTCAAAACACTACACCGACGTTTACGACTCCGCTGGCCTGATAACCTCCCAAACCATTCTTGCACACTGTGTTCACCTCACGAAAGAAGAACGCTCCCTCATCAAATCCCGCAACGCCAAAATATCACATTGTCCCGCTTCGAACGCCGCGTTGACGAGTGGCTGTGCGCCTGTCAAGGAATTACTTCGGGAAGGCTTGACGATTGGTTTGGGGACGGATGTGAGTGGTGGATATACACCGAGTATCTTGGCAGAGTGTCGAGAGGCATTGTTCACCAGTCGGTATATTTGTATCGCGAATAGCGGGAACGCGGAAGAGAAGAAGCCGGCGGATGAGCAGAAGTTGTCGGTGGAAGAGGCGTTGTATCTTGCTACGAGGGGCGGGGCGAAGGTCGTGGGACTGAAGGAGAGGATTGGGGGCTTTGAGGTAGGGATGGAATGGGATGCGCAGTTAGTGGAGTTGGATGATGTGGAGGAGTGTGCGAATGAGGATAATTTGGTCAATGGGGAAGTCGATTGTGGGGACAAAGCTGTGTTTGGAGAGGATGTGGGGTTGGTGGATGTGTTTGGGCATGAGAGTTGGGATGATCGCGTGAATAAGTGGGTTTATGGGGGCGATGATCGGAATACGAAGGCGGTATGGGTGAAGGGAAGGTTGGTGCATAGGAGGGACGGGATGGAGTTGTGACGCGTGAACTTCTACGGTTCCGCGCTCCGAGCCTGAGACGCAAAGAGCCCGCGGAGGAATCGAAGCACATGGAAGCCGACTAAGTCAATGTCTTGATTTCGAATACTCTCTCACACACTTCTATCTCCAGGGCTTGAGGCCAATCCTCGCGCCAGCTCTTGAGCTAATGCACAGATCGTCAAGGTGGGATTCCAGCTCCCGGCGGATGGCAACACGCTGCTTCCTGCGACATACTACATCACCAGATCAGCCAATATTCCTGCCTAGCTTTAACGATCATGTCCGACTCACAACATTCTCGACACCGCGCAACTTGAAATGCTCATCCACCACGGTCCCAACAGGTGTGCTTCCTGCCTCATGAACAAGCATCGGTGACCTGCACTCTGACGCTAGAGGTTTTCGTGGGCCCCATTGGCGGCTTGCTTCGCTCCAGTACTGTATGCTCGCAGACGCGTCGACCAGACTCTCTATGGCGTCAAAGGTAGCACGATCCATCAGATCCCACAGTGCATTGTCGTTTTCGGTCAATGCAATGTGCATCTTCATCTCCTCTGAGCTGACTGATTCGAGGTGGAATACTCCGTCGTCGACGCCGAGCTCGCCAAGCGATGCGCATGCTGTCTCTCTCAGCCAACTTCAAAGCTTCGCCCTCCCAGGATGTTCTTACAAATCAAGATGTCGTCGCCGAGGTCTCGCAGATGCACTGGGGCGGGTGCGGTACCATATCTCGGCAGTTGTGGCACGATCTCTTGGTATCGCCCCTCGTACTTTGGGCAGTGGAATGCGGAAAGCTGCACATGATACTCGCGATTGGTCTTCGCATCGTAGCCACGAATGACTACAGCGGCCAGGCCCCAATGTTCGCGATCTTTCAATCCGTTCTTGTCCGGACAAAGCGCAGCCGCCGGTAGCTTGGCAACGACATGAGTTCTGAAGTGACCGCTCATCCGATTGCCGACCGAAGCTCTGAGGTGCGGGAACGAGTTGGATACAATCAATGCTGTCGGAATTGTCTGGAATCCGTTAGCCACTGTCTGCAGCGGGAGACCGATTACGTACACCTGCGCAGAGTACAACTTTGGCTGAGTCCGACAGGATGAGATCGCCTTGGGAGGTTTTGATCAATTTCACAGCTCCAAAAACACCGCGATCTAAACATGTTACCTGGTGTCCTATCGCGAGGTCGATCTTTCCAGCCTTCGCCAGCTTTCGCAGCTTAGGAGCGGCAGAAAACCTGGCTAATCTGGTTCCTGTCATTTGACCACTGGCGAATGCAGCAGGTTGCACGTCTTGAGCACCAGCAATTTCTGCAAAGCTTCTTCTCAACTTGGATTGTATCGTGTGTTGCAACTCCTTGAGAAAGGTGTCTTGCTGACGCTCAATCGTATTCACATTCAAAAGGTTGCATGCACGGGCCCAGAATTCTGGGGCCAAAGTCTTCTCCCGTATTCCTGCACCGAAGCCGCGGTTCTGCTTCAGTTCTGGTATCATACACCAGCCATACCAGTAGTTTGATCTGCCCCCGAGCAGAAAGGCAGCACCGGCACAGGCATTGATATGTTGGGACGGCGCGCCATTTGTGGAAACTTGCCATACAGTCTCGCCAGGGACAAGATCCGGAACATCATCTGACTGAGATGTCGATAAGACATTCTGAATCTCCAAGTTCTGAGAGTGAGCACCGACATTGTCGAAGCCTCGCTCGATACATAGTATTCTGCTGCGCGGCTTGATCCTCAGCGTTTCGTCGATGAATGCCAAAGCCGCAAACCCCGAACCCACGACGATATGATCGTACCCCGTCGCATCCCCGGATTCACAAAGTGAAAATGGCATCGAGAAGCTCTCCGTAGCAGTGGAAGATAGTTCGGTACAGATGTAGATGCTAAGCCGCAGCGGATGGCGTGAATGTGCAAACAGCTGCAAGCCACACTCAAAGCTCACCAGCTTGCCGCTTCACCGGTGACGCCCGCAATAGCAGGTGTAAGCGAGTTCCTACGACTTACATGAACGAGTCGTGGAGGCCGAGGGAAGCTCGTCGTGTTCGCTTCCAGTTCACGCAACGTGCAGCTCTATCGACAACTTCGTCACATTGTCCAGCAGGCCGAAGACTACTTCCCGAGAATCGCGGGATATCCACAAATCACTCTGATGGCTGACGAGAAACGGCATGAATTGCAAATACCTCTCGCTGCTGTGTCAAGGGTGTTGCAAGGCGTCATGACGGCAGTCAAGGCCTCTGAAGGATGCATTTATCCAATCATGGAGTGTCTGAGATGCTATGGTGCTCAAGATCAAACAGCTGCACCTATTGATCCCGCGTCCACAAAGCAGCACGATGGCTTTCTTCCTTCGTTGTCCCGCGGTCAATTGAGACGTCTTTTCGCGTCGAAGATGAAGACACAAGCGCCCGAGATGTGGCCAATCATCGACATTACTCTGGCCATAGCCTATCTGAGGGAAACCGCGCATCGGAACCTCAACATGAGCGCCTCGGACATCGATGAGGTATGGGTCTCGATCTACTCGGCCATCATGGACGCCAAGGGCGATGGTTTCCAGATCTCTGCTGTCAGAAGCGCGCAGGGATTCCTCGCCGTTCCTCTGTGCAGCCTTATCGAGTCAGGCAAGATCGAAGAACTCTGGCGGCTTCACGTCTGGCTCCCCGACCAGGAGCGAGGCGTTTCAGATGTTGTTGTCCATGCTCATCAATGCTTTGCTCAGAGCTGGATTCTCGCCGGCTGTGGAACCGATCATGTGTACAGCGTGCAGGAGACCCCCTGCGCAGGAGACGCAACGCATGCCCTGTACGACTGCTGCTATACAGGAAGTGGTCAGGCAGGACCTGTCTCTTCCGCCTACAAGACTCACCAGCTGAGCTCCACGGTCAGCAACACTGGGAAGTATGTTCGAGCGCGGCGAGTGCACGAGGAGCTGCACACTCGTGATATGACCTATACAGTTCCCGGAGGCAAGTACCACACATCAGAAGTAGATGGCAATCGATTCCATGCCACTCTTTTCGTCTTCGATGCCAGCAGGGGATACGACGACACCGCTGGCGTGCTCGGACCGCTTCATGGTCAATCTTACACCCAGCTGCGCGACTCCAACGGCATCACTGCTCAAGTTCTCGCACAAATCACACAAGCTGCTCGTGCTTGGGAGCAGCGGCGCTCTTTCACGCCAGTCAGTTGCAGGGGTGAAGAGCATCCCACGATCCTTGCGTATTACAAGTACTTTCGAGGCATGAGCTTACTAGAAGCGGACAACAGAGGCGATGCGATGCGCTATCTGAGTTGTCCAGATGGAAAGGATCCAGCGCACGTTTTTGCATCAGACATCGATTCGAAAGAGCATCTTTCCTATCTCTCAAAACTGATTGACGCTGGCATAGATCTTGACATTACGGACCAGTATGGCTGCAGCTTGCTCGACTATGCCGTGTACCATGATGAGGCGAGCCTGCAGGAGAGTCTTGTCATAGCTTTGCAAAAGCAGCTTGGAGAGCGGAGGACAGGTCGTCGACTCTACGAAGCGCATATACGCAAAGCTTTTCGCCAAGTTTTTGAGCACCAGCTACGGCCCATTCTCCTTCGTGGAAACTCTGACGGCTTGCTGCAGATACGCTCCAAATATGTCAGTCTACTGCAGAGCAGTGAGGACTTGCGGGCCAAACTCGATGGACTACGCTACATGTCGTATGCTGATTTTATCAGCTCGCCCAGGCTGCCTCGCTACACCGATGGTGTCTTGCGCACATTCGCGAGTGTTGGAGAGACAGAAGCGTCTCTCGATCAAGATATCCGGCCTCAGCATATGATCTATGTCGCTTATCGCTGGATTTTAAGAGATCCAGTGACGGGGAAGACGGCCAATGATGATGAACATCACACGCAGTTCCGGAGAATGCGTCGAGCGATAGAGGACTACTTGACCCTGTTCCCGGACGTGAATCCATCAACGCTGGGGATCTGGCTGGTAAGATCGCGTCTTTCCACATCTCTGCATGATCTTTCGTCCTCGCAGCTTCGAGCGAGATGGCGATGCTACGTTCTGACATGCAGTAGGATAGCGTGTGCATCGATCGCAAGATCCCCTTGCCGGGCATCGCAGCACTGCCTATCAATCTGGCACAATGCGATACCCTGATCACGATCGAAGATGCGGAATTCTGGAGTCGTGCTTGGTGCTCTGTCGAAGCTTACATGATGCAAAAGCTGCGGCAATGTTACCCATACTACAAGTGGTATCAATATTGTGCCGGGGCTCGTGAAGAAGACTGGTCATTGCGTGAAGCACCCCTGGAGAGAGAAGTGGTAATGGCGGATTTGAGCATGACTTGGGAGGAGGATCGGGATAAAATCACGTTCCTCCAACGGCAGGCTAATTTGCTCTGATCTTCACTCTCGAATGCATCGTCAGGCGATGGGTTCCAGCCGCGATCATGCATCGTCTTTCCCGAGTAACCTGCTCTGTCGCATCAGAAAATCAATCTTCGGCTGATCAACCACTTGTGATAATTGCAAGCTTTGCAGCTCATATGTTCGCCGCTTGCCTTTGACCACGTCACCGGCTGCCACATCGTGCTCCCACCACTCATGAACTTCGTACGAGTCAACAAGAGCAGACATCATCATGACTTCCACGGCACACCAGGCACGCTCGTGGTATGTCGTATCGACGAGGCTGACCATGGCATTGCATAGTATCACAGCAAGGGGTAGTGAGTCGACGCCTCGAGCTTTCTCCACATCATCGGTTTGATTGATACAAGCATAGTCCTAGCTTGCACGTCAGCGCTTCGAGACAAAAGTCGGTGGGTACGCAGAATGCTCCTACCACCCATAAACAGAGCCGCTCAGGCGAGAGCTTGGGGTCCTTCTCGAGGCGATCATCCATGATTTGGAGCATGCGCCGCCACTGCGTGTGTGTCTCGTCGTCAGGCGCATCTTTGCCTAGCCAGCGATAAGAGAAGAATATGATGTAGTCGTCCTCCGCGGAGTTCCAATTGCCCCCTGCAGCAGCGAAATGCCGCGTCAAGCCATCAGAAGATTTTGGCAGCCTGCCATGCTTCTTGAAGTCGTCATACCTGACGAATTGGAACTTGCTAAAGACTTGTTGTTCAGCGCGATTGTCTGCCAGAAATTTGGCGGAGATCTGTCGAAGTCTACGCAGGGCGGTGGTGCGGTTCGGGTCTCGCATCTCGGGCCGAATGTGCTCCTGGAGAAGAGTACGATATTGTCGACGAATTTGAGCTTGTCTCATTCGGAGCGCAATGCCCTGCTCCACCTGGCTCGACATTTCCAGGTCGGAAATGCCAGGCGTGGCACGAAGAATCGCGGCACTGAGGGCCCGTTGCAAGGCTTCCTGAATGATCAAGATTGCTTCCTTAATGTCCGGATTGTCGCTCAGAACAGCATAATCTAGAGCGCTGAAACCCTGTTCGTCGTAAGAATCAAAATCGACACCCGCGTCTGCCATTAATCGAATGTACTCGTTATGCTCTTGCGCTGGTTCTTTACAGAAAACCATCGGTGAGCTGCACGTCCCACGCGGTTGATTCCATTGGGCGAGAGCTTCGTGGCAGCGGCCATTCTTCCACAGAGCGTTGCCATGGAAGAATTTCGAATACGCTGTGACGGTGGGATCCTCACGGGGCTGCAGAGCTTGAGACTCTTCTGTGATTTCCGATGCCTTTGCCTTCTGCCCGAGAGCTATCAAGACGAGACTCCGGCGATCGAGTCCAATGGTCTCCCAAGAGCGTGCTTGCGACAAAAGCTTCGCCCGAAGGACATCTGTGAAGGCGGCTGTAGTGGGCTCTGTCACCAGACGTCGCCGCAAGCTCCTCGCCCTATCAATTCTCTCTTGCACTTGCGTGTGAGCTTGCTCGAGTAATGCATGCCTCTGGTCAGCGTAGCTCGCAAGGCAGGACATGTTGTATGCAACCATTCCAAGGTTACCAATGGCACGGCAGGCCTCGGCATCTGCTTCAATGCTGCTCCCGACGTCAATGGCACAATCGTACTGTTCCTTGTTGGCGGCACGGGCCTCCTCAAATTTGCTCGCATGTCTGAGCACCACGCTGAGCTCACCAAGAATGCTTGCGCGCCTAAGTCTGCTAGCTCGCGGAAACGCTCCAAGAGCGTTTCGCAGCTCAGCTTCGGCCTTATCGTACTGACCAAGCCGCCTTCTAATCGCGCCGAGATCTGTCAAGAGCTCTTGTCGGCGCTGAGAAGCGTTCTCAAAATCGGGACGCTCGCACATGTCTACAGCCTCCTGCAGCACGCGCAGCTTTTCCTGCCAGAGAGCTGCCCTGTGATACTCGTTGGCCTTTTTCATCGCGCGGCTGAATTCTTCCTCCGTTGTGGTCGCCATGTCAGCTCAAGTCACACTCAAAAAGCAATGTCCATAGAAGAATGCAGATGAACTTTAGCCATGCCACAGCAGTTGCGCAGACGCGCACTGCCGGTGGACAAGTACATGTAGTCAGCATCAAGGCGGCGGGGTCATCATGCACGCAACAGAATCAGCTGTCGACGCCACTGTTAGCAGATGGTCTTGGCAACCTTGCAGTGGGAGTGGCATGTCCCACTCTGCATGCCACGGCTGCATCTCGGCTCCAGCTGCACCGGTAACAGTAGCATGATCGACCAGTAGGCAGAGCATCTCAGAAATGGTTTCGTGTCTAGGCGAGCATTGCCGTTACAGCATGTTCGCAGGTCGGAGTTGAGTGCGCGCTTGCGCAGAGCAGTAGACGCCTCTCACCCACCCAAATAACAGTCGGCTTTTTCGCAACGATCCGGATTTCTGAGCGAGAGAAAGGTGTTGAGATGCTGCGATCAGGCGATGAATTAGGACAACTATTCCGTGACTGCCGCAGTCGATATACCATTGCTGGGGGTTTACTAAAGCTTTCCGTCCGAACTTCGTAGACGCATTCGCCTTAAGAACACGCTAGTTTCCGAATCAGAGTAGTGCGTGGGAGTTTGCATCCGTCCCTGTTCGGCGTGGGCGTGATCGGACGTGCAGGTCAATCCTCGTTGCATCGGACAAGAGACTGCGTCGTGACCTTACGAGACATTTCTGCTCCATGCTTCGTGAGAGAAAAGGTGTGAAGACCAGAGAAGCATCACGAGTGTCGCATGTGCCTTGCTTGGCGCAGCGCTAGTTAGCATGACCCCTGGATGGCGGAGAAGACAGCTGGACCTCGAAGCGCGCGTCGTCGGGGCTTCACGTCCACGACTTGCGATCCATTGAGGAAATCTCCCTACCACAACCACTCCAACTGTCTACACTCTCTTTTGCGATATCTTACCAAAATTGCCCAAAATGGCCGTCAAGAACAAATACTCCGTCCTCCTGCCCACTTACAACGAGCGCAAAAACCTGCCCATCATCGTCTGGCTCCTCCACAAGACCTTCACCGAACAGTATGTTCTTCCCTCTACTCCACTACGTCCAACAATGGCCTCTGAGCACTGATCATCTGCAGCTCCCTGGACTGGGAAATCATCATCATCGACGACGGCTCCCCCGACGGCACCCAAGACATCGCGAAGCAACTCATCACCGCCTACAACACCACATCCACGCCGCACATCCTCCTCAAGACGCGCACGGGCAAACTCGGCCTCGGCACCGCCTACGTCCACGGCCTGCAATTCGCCACGGGCAACTTCGTCATCATCATGGACGCCGACTTCTCGCACCACCCCAAATTCCTCCCCTCGATGATCGCGACGCAAAAGCAGGGCGACTGGGACATTGTGACGGGCACGCGGTACGCTGGCGACGGCGGCGTGTACGGCTGGGATCTGAAGCGGAAGATGGTGTCGCGCGGCGCGAATTTGTTCGCGGATACGGTGCTGCGGCCGGGCGTGAGTGATTTGACGGGCAGCTTTCGCTTGTACAAGAAGGAGGTGTTGCAGGAGGTCATGAATCGGACCGAGTCCAAGGGGTATACGTTTCAAATGGAAATGATGGTCAGGGCCAAGGGCATGGGCTTCCGCGTGACCGAGTGTCCGATTAGTTTTGTCGATCGCGTGTATGGGGAGAGTAAGTTGGGTGGGGAGGAAATAGTGGAGTATTTGAAGGGGGTGTTGAGTTTGTGGGTGAAGGTTTGAGGGGACGTTGGTGGTGATCGGGAGGCTCGTATGATGCGAGATGGTAGATGCCAGTGAGGGTTGATCTTTGGAGCGATGGCGTTCGGTCTAGGTAGGTAGGGAAAGCGAAAAGGCCGGCGGTATACCAGGCGAGATGGGCAGTAGGCACAGCCAAAACATTCGGCAGATTCGTGTAGATCTTATTGGCAGAAACGCTTGACTTTTGTACGGCCTCTGCTTCCATCATGCATGAGCTACTCGGACACCATTGCATGGCCACGCAACGCTCGCAGCTGAACTTTGGCAAAACAATCGAGTGCGGCGTGGTAGTTGAGTGATTTCATGTGATTCTGATTCTGGGCATCTTGGGAGACTCTGCCATAAGTGGCTCGCGTATTTATTACATTGTCCACAATAGCTTCGCTGATGTCAGAACAAAAGAAGCTGTCGCATGCTGCGTAGCCTCAGAGCAACATGCCGACTTCGAGCCTTCTCTCCACTCTCTTGCCATTGATGCCCATCTGCACTGGCTGTGCAATGTCATCAAACTCTGCCAGCGCATTAGGCCCGACATCAGGATGCAAGCAATACTCGATCCTCGATCCCATGTCTCCTAAATAGCTTCCAATGGTATGGGTTGCCTTCAATTCATTTTCATCTTGCACGACCACGTTGAATGAAGGCTGCGCTCCACTTTCTCGTACGCGGACTTGCGCTTGAATCTGGCTGACCCGCAAGTTGCGCTCATAATCACCTGCAGTGCACTCGGTGAGGTACTCAAGATCTTGAGTGGTCAACTTCTCGCGATATATGGGCCGGCAGAGACTCTGAATGAGACCATCGTAGTCGCTGGGGACCTTGACGGATGTGAGGCGCGGAAATTTGTTCTCTGCAATGGACTCGGCGAGCCAAGAAAGCGCTGTTCCGGGTACGAGGCAGTCCCAGTGGAGGTATTGAAGACTAGGTGAGGATAACATGATGGATCTTGAAGGAGTGAACATGCCTAATGCAGGTTCGGGCGAGTGCTCTTGAAGTAGAGCGAATCTTTGCAGGCGTGTGAGATGCGAAAGCAGGGTCTGGATGGTCTGCAGGGAGGTGAGCTCGAGACCAACAAGGGTAAGCCGTTCGAGGGAGAGTGCCAGGCGGGAAAACGCAAGCTGCTCGATGCCTTCATCGGTCAAGCCCGACAGACATTCGAGACGCAAGGACTTAACGGGTGGCAAGGTCAGCAATGAGGTGTTGTGAAAGTCGGACTTGTGCAGACCAAATACTGCGAGTCGCTTCAGCGCAGGCAATCTGTGAAGAACTGCCGAAATGGTGCCTATGCCAAGATCGACACCAGGATCCGCAGCTATTGTCAACGTCTCGAGATTGACCCAATCGTCGTGACAAAAAATGAAGTGCTCCAAACCAGGCAGCGCTCGTGTCGAGTCGAGACTCCAGGCATGTGCTTTCAGCCTCTTGCGGCTTGCCAGTGCATCAAGGACCGGAGTGGTTGATTCCGTTGCAGGTAAGACGAACCCGCTCAATTGCTCGAGATTGTAGCAATCACGAATGATGAGCTGCAAACAATCCAACGCCGAGTCCTTCTTGAACGGTGCAAAAGCCTCTGCATCCAAGAGCTCTGCCAGTTCGGCTCCGACTCGTATGTGCTGCACCAGGAATCCCAGGCCGGATGTCCGCCGAAGAGCTTCGACCAACAATTTTAATTTGGTCTTCGTCTGCCTTGATGAGAAGCCCGACCATCTCTTTTTCGCGGCTGCGTTATTGTTCGGCAGCCAAAGCTCGCGAAACAAATGCTCTCTCGCAATTGACTGCCATTTTTTGTCGACCAGGCACAAAGAGCGCAGGTCTTTGCGAAGCGCGAGCACGTCCACCGTGTCTTGCTGAGTATGTGTGCCCTCCAATTGATCAAGCACGCATTGGTAAATTTCGCGCGGTAATTCCGTAAATACTTTGCGGGGCAGGTTCTGTGTGCGATCGTTTCTCCGTGACCATCTCGAGTCCGGCCGTCCCCTCTCCAATTCCCAGGGCGTCCGTGTCAAAGTTGGAGGGTTGTCAAAGGTGAAGCTGCCCGCCTTCTTTTCCGGGGCGATCAGTGGATTCATCTGAGCCTTCTTGCCGGTAGCCACGTCCAGAGATGTGGTGCGCTCAGGGATCGAGGGAGGAAGTGCTCGTTGGTCCATTGTCGGGATACGTTTCCCGTGAGGCCTCTTTTGCACGCTAGAGACGGGAATATCGTTGCTCGTGACGTGATATTGCACGAACTTGGGCTTGACCGGTCGGTAAGGCTGGATTTCGTCCTGTTCTGAGCCCACCACCGATGAAGTCACGCTTGATGCGCTGGAGAAGCGCGAGAAGACGCCTCTCAAGGTCGAGACGTGACTCTTGGTGCTGGGCGTCTTGCTCTTGGTGCTGGGCGCAACACTTCGCGTGCTGGGCGCGTAGCTCATCACACTCGGAGCCTGGCTTTGCACACTGGGAGCTTCACTCCGCAGGCTGACAGCTTGGCTGGTGATGGTAGAGGCCTCGCTCCTCACACTCGGCGTTCGCTGAGGGCGCGAGAAGTTGACATAACGTCTGCCTCCCACTTGCGGAGTCGCCATCGTACAATCGTGCTGCACGTCCTCCCCCGCCCTTTTGAATGTCTGCCAGTGTGCTTGGGCCGCCCAATCACTGTCTCACACATCCAATGCCCGATCCGTGGTATGCAGCAACGGTCTCCAGTCGAGTCGAGGGCAATCTGCTGGATCCGGCCAATCTCAACGGCCCGACCACCGCAATGGCAGCGATTCGCAGACAGCAGCAGCAGCAGCAGCAAAGGAGCGGACGAGGAGAAGGGGAGCACAGCGAGGAGAGGCGCCACCGCCGGCGCATACTTATCAACGAGGCCAGCGCGCGAAAAGCGAGCTTCCGCAGCGCGGAGAGGCGCTAGCTTGCGCATCAACCTGTGCGCGACAGGAGCTCCGTCTCATTCGCAAAGAAGCCGAGTGAGCAGATCCCGGGGGCGCACGCACGCAGGAGCTGTCTGCTTGCCGCTTTGGTCGAAGTTAGCGATCCAAATTCACGCTTCCAAAGCCTATTCGCTGCTTCTCCACCGCCGCGCCTGAGTCGCGCGACGCGTGCATCCTCATCTTGCGCAGGCGTGGCAACATCATTGATGACCGGCGGCGGGCTGGCGACGCTTGAGGGGTGGTGCTCGACACGATGCGGTACGTCGGAAGAGGCGTCTGGATGGCCGTGATGCGCGACACAGAGAGAGAAGTGCCGCGAAGGCGATCAGTGACAGACAGCTCTTGGCACACCTGGGATGCCTGAGGATGTGGATGCCTGGGGTGCCTGGTCGGCGACAGATCAAGCTTCGTGCCGGTTGCCAAGCTACACATGTCTTTCATCTTCCCACTGCCAGGACACCGCAGCACTCCCTCCGCGCGGCCCTTCGCTGTGCTCCTCCGCCGTCACATCCACGTGCTGTTGTTCGACAAGCCGTGGCCAATGCAACTGCATCCAATCTCCGCCTCAAGCCACCGGCACAGCTCAGACCACTCCATCGAGAGGCCACTCCTACAGACTGTGCACTTGTCGTCTGGAGATTACGATGGGTCGAATGGATGTGACTGCACTCCTTGACGGCCGCACGTCAGCCCGCTTCCTAGATCGAGGACCGCGGCACTCATCAGTTTCTGCGCCTGGGCGTCCATCTATCAGTCCTATGCTTCACCACGAACCTGTGAAGGACCGGCATGCAACTACAAGGCCAGATTCTCAACAATGAGGCCATGAACAGCACACTGTCACCTGAGCCTTCAACCGCGATGTGAAGAGATCGTGGTCGCCGCACACCGTCGAGAGGCCCGTACTTGCACTGCATACGCTGTGTCGTCGCCCACGGCTGGCTTCGCGACGCGACGCCCCTCTACCATGTGGATCCCACCTACTGCACCGCCAAACTTGTCGCGTCCATTTCCTATTCCGCTCAAAGTTGGCTGCCATCTCAGTTGAGTACGGCTGCAGCACGATCGTCCCATGCCGCTCCACGAGGCCGTCGTAGGTGGGTGTTCTTTGGCCGTCGATTCCACTCACCGTACCTTCTTTGCAGACCTCTGTGTATTTTCCCATCACTAGACAGAGCAAACCCAAAATGAGACCTCACCCACTTGAACTTCCGCTCTTGCCGGCGATATTCACAGGTACTTTCGCCCAACCAGAAGGTTCGCTCGACATGAGGTATGAGCGCTGCGCGAACGACAAGTGCCGCCGGGCAGTGACTCACTGTGTTCGCATCCGAGAAGCTCAATCACATTGACAGCATTAAGACCTTTAGCGGCCGTCCAGGATGTCCTTCCGCAGAAGCAGAGTGAAATCAAACTGTGCCTCATACCTGGCTGCCACAGTCACGCCATGCCCGATGTGAGTGGCTGACGGCAGATGATTCGAAGTACCCGAATCAACACCCTCCAAATAGCAAAACCGCCACGAAGACGAGCACGGTTACTGCTCCTACGGTCACCAAGACTACCACCGTGACTATGACCACGCTCAGTATCGCGTCCGTCACTGAGATCGCGACACTCACTACCACAGAGGTGGAGTCCTTGACCACGACCGAGACTTCTTCAATAACTGTCACCAGCACTTCAACAACTGTCGCCACTACGACATCCCGGACCACAGTACGTTCCTTGATCCGGCACAAAGGCACATGCTGACTCAGTCCTTAGACTACCTCCACTGTGACAGAAACAGTCACTATCCTGACGGCCGAGAAGCGCGACCTGCATATCCGAATGCCCAGCTCTTGTCAAGCTCCCAACCAAGCCTCTACCATTCCATCATACGCTTCATGTTGTAAGGCGTCTGTTGCCTACTCCTCGGCATGTTCCTGCTTGGGAGTCACGGGTCGTACCACCATACTGCCAGTCAAGACAGCATCCAAGACAATCGTCCGCCTCGTCACCATTACTCCCACAATCACCATGCAAACTACAACGACCCAGATTTCGGTCAGCATGCAAGAAATTGACATCACGGTCACCGGCACTGTCACGGATACATCGCTCACCAGTCACCGAGAGACAGACCATCATCCAAACGGATGTCGCGTGCTCGACTGATACCACCACACAGACCGATACTGCAACTGCAACGCGCACTGTGACGAATACTTCAACATCGACCACGTCTACTTTCACTACCATCACAATCACTACACAATCTAATCCGGTGTGGCTGCGTAGGAGCATATCGCTTCATTGCTGCTTCGATGGCTAGGGGCCTACCCAAGTGCTGGTATGGACTCTTGCGGTTTGAGGGATGAAACCAAGCCGATGTTCGGGGCGGATATTTTTCTCGTATCCTGCATGACCTCTATCGTCTGAGAATGACCTTTCTTCCCCTTGACTCGCTGACTGGACATGCACCAGCCTATCTAATCCGGCGCCTGCGCAAAATGAAGCCCCATCACCCATGGAGGCTATGCTTATGCTCATATATGGTCGTGCTTCCCGATTCTCATCAATTCCAACCATGTTGAATACAAATCTCAGACACCGAACGTCGAACACCGCACAATCCATGCTCGATTCATCGAAAAGCAAAACTTACTCCACTGCGTTCGCCGCAGCAGCAACCTTCAGCGGATTGATATTCTCGTCCGACCACTGGAACTTGAAGTCCTGTCCCAACTCCTTCTTGATGGCAGTCTGCACCGCCTCCAGCACATTCGTGAAGACGCCAAAGTTGGCCGGGTTGTTCTCGTCGTTCTCGCCACCTTGGAACACTCCCGTGCGGACGAGACAGGTGTTCCAGCCGTACATGTTCTACACCACACATCAGTAAAGGACATCAGAAGAGAGGGAGAACAGGTGAGAGCACTTACACCACCCACAATATCCGACGCAGGATTATCTCCCACCATGTAAATGTTCTTCGGCAACTTCTCCTCATTGTGAATCTTCTCCATCCAGCTCGCAATCACCTCGTCCGCGTACTTGTACGTCGCCAGCTCCGGCTTGCCGTACACCACACGCTCGAGATCCTCGCCTGTCAGAGCCTTGTACATGGCCTCGAGCCCGATGCGGAACGTGCCCTGCGACATGCGCGGGTACGGGTGCTCGGTCGGGCAGAGCAGGTCTCCCTGCGAGAAGTAGATGGGGATGCGCTGCGAGACGGGGTCTTTGGCGCGGGTGCCGAAGAGGCCGTTCTCGGCCTGCAGCAGGTCCATGATGATCTGCATGTCGGTGGCGTAGTCGCGCGAGTCGGAGAAGACCATGATGGCTTCGATGCGGTGTTGCGAGAAGTCGCGCGGGCGGGACGTCGCGCGCTCGGCATCGGTGAAGACGCGGTAGGGCGCGATGGTCGGATCCCAGGCGATGATGTCGTTGGGGACGACGATGTCTTCGAAGCCGTATTGCTCGGCCACTTCGCGGCATTTGTAGCCTTCGCCGCCGACGACGAGGACCGTCTTGTAGTACTCGGCGAGCGCGGACATGGGCGTGTGGGACTGGATGAACTGTTCGGTGGAAATGGGGTTGTGGAGGATGCGGGAGAGCTGGTCGACGCGCGCTTGCTCGGGTTTGCCGGAGCCGTTGGTGAGGAAGATGTGCGGGATCTTGATGCCGAGTTCGTTGTCGCCGTTGAGGATCTCGAGCACTCGTTGGCCTTCGGGGATCAGCCGGTCGCCGTGCACGAGGACTCCGTCGATGTCAAAGACAAAGGCCATGTCTTTGGCCGCGCTGACTTTCTGGCCGGACATGTCTTGGACTTGACTGGCCAGGATCTCACGCGTGGGCTGGATGGGCGGCATGCCCGGGCGTTGGGGCCTGCCATCAGCGTAGGCTACTGAGGATAGTCGGGATTGACGCTTCGAGCGTGGGATGGGGAGAGCGGCACCAAAGGAGTTTCTTGAGCCTCGTCGGTCCTTTTGAGATGGTGACAGTGAGAGCTGGTGCATGTATGGTGTTGCATCGGCGATGCTGCTTCTCGTGGCTGGCACCTCGATGGCGCCAAAGCTTCCTCTTCCCCTGCCATGCCCACCTACGCCCTCTTCTGGTGCGAGGTTGTTGTTGTTCTGGGCGCCCGTGGTTGGTGCCGCCTCCGTGGCGAAGTCCTTGTCATCGAAAGCAGCCATGGTTGTGGTATTCCGCTGATGTCGTCTCTGATCTGTTCGAACGCGCAAAATTGTAAGACAACTGCAAAAAGGAAGTGGACCTCGGAATGGGTATGGCGATGGAGTTCGGTGAAGTCACCAAGATGAAAGAAGCACTGGAGCAACGAACAGAGCGATGATGCAGTCCCTTCGTCAAGGGTACCTAAGAACTCCTTATATTCGACCCACGACCCGAACTGTCTTCGTCTACAAGGAAATATCAGCTGGCAAAGAGCGGTAGACTTGCACGTATTCCGGCACCGAGCCGCACGCTTTGCGAGGTTTCAGTGGTCATCGTTCATCTCAACAGAACAGGCCCTTGCAATGCAAACAATGCGCGCAATGCAATGGCGTATGAAGTGGTCGGTCGTAAAGATCCACAATAGCACGGGAACGATGTCATCGCGTCTCCATTCTGCTCTGCTCATGGCATAAACCCTGAGATAACACGACGCGCCAGTATGGGGAAGGGATCCGCACTGCTGGCAGCAACTGTGGGATATATTCCAAAGTTTGGACCGCGTGCTATCATCTGAAAGAGCTGTAGTCGCCAGAGATGCTTTGCTCTGCCGTAAAAGCTCTGTGAGATACGCCACGGGCACAATGATAGCGAAAGTTTCGATGTCAGACAACCAATGACGGCATTTCACGCCATTTTCATATGACTCCGACACTGCTCGCGAAAGTGGATCGCCGTCCAGGAATGTCTTTTGTTGGAAACGTCCAGTTGCGTCCGACGCAGCAAACGTGGTCGTTAGCGCGTCAAGCATCTTTGCCGGGCCGAAGAAAGATCTGAGGTTAGATTTCGCAGGGTCCAACCAGAGCTTTCGCCGCTCTTTCTTCGGCCGACATCAGCTATGATATCACACTGGAGACTCCTCTTCCTCCACCATGCCAATTGCATCTCTCCAACCGTGTTTCGCCCACAAACGTCTGAGATTTCTGCTGCGAGAGGATCCACAAACGTGACGCCGAGTGTCGGAAAGCAAGGACTCGGGTGGATTGCATACGGATGATGTGACGTAGATGTGTTGTTCAACAAATTGCAATACCGATGTCGACCTTCGGTGTGACAACGCGTTGAATGCGCCGATGGTAAGAGAGCTCCGATGATGAAAAGTCTGAAAGCGATTTGCAGAGTTGCTCGTAGCGGAACCGAAATGTGCTGGTCGTTGCGTAATCCGTAGTCAATCAGAGTTGCTACGCGTTTCCAAACTTCATCTTGATCCATTGAGCTCAGTCCTCACGACCGCAACACAGAACTCTCCAGAGACCTACAGGATAACGCAACTCCGTTAGCTCCAAAATGTCCAACGGCAAGACCTTTGCACTCAACAATGGTGTCGCCCTGCCCGCTGTAGGATTCGGCACCTTCGCCAACGAAGGTTCCAAAGGCGAGACCTACAAAGCTGTGACACATGCCCTCAACACCGGCTACCGCCATCTGGACTGCGCATGGTTCTACCAAAACGAAGACGAAGTTGGTGATGCAGTGCGAGATTTTCTCAAATCCAACTCTTCCGTGCAGCGCAGCGATATCTTCATCTGCACCAAAGTCTGGAACCACCTCCACGAACCGGAAGAGGTCAAATGGAGTTTGCAAAACTCGTTGGACAAGTTAAAGGTGGACTATGTGGATCTTTTCCTTGTGCATTGGCCGATTGCCGCGGAAAAGGATGAAAAGAACATGCCCAGATTGAACGAGAAGGGCCAGTATGTGATTAAGGAGGGCTTGACCAAGAACCCGCAACCAACATGGAGGGCAATGGAAGAGATTTACGAGGCGGGCAGAGCGAGAGCCATTGGTGTCTCAAACTGGACGATCCCGGGACTAAAGGATATGCTGAAGTGGGCCAGGGTGAAGCCAGCCGTGAACCAAATTGAGATTCATCCTTTCCTGCCGAACGAAGAGCTTGTCAAGTTCTGCTTCGAGCATGACATTCTGCCTGAGGCGTACTCGCCGCTCGGGTCACAGAACCAGGTTCCAACGACCGGCGAGAAAGTGAACACGAACAAGACCCTCAACGAGATTGCGGAGAAGGGCGGAAACACTCTTGCTCAGGTCTTGATCGCGTGGGGTATTCGACGAGGATATGTTGTTCTGCCAAAGAGCTCGACGCCTTCTAGAATCGAGAGCAACTTCAAGAGCATCGATCTGACTGATGAAGATTTTGCGGCGGTGAACGAGGTCGCCAAAGGCCGTCACACCCGTTTCGTGAACATGAAGGGCGATTTTGGATATGATGTATGGCCAGAGGATAGCCAGATCGCGGATGTGCAGAGGTAGAAAAGATCTGATTATCGGGTGGAAGCAAGGTGCTTTCCCAATCGAAACGCGTCGGTGGTCATCTGCTGGAACCACAGTGTCGCCCCAGCGAGATAGAGTAGCTTGCCACGGCACCATTTTGACGTGCGCAAGCGACAGGGGCCATGGAGCGAAGAGCTGTAATGCTCGAACGCACATCACCCTTGAAGCAATGTGCGGACTGTGCAGAAGCTCTCACATAGATTCAACTTATCACGACACAAGCTTTGAACGATTGCGAACGTGTGCATGATACGAGCTTCTGGTCGCGAATCGTCGATCGCCGCAGCAGTGATGGCTGACTGGTGCTAGCAAACGCATTTCCACTCGCGGCTGCAGCAATTGGGGAGCACCCGCAATCGAGGCTATGCATGCGCTCTACACGGTTGCTATTCGTAGTCGGCGGTATTCGTTCCGCGACCCAGCACATACCTTCTATTGATGGAGATCGATGTAGTGTTTGCACGCGCCAATTGTGTATCCTTATCCAATTATGTCGTGGCACTTTAGCACTTCCAAGGCATGGTTTATGCAAAGCTAGGTAGTGGTATTCGTGGAGGCTCAAAGCTTTCTTGCGACTCTCGCTTCGAAGATATGTCCTGTGAGAGGACAGTTTCCCGCTTAAACGTCTCGGCATGATGAGAGAAGTCAGGAAAATAAAGCGGTATCCGCGATCTGACCCAAGCAGCATCCTCCTGGTTTCCGTTGTAGGCCAAGATTGCGGCACTTCTTATCAAATCTCGCACCCAGGTATGGCGCACTGGGGGGCTCGTCTCCAGCGATCGACGAAATTTCACCGGACAATCGGCGACACGGTCGGGGAACAGTGATTGCGTGACCTTGAAAAACAGCTCCGCAGATGGCTGGGTGGGATGATAAAGCCACAGGTTTGCCTCATCGATCCTTCTGACGGTTTTGGCAACTAGGTCTCCGCCTTCAGGAGCCGTTCCAGGAGCGGTACCTGCGACAGCAATGGCTGCTATCAGCTTATCATAACGCGCAACATCAATGAGGCTGCCTTTGTCGAGAGCAACATCCCCGCGCTCATTGATTGATTGCAAGCGTCGCGTCAACAGCTTCGTAAGGTAGGAGCCAGCAGCTCCCAAAGGCAACCAGGACATGTGAGGCCATGAAGCTGGGGGCAAACGGGCATCCACTTGCGGTACGAGCTGTACTGCGGCAAGATACACGTCCATTGCCGCGTTCAGATGGCTCCCAGAAAGCTTTTGAATCTTTCCGTTGGGCGCAGACTCGGGGGTCACCCGAGCCTTGACCTGTACCATAGCAGCGATCAACCGACCGCGCCACCGATATTTGTAGAGGATCGCTTTGCGGGCACTCCGTCTGACCGAAGGGGGGTGGTCAGCAACGTCTTGTGCTCCTGCATCAAGCTTGATCCACTGCCATATGCTGTCGTCTCGGCCCTCGCGTACCAGGAAGTACACCAGGACCTCCAAGAAGTGGACGTTGTCCACGCATGTCTCCGATCTATACAGATCACTTCGCAACAACCAAAGAAATGTGCGTCGTCCAGGTTGGCGCTCTTCCAGAAGTTTAGCTTTGCGATCCTCAGGAACCGTATCGTATTCTTGCTTGACATGCTGCAAGCAGAGCTCGGCGATGCGAACCGTCGCTGCACCTTCGCGGTCATACTCTTCGAGTAGCTCGATGGGATCTTGGTGGCGATTCTTTTGCAATGCAATTTTGGCAGTGCCGAAGCTTTTGCCCGTTTTGACGAGCAAAGGGTTCGTCAACACGGACGCCATGTGCTTCTGGGCGAGAGCTGCCGAAGAATGTACGTTGCTGATGCCCGTTTGCAGCACGCCAAGGTTGGAGCTTGCACGATCTCTCTTGTCATCTTCGATGATGGTTGGATGGACTGCATCTAGATGCTTGCGAAAGGAGCTCGTCAGTGCGGTCAATAACCGCTTTGATTCGGAAGCGGTCAGTGGCGCATTCGCATTGGGGTGGATCTTGTCGATGATGTTCTTGAGGCCCCATACCACACCCGTCTTCTTCATCTTCCTCGTCTGGGTGTAGCGAGCATACAGCGCCCGACTGGCAGCGGCATCGGTGCTCTTGTCCAGACGCGCACGAGTCAGGTGATGGATATCGAGGTGCTGTGAGGTCGATGTATGTAACTAACTAGTAAGGCTGGCGGGCGGATTAGAGTTTACGTCTGGCCCCTGCGCCGTGCTTGGCGCTGGGAAGCAAAGCGCAGCAATGCAACCAGCGGCGCAAACACGACTCCCATTCCCCCATCACGCGTTGTACCTTTTTCCCTTCCTCTTCCCATCACCGCCTGGTTAAAGCTGGCCCGTCGGACGCTGTGTGCCTCCTTCTTCCTCGGACATCGGCTCAGCGCAGCCCTTGTAGTCCTCTCACAAACACTGCTCTGCTCGCCGCAGTAGCAACAGCAGCAGCCTTGCATCGGCCACGGAAGCACGCCCTGCTCTCCCATCACCCGGTTCAGCCCCTGAACCACACACCAAACCCACAGACACAATGTCGGAGACTGCACCCACGCGGGGCAGAAGCTCGGTCAGAGGAGGCCGAGGCGGCCTGGGGCGCGGTGGCCCTCGTGGCGGCAGAAAGGTGAATGGCACAGCAAATGATACAGCAACAATGGAAGAATCACTTGAAGACCAGGGCGAGATTGGTGAGATGAAGAAGAAGTACGCCTCAGAGCTCGGGATGCTCAAAGACATGTTCCCAGATTGGACCGACACTGATCTGGTATTTGCTCTGGAAGAAGCAGGCGGGGACGTTGGTGCTACTGTCGACAAGATCACGCAGGGAGTGGTCTCACAATTTGCCGAAGTGAAGAAGCCCAAGGATCGTGCTCGTTCGAAAGCACCAGACGCAGCTAGTGCAGGTGCCACTGATCGTTCATTCAGCGCGAGAGGCGCGCGCGGTCGTGGTGGCTTCGAGGGCTCTCGCGGTGGACGTGGTCGTGGAGGCGCTGAGCGTGGAAGGGGCGCGTTCCGAGGCGGACGCGGCGGTCACGCGACCACGAATGGCACGTCTAAGGATGCCGCTGGAGCATCGGTGCCTACGACAGAGTCCACCGCATGGGAGACACCCGCGACGAACGAAGCATCGACGGCTTGGGATGAAGCACCAAACGAGCCAGTCAAGGAGACTGCAGACATTGGCGACAACGTCCTGGGAACTGTGACTGCTGTAGAGCCACCACCAGCTGCTGCGAACTCGCAACCAGTGAAAAGCGGTGCGGTGGACCAAGCCAGCGCGAAGAAGAGCTGGGCCAGCATGTTTGCAAAGCCGAAACCTGCTCCGGTGCCCGTGCCACAGAAACAGATTTTGACCAAGCCTCCGCCAATCGAGCTGGACACAGCAGAGAAGTCGCTTCCGGAGGCTGCTCCAGCTGCTGCAGAGCCGCCACTCGAGGCACCCAAGCCAGTGGAGCCTGTTGCGGTAGCAGTCCCTGCCGTTGCTGCGCCTGTGCCGGAGCCGGAGCCGGAGCCTGTGCAGACGACTGCGGCAGAGACTGCGAACAGCCCAGTGAGACCTGCTATAAGTATTGAGACGATGAATATCATGCTGATGCGAGCACAGGATCCCTTGACAGAAGAGAACGTCGAGCACTTGCCAGACGAATCAGTGCCTCCCGCTACTCAGACCGTCGCGAGCACCGCTGGATCCGCCGACCCTCGAAACATTACCCCCCTGCCTACTCAACAAGCACCGATCGGACGACCACCGGTCGGAGGTTATGCAACAGTGGCAAGCCGCCTCGCAGGAACCGGAAGCAGGAGCGCAAGCTTCCAGCGACGCGTGCAAGAGCAACAAGAGGCAGTTGTCATGCCTGGACACAATGCAGTAGACAGAGCTGCGGTGCAGTTCGGCAGCATGGGTCTCAACGGCGAAGCTGGACCCGACGTTGATGAAGAGCGAGAAGAACCGGAAACACGACACGCGCCACAGCATTCCCCTCCCGCGCAACCACGCACTTCACTCCCCCCCGCACCTCGCCAGGCTTCGGGAGCGCAGGAGCCTCTGCAAGACGCGCAGCCACAGGCACCGTCACAAGCTCAGCCGACGCCAAAGCAAGCCCCTGGTCTTCCTCCCGCTTCTGCGCAGAATCAACAACAGATTCAGGATCCATCTCTTGGAAATGGTCAGCCTCAAGAGCAGCAATTCCACCAAGGCTACAATCAGTATGGCCGTGGATATGCGCAACACCAGAGCATGCCAAGCGGGCAACAAGATGTTGCGGCGCATCAGCAGAAACCGTACGATCCTTTTGGACACCAGTCTCAGCCCTCTCAGTACGATCAGTTCGGCCACAACCAACAGCAACCTCAGCAGCACCAGCAGTCCGGTTTCGGTGGCCTCTCCTCTGCCCCCAGCGAATACTCGTCGTACTATACGTCGGATGCAGGCCGGAACTATCAGCAATACTATGGAGCATCTTACGGCGCTCAAGACGGTCGGCCACAAGCTGGTCAACCCCAGACTCACGACCCGTCTCTTGGACAGCAACGCTCTGCCAGTGGCTACGGCACTAGCGATGCCGCATTCCCTACACAAGGCATTCAGCAGGCACCCTCTCGCTTCGCTGAGGCCCCTGGGTCTGGAAACAACACTCCAAACCCAATCGCTGCCACCCAACAGCCGCCTCAAGCAGTACAAGGGCAGCACTCTTTGCAGCAACAACCAGCTCAAGGCCAGCAGCAAGGATACAACAGCGCTGGGTATCCTTACGGACACCCGTACTACAACAGTCCATACCAACAGGCTTATGTCAACCAGTTCTCCGGTTATGGGGGTGGCTACGGAGGTCAGTCCGGGTATGGGGGTGCTCAAGCTGGATATCAAGGAAAGCAGCAGCAACAAGGCGGCATGTACGGCGCGCCACACAGCTATGGCTCGTCCTACGATCAGCACTCGGCCTCTCCGGCGAACGCTCACGCCTTCGGACACAATCAACGCAGTGCCAGTGGCATGGGATCTCTCGGCGGCCTCGATGATTACGGTCGAAGCCCCGCTGGACCTGGTTCACACCAGCAGAGCAGTGGCTATGGCAGCATGCACGACCCCTTTGCACGCTCCGCTTCTGGCTTTGGTGCACAGGGTGGATATGGACAGCAGAGCATGGCTGGGCAAGAGGATTCTCTGAAGGCATATGAAAATGCCAAGAGTGGCCCATCACCCTCGTTGGGCCAGCCAGGTCGTCCGGGCTCTGCCGCCAATAGTGCGGCAGGAAATGCTCAAACCGGTCTTCCACCTCCACAGCAGGGCCAGCACTCTGCGTTCGGTGGTGGATATCCCGGCTTCCCTAGCCAAGGCAGCCAATACGGCAACCTGGGAGGACTCGGAGCTCACCAGCAAGGTCAGCAGGGCGCCGGCTACGGTTATGGTGGATTCAACCAGACCTATGGTAGCTACGGACAGAGCAGAGGCGGTTGGGGACAAAACTATGGCGCGCACTAGAATGGCGGCCTGGACGGGCGGGAAGCGAATGCTGTTACTGCTCTGCCGATGATCTCTGAGGATGCAGCGAAAGAGAATAGAGACACTCACGGCAGAATCGCCTCCCGCTATGGCCCGGCCCAGGAGCCCTCGCGCTGCTCTACTGGAGCACACCGGCTTCGATAGGCCAGGATAAAAGGATGCAGTTCCGCTAGCAGCCTTTGTACTATGATTACACAACCACACCGTTTGACACACATTCGCCACCAAACTCGACTCTCTCCAGACCACACACATGCTTTTACGGATGCGGGAACCTTATGGGCGCACAGGAGACATGAAAGATGAAACCGGGGCAGTGGGGTTACATTTTGCCCCGAGGCCCCCAAAAGAGCTGAGATGGGATACCAATGGGGATTTTTTCCGAAAGCACGAGAAACCTTGAATCAGGCGTTTTCTACCTGGGCTAGCAGTAGAGAAGATGCTCATGAAACATTGCATGTGACAGTAAGAGCATTTTGGTTGGGAGGGACGGATATTGTAGCGTTTGTTACGTATAGCTGAACGATCATCTGGCTGCTCGAAGGCCTACCGACCATATCGAAGGATTGCATTGTTGATGTAAGGTCAGCCTGCCGAATCTGCACGTGATGATTGCTGACTAAGTTGGTTGGCCTCAACCCTGACCTGAGACCATATGTCTTGCGCGAATGAACACCTCGTCGTGACGATCGTCGTGCAACAGCAGCGAAATACGGAATTGTGTAAAGGCAAGTCCGGAAACTCCTTCCGTCTTGCTGCATTCCAGACGTGTCGTAAGCTGTTCGAACTTCCCCATCTTTTGCAATTCCTCTCCGCTCCGCTTCATCCCATTCACTCAGACATGGCTTGATCTCAATCACACTCACCCAATCCAGAGACACCTCCATCACAGCCACCAACAATGACCTCTCGAGGCTTCAAGACAGTACCCAAGTTGCGCCCGGTCAAAGACGCGATTCCCACTCCCTTCCTCGCCGCCCCCTCTTCCCTTTCCCACTTCCTCGAACGCCTCGATCCCTCCAAAGTCCACATCACCCACGTCGACCGCACCTTGCGCTCGACCAAAAAGAACATCTTCCTCATACCGGTCCTCCTCAATGCCGCCATCGCCGCGCTCCTCCTCTGGCGCCTCTGCTACGCCCTGCCCAAATACTACCTCCTCGTCCAAACCCTGCTCGGCTACGCCACCTCTGAAACCGTCGACACAGCCTCGACGACGCGAGGGCAACAGCTGAAAATCCTCTTCTCCCGCGTCGCAATCATGGCCCTCGACTTTCTCCTCTTCCGCTTCGTCGGCCCCTGGCCGCTGACCTTTTTCCTCGAACAGCCCGCCAACCCGTGCTCGTATCGCTGGGGACAGGGCTTCAAAGACGAGGAGATTGTCGTGCGCGTCAGCAGGAATTGGGATACGAAGGATTTGATGCATGGCGTCAAACAGGGACTGGAGAATGCATTTTTCAAAACGAGAGTCTTGCCGGCGATTGCGCACGAGGAGATGCGGAAGACGGGGTATTTGATGATGAGCGAGAGTTGGGATTTGGAGTTTGAGCTGATGGGGGATGCGGAGACGTTGGTGAGGAGGAGAGAGGTGAGGAAGGAAGATTTGGATCGCGTGGTGTTTGCGTACTTGGAGGGACACGGGTGTTGGGTTATGTGGAGGTGGCAGGAGGAGGATGTGATTGAGGCGCGGCGGAAGAAGGTGGTGGCGTTCAAGGAGGTGTTGACGAAGTTGGGGAAGGAGTCGTTGTTTTGGCGGTGGACGGAGATTGTGGAGGAAGAGAGGGACAAAGACGGGGGTTTCACGGTGGAGGGGCAAGAAAAGGTGGTGGAGAGGGTGAAGAAGGAGTTTGAGGGCGAAGGAGTGGATTTCGAGGAGATTGTGAGGGGCATTGGTGGGTTGGATACAATGTCTGCTGATGCGAGCTAAGGATGTAGCCTGTCTCTTCAGCGAAGGCAGCTGCTGTCCGACGCTTTTGAGCGATTCGCTATCCTGGTGTGGCATTGATCTTTGAGCACCGCTTTCCCCCTTCCGGCGGGCCTTGGCCATCTCATGGTGTTTCGCGAATCCAGCGTAGACCGCCAGCCTCGACTGTCTCTCATCTGATAGTCGTTCGCCCAGCTTGCTTGCGGAACACTAGCTGTATAGGCATCCTACACCGTTTTGCAGGAGGCAGCACCCTGCATTTACCATTCCCGCCGCGATGACGGTCGCGAGTATGATGGTCACATACTTACGAAGCATCCTGGGTATTTGTCGATTGATGGATTTGCTTACACGCAAAGAGAAGTGCGCAAGGGAGGGTGGGCGTGAGCTGAAAGTATATATGCAGAGCTGGGTTGCCGCTCTCGTATTTGCCCGAGTGCTACATACGCCGCAGACATCGGAGGCTGACCACTCGATTACCACGTCTTACCCTGTATCCTAGAAAGCGATTTGTTCATTGCTGGGGTTCATTGGATTGACGTCGATTCGGCAGGCGAGGATGCCCTTGCTATCTCGGATATACTTGGAAGCCGAAGAATTGCCGGCATGCGCGACATCCACGGGTCGTCGTCGTTGGCGCTTGTCTCTCCCGGACACCACCTCGAGTCGAAATCATCGGGGATCAATGCAGTTTTCACTGTCAGATGCCGGCGCTCTCCTGTACATCCCAGGTCATTCCTCGAATCCGGCATCAACTCCCAGCCTCGGTCCCCTCTGATCAAAGAACCATCCAGCTTGCTTGTTAAAGTCCGTCTGTAAAAGGCTGGTCAGTTTTCCAGTCTTCGCAAACGCCGCACTGCTTACCTCTAGCATGTGCTTGAGCAGACAGCACTCGTCCAGCTCCCCCCAACTGTGTCACAAGTGGCCTTGGAAGTCCCATCTGTGCATCCTAGCCCATTTGGTAGGATGCAGCAGTCTGCGTTGACCATTGCAGCCGCAAGGAGAGTCGCAAGTACGACGCTCAGGTACTGTCGAAGCATCTTGAGACTTGTAGCGGCAGACGAATCCTCGTGGGGCCTTTGCGATTACAGATCCAGCGTGAAGACAGTGAAGGTAGCGGTCTAGGAGCCGGTGCTTGAGGACATACGGAGAGACAGGCTGCCTCTTTGTACTCGCCTCGGGGCTTTTTGTCGCGATCACTCGGGGCTTCTTGTCGCGATCACTGTAGTGCCGACTACTCGATGACACGTCGATCGCCATGCTATCGTCCTCTGGGGCAGGGTCTATTGCGCTTGAACCAACCGGGTCAGCGAGGATGTTCTTCCTAGCTCGGCTTGGCCACACGCTGTGTAGCTCATATACCTGGTAGACAAAGCACCACGTTACACCGCCACTCTCACCGATCGCGACGGTCCTCATATGTGCGGGAGACTGCCTCAGGTCTGATCGTCAGGGAAAAAGCAATTCTACAGTCGATTGCAAGATGATCGGCGTACTCATACAACCAAATGATGATCGAGCCTTGTGAGTCCCAGCGAACACGAGCTCTGAATTCCCATCAAGCAATTCGGAACGGCGAGGTCACGATCGGAGGAGAAATTCGACCGCTCATGAAGCAGGGCGGGCACAGAGAAGATGCAGCTGCGCGAGAGGTTACGCCGGCTCGATCTCATTACAAGCTTGGAGAATTTTGTGAAACGATATCACTCTCGCAAAGTATGAAGACCTCGGTTTGTTCCGATTAAAGGAAATATGCTGTGCTGATCCGGATTATTTACTGATGACCGCGAGGCATGTTGCTGGCAGACAGGGCTGTCACGGGGGCGATCGTATTCTTTTCCCGAGGATGCGTAACTAAAAGCTAGATCGTCTCAGACTTCTCGGTACTAACAAAAGCACGCTGCAGCGAAATCCCGATGGGATCAAGTCTACCGTATGAGCTTTGAGAACCAAATTGGCAGCCTCGATTCGCACAACGTATGTTCAGGCTAGCATCTATTGGCGAGGTTGGACAAGTCGGTCCTTCTACCAGAAACACAGACTGGAAGAGCTCTTTCAGAGCAATACGAATCGTAACTTGTTCATAGTATCGCCTCCTTGACTTGTGCGTCGAGCAGCCGGGCTTGAAGTAACGGCAGCAGCGGCATAGGACTCTCTGAGTAAACTATTGTACGGGATACAGGCTGGCTAAAGTAGGCTTACGAGATACAGCAAGACGACAAGAGGTGGGGCCTGTGACCAGCACAAAGATCTTAGGATTGATTATGGACTCCGGACTTCGAGTTCAATAGCATATCGCAAGAGCGGCTACTACAGGTCTTACTGCTGCAATAGCACTAAAACGACTGCGAGGGCTGTCACCATCTACCGCCCGCAGACTGTTCGAGACAAAGACAGCGCTAGTAGTCGACTACGCATCGCCTGTATGGATGCACAAGTGTAAAGGGCAGCTTGCGTCTGCGGTAAATCGAGTACAAAGAATTGGAGCCTACGCAGTTATAGGTTGTTTTCGTATAGTAGCAAGGGATGTGGATCATGTGGCCGAAGCGGAAGCAAGTATACGCGAGGCCCAGTAACGGCGCGCAGCTAAAGCCGCGAGCACATAGGTCGATATCCTCTCGTCTATAACTAATCCACTGTCGAAGTTTAGGGTTATGCCGATCCGAATGCTCTGCTCCCCGCTGCAATAGATGTTAAATCCCCCACAAAGTATTAATAAGAGATATTGAAAGCATCGCACTATCTACTGTAACACCTTGGCACCGGCAGTAGAAACAGACGCGCAGGAAACAACAAAGGAAGCGGTGAACGCTGCAAAAGAGAGCGTAGGTATCTGTGTTGCAATAAGCTGCTCGGCGAGGAACAACATCATCGGGGCAGGAGTCGCGATGCAAGATACCGAGCGAGGAGAGCATCTATCTGCTGCCGTCTCGATTATGGTATCTGCAAGGACGGAGCATAACCCGTGCATAGCCGCCTTAATAGCGATAGTAGAGGGCCTTGCATAGATACCCCTATCTATAGTCTCGCGGAATATATATCTCTTCTTAGACAACCGAGTAGCACTATAGGCAGTATGCTGTATTAGAGACCGGTTAGATTAGGAGACTAGACAACAGAAATATAGAGGCATATAGGCTCTGCAGCGCCGTAATACTATCCCGTAAGCGCGGTGTCCTACTCCCGAGTTTAAGCTTAGCTAGAAAGCAGAAGAAGCTACAATAAAGCCCGGTCGAACAATACTGTCGACCTAACCGGCAGCTAAATCGACTGTTGTTAGCTATTATAAAGCAGAAACAAGGAAAAGACGCCAACCGATCGAAGGTATAGGAAAGCATATACGACGAATCGACGCCTCTGTATCTAGCCCGCGTATAAACGAATACTATACGATCCCTTCGGAAGCAAATAGGCGAGCATGTTAGCATAGCTCGAACCGGAATGTTACGACTAAATAGTTACCTTCATCGGATAGGAGCTGTAAAACTAGACAAGTACGCCTGCACCGGAGCAAGTAAAACCGTCGAGCATTTCCTGTTCCGGTGCCGTTTGTAGGACAATTACCGACTACAGATGTTACAATATATAGACACTATAAGGGGTAATACCTCCGTCTTTCTCGGAGGAAAGCTAGCATTAGACAACGAGAAGTAGGAACCGGCGATAGAAGCGGTCTTAGCGACTGTCCAGTTCGCAATAGCTGCGGGCCGCCTCGAGAGCTCACTACATCAACCTTCTTTTAGCTAGGAAACTGTTAACCAGGACGCTTAACGCATAAAACGCGAGCGACCCTATATCTACTGCTACTAATACATTCCCCCTACACACCCTTATACTAACAGCAAGACACGCTTCACTCGCTAAAGATAGGACAGTTAACACTTAGAGGAGCAACTTTAAGAGAGCTTCGAAAACAATAAAGTAGTACGAGTTTCCGGAAATGTAGGATAGAAGGACCGGGGAGACAGACTAAGATAGGACGAACCAAATAGGCTAACGTTATCGTAGGGGAAGCGGATTAGTAGGAGAAGCGGATTAGAATTTTGGACTTTCTACCTCGGATTTGATCTACTACTAGCTACGATAATACAATTACTTTCGCTTTTGTATATATCCTCGTCGATACTTTCCTCTCTCTCGTCCTCGATTTCGGAAGTTGTAGCCCTCGTTGTTCGTCTTTTTTTCGACTTTCCCTTCGACGCCTCTACTTCTACTTCCTTAACAAGTTCGAGGATTTCCTTCGTATTAAAGACGAACTTCCCTTTAATTGCTACGCGCTTTCCCTTCTTACGTTCCTTACGTGCTTATAGTAGCTCCCTAAGCTCGGTATTCTCCTTCCGTAAAAGAGCGTTCTCCGAGGTTGTCCTTTCGAAAGCTACTCTCGATTGCTCGATATACTGCTTTATAGGAGTCTCGAGAGTAGAAGAACGAACAATCGAGTTAACTAGCGACGTCGCCTCTTATAGCTCTATACCCTCCGGCGGCGAACTATCTAGTAGGGAGCGGTCTAGATCCTTCGGAGTCGTAATAGGCGGGGGGGTTACCTAGGAGGTAGGCGTAGGCATTCGGAGAGTCGAGAGGATAGTAATCGGGCTAAGTAGGTAGATACTAGTAGCCTAGAACGACGATTCGATATTCCGAGATATAAAGGCTCGACTTCTAGCTATTATATAGGCCTTAGTCTACTCGACTTGCGGGATTCGTCGAGTATCTAAGCAGAAGAGTTTCTCGATCTTAGCCGATAAAGCCCGCTTTAGAGGGCTAAAAACGCCGACGTTAAGAGGCTATAAGATATGCGAAGTATACGGTAGTAGTACGACGAGGTCGATATCCTTATCGAAGCAAAAAGTAATAAACCTCGCCGTAAGGTAAGATCCGTGTCCGTTAAGAAGTAATAGCCTCCGTTTTCCGTCGTTTCGGCGCGTTTCGGGCTCGAATAGAGTAGCTAACTACTTGTACGCGTAATTATCGGACGTCTACCTACTAGTAGACGTCGAGAACCTCTAGTTTTCGGGCGTAGAGGCCGGTATCTACGCGGTATTTGTATATTTCGCCTTAAAGATAAGAAGCGGAGGTAAAGCGACTCCCGAGGCTCTAATATACTCGATTGCTGTTATCTACTCTTGCCTTCTACTTATTTTCTTAAACGCCTTAGTATCCCCTCCTCTTATAAGTACTTTCGAGAGTAGAGTAGTACTAAGGGCGAAGCCGGTCTCGTCGACGTTAAAAATCGCGTCGGAAGGGTAGGAATTCTCGAGGAAAAGGTCGGTAAGCGCGTCGAAGTAGGCGTTTACGATCGGATAAGTAACTCCTTCGAAGCAGCTCGCGTCTAGAGCTCGAGAATAGACTGTCTTAAGCTCAGAGTATCGTTTTCGGAACCTATCGATCCACTATATACTTATAGGAGGGTAAGAAGTCGGAGTCGAGCTTAAGCGAAAGCGGGAAAGGCGGATTTCTTCGGCGAGCTCCCTCGTTAATAAGAGAGTAATAGGGCACTCCGACTTCGATAGTCGAGTTATCGCCTTTATAAGAGTCCCTTCTTCGATAGTCGAAAGTATCTATTGCGATTCGTGCAATTTAGAGCGAGAAGTTCGAGTAGTAAGCCGTAAAGCGAGCGTCGAGTACGGGATACTAAACGCGTAAGCACACTTCCGAATAGAGGTATATTCGCCGTTACGGTACGCTACTACAGCTATAGTAAGCGTATCTTCCGAGTAGGTAGGCATAATAAAGAAGAAAGAACGAGCGTCGCGTAAAATTTCGATTATAACGCGAAACTAGAACGCGGGAGTGATCCGCTTCCCCTACTAATCCGCTTCCCCTACGATGACGTTATTTGGAGTCCAGGAAGTTCTTGGGGGAAGTAATGTGATAACGTAATAATCCGTAGAGAGCCTTTTATCAGATGCTTAGCACCGGGCGGAACAGACGCCATTCATCTCTGATTGATTCAGAAGCATGGCAGACACTGTCGATGGCAGACACCGTCGATAATGTCGAAGTCTCCATTCCGGCAATACTTGCAAACGTTGTGGATGCAGAAATGAATGACCACCACGCGGCTAACTGAATCACGGACGGAAGGAGACAAGTCCTAAGGCCAGTTGTTACGCAGAAAGCTAGAGAGCTGCTTGGTAAGTTTCGAAGGCTTAGTTTCTTTGAACATAGAACTAAGTGTGCGAAACACGGTGGAAAGAGCAGACTTGACTAGTTATAACACGTTGCTACCGCACGTTGTGGAGTGTCCAGACAAGTCAGCTAGCATGATCAACATAACGGCTCTAGAGAGAATTACAGACACTGTCGCCAGAGCGTTTGCAATGAGATGCGTTGATCAGAACTCAAAGAGGCACTTTCCAGCGCTATCCATGGATAAAGAGTGATTGCCCCAAGCTCCGAAGAGTGATTCATATAGGAACCAGCGTGATCCCAAGCTTTCCCCCCCTCGGGGCTCTTCTGCTGATAATCTCTCAGGGATGCAGCTTCAATCTAGCCTGTCAACCGCTGCATTTATACTATGTCTCAAACTTAAAGCCCGGATTACGCTTGGACCACACAAGGACCCTAGGATACTTGCGAATCGTCGACCGCGAACGAAGTGAGAGCGAGCGTCGACCGGCTCAGACATTTTTTGAGCGGCATCGTGATCAGAAGCAGGCCCTCTGCCAAGACCAAGCAGGAGGGGATTCTGGACGCAGAAAGATTGCAATGAGCGTATTTCAAGGCCCTCAGCACCAACATGCCCGTTCAGATTGCTCAACACCCAAGCGATCCGTCATGTTCCTGATCAGAGCCAAGTCCAGCGAACGAAAGCTAAATCCAACTTTACCAATGGTAAGGTCGCACTGTAGCAACAAGACCCCGGCAATCGGCATTCAGCATCAGACGTTGCCTTATTATTTATTCTCAGCGTGTGCACTGCCTTCATCTACTCTAAGCCCTCGTGTTGTTGGGTGGCGTTGCCCTTACTCTCGGCCAATCCCATTGCTCCCAAGCCGGTCACTTCGCTTATAAAACTACACAACACTCCCACCCTAACATTTGGATGTTCATCCCACTATCAAGACAAACCGGCCGTTCCCATAACATTTTACAAGATGCGCGTGCAAGCTGCAATAGTCATCCTTTTTGCAATCCCTTACGCGTGGGCCTGGTGCAAACGGATTCAGACATGCACCGGTAGTGTATGGTTGAAGTTCGTGATGTCGACCGCCATCTGCTGATTTTTATTAGGGCTGCGTCTCCGGTGTCTCGGACAGATGTTATGTTCCGAATGTGGTCCTCAGAACACGGGATTACTGCGTTTACACCGCATACAATCCCGCTTTGACTGTGTGCAAATCCGGCGCCTGCAACCAGAGCTCCTGCTATGTACGTTGTTGCACCCCGTAAAGGCCGATTCCATTTGATGCGGCCCCCAAACCAAACCACCAAGACCGATTTCCTGCGGCACTGCCGTTCTCCTGAGGACGGTGACTCCATAGCGACGTATTGGAGGAAGAGTTTCGCGCGCTGTTCCCGAGGCTTAGGCCAAGAATCATGGGACATCACCATTATCTTCCCTACGAAGATATTACGTAGTACGTAGCTTGCTCCATTGTAAAGACTTCACAGATGGAGCGAAGATCCGGGACGATCGTCACGCGCGGAGATAGACGCGAGTCGTGCTGCGCGACTCGTCCGCGCTGCTGACGCCTGTCGTCAAGTACTGCCCACTCGTGCGAAGGAATTTCTTCGAAGATACAGGACTGCCAATCCGACGAGCTTGGCACCTCTGTAGTCCGGTTGAAGCAGCCCTGCAAACGAGAAAAGTGTTTTCTCCGAAACGCCCACGATCCAATCCTTGCCCGTTGCCCGATCGGGAAAATCTCGCAGATTTTGGCGGGCCCATACTCGGCACACTTCCAGGAGGTTGCCAGACCTTTTCAGTCTTCACAAGTCCGTGTGCAAGGCTTGTTTGCGCGCTTGTACGGATCTCTACTGGTGCGAGTCTCATGGTGAATCCATAGTTGGTAAGAAGTGCTCGGCTAGAGTACCCCTCCACTTTCTTGCCTCCTATCCACAAATTTCGATAAAGCAGCCTTTCGGGGCCACACGGAGCGGTGACAAGGTCAGTGACGGTCACTTGGGGACGCGCGAATTTCCTCAAGAGCTGAGACAGCTGCTCTTGTTGCACATAGCAGCATCTCTTCAGTATCTCGGTGGCCATGACCGACCTTTTACACTACGGCGCGCTAGCTTTCCTGCTTATAGCTAGACTGCTACTTGCAGTATGTGCGCAACTAGGTCAGAGTCTATACTGACTTCACCTTTGCTGACAATGCCAGGGCCTGATCATTGGAATCCTCAAATTGCTGTATAATATTTCTCCGTTTCATCCGCTTGCAAAGTATCCAGGTCCGGTACTGTGGCGAGCATCGAGAGTGTTCGCATCATACCATCACTCCACTGGCGACCTTTATCAGCACATTGCAGCGATACATGAGAAGTATGGCCCGACTGTGCGAATCGCGCCGGACGAGCTCTCCTTCACGGCACCAGGAGCATGGCCTGAAATCTACAACTCCCGGCCTCAGCTCGTCAAGACTCAGTTCCACTTTGGCCAAGATGAAAGCAACAAAATGCCGACCAGTATGATCACGGCACCAGATCTCGAGCACATGCGCCTCCGGAGACTGGCAGGTCCCGCATTCCTCAATGCTGGTGTCGCAGAGGTCGAGCCCACGATGCAGCACTATGCGGAGATGATGTGCTCGTCCCTCAAGGAAGCCAGCAAAGAAGGATCGCAAAATATGGCCGAGTGGTTCCTCTGGATTCTGAACGACGTGATCGGCTCGCTTGCTTTGGACCAGGATTTCGAATGTCTCAAGAGGCGCAGACTGCACGAATGGCCGAGCTATTTGTTGCACATTCTCAAAATAGGAGCCATCGTCAATCAATTCCGGCGTTTCGGCATGAAATTCAGCTGGCTGAAGCCGATCATGCCCAAATCTGCCATAGAAAAGCAGGAAAAGTTCTTCAATACTGCCAAAGCAGCTGTCGACGCTCGTCTCGAGAAAGAGAATGATGGAAGTGCTGCTGCGGATCCTGGAAAACCGCCTGACATCATCGGCCTCATGCTTCGCGAAATGAAAGGTGGCGATCGCTTGAGTGATGCCGAAATTCTCTCCAACTCCATCCTCATCGTTGGCGGAGGCGCCGAGACTACAGCGACAACACTGACAGCCACCTTTTACCACCTCTGCAAGACTCCACAAGTCATGCAGAAGCTCAAGGAAGAAGTTCGGGGAACTTTCGCTCGCAGCGAAGACATCAATCTGAAAGCTCTCGCCGATCTTCCATACCTCAAAGCTGTTCTCGACGAAAATCTCCGAATCTTCCCCACGGCCAGCTACATTACTCCACGCAGGACGCCCAAGGAAGGACACGTTATCGATGGAGAGCTCATCCCCGGTGATACTTACGTCTCGATGGGTCAGTGGTTTATGGGACGTTCTGATCGCTTCTTCGATGATCCGATGGATTTCCGTCCCGAGAGATGGGTTGATAACGAGGTGCAAAATGCCTGCGGGAGGCGGACTGATGAGATTTTGAAGCCATTCAGCTTGGGTCCGAGGAATTGTTTGGGGAAGCTGTGAGTATTTGACGATCGGGTGAAAGAGGACTTGTGCTGACTATCACTGCAGCCTTGCGCTCGCTGAAGCTCGTCTGATTTTGGCGAAACTGATGTGGCACTTCGATTTCGAACTCGATGGAGATCATGCGACTTGGGTGAAGGATGCACGCTTCTATGTGAGTTGTTCTTATCCCTTTGCGGGATCGCGTCTTGACCGAATATTGATCGTGAGCAGGTCCTCTGGGAGCTTCAACCGCTCCGCCTTTGTATCACTCCTGTGCAATAGCTTATTGAGTAGCTTCCCCATCTGGTGTGCTGAATCATTCCTTCTTCGCGCCACTGTTTTCCTGGTAACGTTCCGCGAATGAGGATCTCACCCAGTCAAGACTTGCTCTAGTTCTTCTACCGCATGCTCAACGAATCGACCAGCTTCAACCACTCATCATGATTCCCGGGAACATCTGCGCCAACTGCTCTCTCAGTGCCTCCAATGAAAGGGATCTCAAACCCCCGGCTACCCTGCGGCGCCTTCTGAACGCGAACATGAATCTTATCGTCAAAGACAGTCGAATCGGTCCAGCTTCTTTTTACGTGATGACAGTCTCGTTCATTTCGTGGAATTTCGCAATCAACTCATTTCGTGATTCGTCGAGAAGTCGGTGTGCTTGTTTGTAAGCCCACGAGGAACAACTTGTAGCGGATTTCAAGAGTGCGTCAGTGATGACATCGAGCCCGATCAGTATGGATGAGACTCGGATGATTGTTTCGCGGTTGCAGAGATTGGGTGGCGGACTCGATATTGCGGGAGGTGGCATTCTGCGGCCACGTTTTGAGTGTCACAAGGAATTGTAGTTCTTGCGTAACTGCTCACATTCCCTTGCAAGTAAGAGAAATTTTCCATGCTTCCATCAAGTACATGAGTCCCGAAATACTGGGCATACGTTGAATACTATACACTACTCTGGCTTGTCTGCTCAGGCTCAATCGCGTTTACCACGTGACAAAGTAAGGTTCATAATCACAACAACTTTGTCAGTCGAGAAGAGAAAAGAGCAAGGCGCTATTGTGACAGCCTGGTTCTTGGTCTGCGTGGACAGTAGATTGTCCTACTCTGTACAGCTGCTGTGCCGGGCCTCGATCTTCGATTTTCTCGTTCCTGTCCCGTTCTGCACCCTTGATCTTACTCTCACAGTTACCTCCACTCGCTGACCTCCACCCACTCCCCAGCACCCTCGGAATCCTCCCTGATATTCTTCCTCGCCTCATCTCCACCGTGCGAGAGCTAATACCAGTGCTTATCCTCACCAGCCTCGACATGACGAACACGAGTCTTGGCCTTGAAATCGAACCACGACTCGATACTGCGCAACCCCACGAGTTCGAGGGTGGAAAATGACTCATCTTTGATGCCATCTATCGGAGACCACTCGACATACAGATGAGCGAGACGCATGAGGTCCGTCTCGCCCAAAGGGACGAGCCAGCGGTAGAAGGCCTCGAGACCAGGGGCCTCGGAGATGACGAGAAAGTAGTTGCTGGTGTAGAAGATCTTCACACCTACTACAAGTCAGTCGGGGTCAAAAACACGGGTGGAGCGATGACTCGACGCACCTGCTTCACGCAGGAAGCGGCAGATTCGGGTGACGGGTGGCTGGAGCAGATCGGCCGACTTGACCGGATCGATTCTGGCCTCGAATATCTCGTCTTTAGGGAAACAGGGCGAGTTGTCGACATCGTTTGGCACGATCTTGATGGGCTCCTTTCGCGAGCTGACGATGATTGCAAGCTCGAGGATTCGAAGGATCAGCTCATCTGGTAATGCGAGCAGAGGAAATGGTTCCCCAGAGTTGGGCTCGACGATAGGCACAGCCACGGGCATGTCAGCAGCATGATGAGTTGATGAATGAGCGGCAGCGACTTCGGAGCGCTCATCAGAAATCAATTTCATTCCACCTTCCGTCTACAACGACTCGAGTTTGTGCACGACGTGCGGGGGGGCGTCCGGCTCATTTTGAGCAGGAGTTGTGGTGCATGAAGCCATCTGTGGTGTGTATGTGTGCCACGTATCTGTGTCGGTAATGAAGTCTACCAGAGAGAGGAGAATGTGAGCTTAAATACCAAACGCGAGGCCACTGTCGATGTGATCTGCAAAGGTATTCACTCGCGAAAGTGAAGCCCAGGCGGAACTGCAAGTGAATGGTGCGGCGTTGCACGTGGCCCCATTGAAATTGCAGGAATCATGACCAGGTGAGTGCATTCCAGATGAGTCCTATGGGAGCTGTGCGGTACCTCATGTACACCGCGACTTTCCCGACGCCTCGTTATGTATTCCCGCAGACAGCATTCAGCATGTGCCGCAAGCCGGGCAATGCATGCGTGTATCATGCGGTGAAATGGCTCCTTTGTAAGGCCACGGTCCGCAGGCTTCGGAAGAGATAGACGAGCGAATTCATAGGCCCTCATCGGGATCACGCTGTGGGAGGGCTCGATCATTCAGCCTCGATTAGTCTTGGACAAAATCATCGCAACTTTCACATTGCCCTTCTCTTGTGCCAGCTGCACGACAGTACGTCCTCTACTGTCACTGACTCCAGGATCTGTCCCATATTCAAGCAGTCTCATCGCCACTTGCAATCGGTCCAGGATCACAGCTCGATGCAACGGCGTCCCAAGTCCGTCCTGGGCTCCGTACACTGACCAAACAGGCTCATGACCATCGAACCGAAGCCGATTGGGCTGAGCACCTCTCTCGAGCAGCAATGTGACGACTTCTAGTGCCGCATTCTCATCTCGTAATCCGACGGCCCAGTGAAGCACATCGCCGCGCTGGACATTGCCGCCGTGCGACAGCATCAATTCGATCATCGGAACATTGCCCGAGAGTACTGCTCTGGATAGTGGATTATCGAACTCTCGTATCCAGCATTGGGATCTGCACCGTGGTCTAGAAACCACTCAACTAGACTCTTGTCATGCACGGCGTATCTGTAGAATAGAAAGTGAGCAACTTTCATCAAGATTTGCTACCCTTGCAAACACGGTACTGACCCAAGTGCTGAGGGTCCATCCATCTCAACAGGCTCGTTGATATTCCACCCATGCCACAGAAAGGCTTCGAAGTTCGCTACATGGCCAGCACTGAGCGCGTCCATGACTGGCAACTTCTCTCCATGTCCGCCAGTTGCCAAAAGCAATGACACGGTATCGGAGCGCGCATTTTGGATCGCCACCAGGAGCGCGGTAATGGTGAACCTTGGATCTATACATCCCCCTTCGTTGAGCATTATTGGCGAAGTCTGCCATTTCGCCAGGATCGTGAATACACTTGGGATGGAGTTCTGAGCAACCGCCGCGGACATCATACGCCATAGGGCATCTCTAGCCAATGGCTGGCATACGCGGGAAGCATAGAGGTTCCGGGTTCAACGCAGATCATGCTCAGTGTCGTGTGGTATGTGTTGACAGAAATTCGCATGCGACTCACAATCTGGCCGGAACGTCACTCTCTCTCACTCAGAGCTGTTGTCATCGGCGTTTACCACATCGGCTGCCCAGACACTCCTTTACTCGCTCTGGCCTCGTTACCCCGGCTACCATAAACCTCTCCCTCGTTTCCACTTTCAAGCACCAGTCGAGATACGCCTTCCCAGATCTGACCTCTTCACATACAGATTACATGGTGCAATGGCTAGCACACTCACCACACACCCACCCACCCAGCCACTCCACGTACGACGAGGTCGCCAAAACCTACCTCCTCGCTGTCTGTCTGTGTGGGAGGCAATTGCGTAGGAGAGAGATGGGCGTTCGATTCGTCGTGTGGCCCGCTGTCTTTTTGGTGTGTCTTTGCAGGTTGATTTCACGTTTCGCCTCACTCGCTCGCTCTTTTAGCTTCACTTCTCGAACCTCTTTTGTTATGATAGCTTCCACTCTGTCTCTCTCTCTCTCTCGCCTCCCGCACCAAAGCCCGAGCGCACTCCCACCAACAAAATACCATTTATTGCAGTGCTAACTAGGACTGGATCCACTCACCAGTCTCCAGCGCCAGTACTGCTTCCACAGAAACATGCTCGTGCGAAGAGAGAGAGAGAGAGAGAGGGAAAGATCCACGATCCCTTCGTCGTACTGCCACTCTATAGTACCTCCACTCCTTCTGTTGAAATCCGGCGTCGCGGCCTAGCATTCCAAGTCAACTGAGCATGCTCACTACGTACGTACTGCCGAGCCGGCCCTGCTTTCCTTTCCCCACTCGAGGAGGATAGATCCCGCGCCGTCGAAATCTACCTGTGCTCGTCAGCAAAACTCACCCATCTCCTTCCTCCACAAGCATCGCCTCTCACACATCGCCGCTCACGTCGCCCTACAACATCATCTTCCGCTCACTCAAACAAAGAACCAGCATCAACATCCGCACCGTTCATGAATCCTTGTGTGTGCATGTGAAATTGTACTCGCTTTTGGTGTAATGCCAATGCCCAATCTGATGTTTACGTACGTACAGAGAAAGTCAGGCAAGCCGGCCTTGGTTTCTGAAATGCAGCAAAACGCCCCCTCCAGGCCAAGTCGTCCTTTTCCCATTCCAGAATAGTATGTTACAGTTGGAAGAAGGGAAGGGCCATGACCGTATGCACCACTCTGCATCTTCGACTCAATGCATGAGGGCAACCAGGGTGAGAAGCATTGCTGACGGGTGAAACAAGGGCAGAACCAGAAGGGAAAAGTATCATCCGCACGCAAGCCCTCCATGCAGCTCAATCTGTTTTGTGTTGGAGCGCTGTCGCCAGAAAGCCAAAGTGACAGGCCCGTTCCCTGAAATTACAATCTACTTCGTGGCCTCGTTCCTCCTCCCAAATGCCAGACGTCAACCTCATGTACTGGTGTCGTCTGTAGCGTGCCGCATCGACCCAACAAGGGGTATTCTAGGCATGTTTAGCATGGATTGACTGCGCAGAGGTGAAGATATTCACCAGTAAGGTCGCTCGCCATATGGCTCACGCCCACCACCGCCGCCACCGTAACCTCGACCACCTTCTCTTGGGGGCGGGCTGCGTGGACGTCCAGCATAAGGCTCACGGCCGTGTCCGTTGGCGTATGGCTCTGGCTCGTATCGTCCGCGAGGAGGTGGTGGTCCGTAGCGGTCATCTGGGTAGCCACCTCCGCGTGGTGGGTAGTCATCGACTGGTGGGCGACCGCCGCGAGGAGGACCGTAGCGATCCTCGCGTGGGTCCCCTCCATAGTAGTCGCGCGGTGGAGGAGTGCGACGACGGTAGTCGTCACGACGTGGACTGTAGCCACGTGGGGGGCCACGACGGTCGTAGCCGCCGCCGCCGTAATAGTCATCAGGTGGAGGACCGTAGCCGCCACGACCTCCACGGAACCCAGGAGAACGGGAGCGGAAGCGCTCACGTGGGCGAGGCACATCGGTTTGAGGCTGTGCGATGTAAGCCTGGCGTCGTGCGCGATTCAAAAAAGTGTAACCTACGTCAGAGATGCAGCGGACGGTGGAGCCCTTGAACTCGGAATTGTCGAGCTTCTCGACCGCAGAGGCCAAGTCGGCAGCTGTTTCATATTCCACAAAGCCCTTACCAGCGCCACTTGGATCGCGCTCGCGGTTGACCTCACTGTAGACAACGTCAAGTCCAGACTGACGGGCAAAGTCCTTCAGATCCTATGCGAAGGTGTAAGTGGGTGTCATCAACCAGGTTGAATTCATCATCATGGCAGGACCGAGCCGGCGATGGACCAGGACGAAGGCCACGGCGACCAGATGCGATACATGAGGGAGGAGTAGCTAACCTGCCAGCTGGTCTCGAAGGGAAGTCCAGTGATGGTCATGCGGTGGACGGTACGTCTGGGACGTGGAGCCATGCGTGGCTGGTGTTCGAAGCCATCGCGAGGACGGGTCGAGCCTCGGGCGAATTGCACCACGAGTCGTTCGCCCATGAACTCAGAACCATCTAGCCATCGATATATGTCAGCAGTCGAGGCCATACCCCCATGGAGAGTTTGAAGGGAGCTTGCAAGAGCAAGTTTTGGAGTCAGCGGCAGGCGGTAAGGGGGGGAACGTACGGAAGGCTACAGGGCGAGTTAGCAAGTCCAAGATCATGTTTCGGGCGGGCCAGCAGCCATGGGAGAGGCAGCTGCGCCAGAGTGGAGCACTTACCTGGGACGACATCGCGCGCGTCCATGGCATCTTTGTACTCGATGAAGCCAAAGCCATTCATGAGCTTGATCTCGGTAATCTCGCCGGTGCCATGGGTGTTGAAGTGGTTCTCAACGTCGGCCTTGGTAGCTGTATCACGAATCCGGTCAGCGTTGCCAGGTCAGGACGCGGGCTGCTGGATGCGACGAAGGAGGACGGCCAATCAAGCGCCAGATCCGGCTCCGGTACAAGCAACACACGAGGAGCAGCAGCAGCAGCAGGAGCAGAAGAGGAGGGAAAATGCAGGGCAGCGGCAGAGAGGACCAGTTCCCCTCTCCAGCCTCGAAATGTGCTTTATTGCGCCGGGCCACACGTAGATGTGTCCAACCAGAACAGGCCATGCTGCTTATCCATTGACAGTCCACGGGAGGAGGAGCGTACCATTGCGTGGGAGGTTCCCTGTTGGCACATTGTGTTAGCCGGCTGTCGTTCGCCCTGCAATTGCGCGTTGCCACATGTTTCTGGCGCGCGCGCGCCCACAGCGGCGGTTGCTGCATATGCGCGGCGCGAGATGCGCAGCACCAGCGTGTGCTTACCGAGATAGAGCCTCGTGTTGCTGACGCCAGATTCGGCCATGGTGTCGGTATGCGCGCGGCGGGAGGAGCTTCACGGCGGAGGTCTCGTCCAGAGGCGCGTGTGGGGGGTGGTGGAGGAAGAGGGAGCTGGCCGGAGCCGCGGCGGAAGAGGCCACGCGCTGGAGAGAGCTGACCAGAGGGAGGAGGAGGAGGAGGAGGGCGAAGAATGGCGAGGCGAAGGAGAGGATGGCGCGACGGGTGATGGACGCGTCGAGATGGGCGGTGGTGATGCACGAGGCCGACAGGTGCAGTCACTCGTCGCTGGAGATGAGGCGGAAGAGCTGAGAACAGCGACAGACTTCAGCCAGGCGGAGCTCGGCACGCACAGACGGCCAAGCGCCAATCACAGGCGCCGACAATGCACTGGTCAGCTGGCCGAAAGCGGCGCCCGTTCGCGCATCTCGATTCTAGTGTCTCTGCCGGTCCAGGTGGATGGATTGGTTGATCACTCCTCTATTTCATGGTAGAGAGCATCGCAATCGCTCCAGTCATAGGCAGCTCCGCTCGACAGATATGGGACGGAGAGCTAGGGCTGCATAGAAGCCGGCGAACAAAGCACCGTCGGAGCAGCCATTTTTCGGCCTCTTCCATGAGATCACCGTTGCCCCGATCCGTAGCCGCTGCAAAGCCGAGGCGAGCGAGACTATACTACTGTGCCGTGCTGCGCATGTGAAGCGGCTGCTGCTGTCCCCTCGTCCCTAGCCTTGCCCGTCTGCACGCCGTCTCGCCTCGTCTATCGCGGTGGTGCTGACCTCGACCACCATGGCCGCCCCGAGCATCATCTCTGCAGCCGCGAGGCGCAGACTCGTCCAGCTCCCAGAAATCCCCAGAGTCGCTGCGAGGACTCGCCGAGTGGCGGCAGCAAACTCGATAGCTTCCAGATGTCTCACGCGAGGCTACCGACCGGCTGCCGTCACCGCCGGGCAGAGGAGAGCAATGTCCAGCTCGGCGCGAAGGCGCTTTGCCTCGGTCGAGGATGACTGGAGCGACCCATTGCAGCAGGAGCGGGAGTCGGATGAGGTCGACGTCTGCATTGTGGGCGGCGGGCCAGCGGGACTGAGTGCTGCCATCAAGCTGAAGCAATTGGCCGATGAAGCAGGCAATGAGGACTTTCGCGTGGTCTTGCTGGAGAAGGCGGGCGAGATTGGAGATCACATCGTGTCGGGCAATGTGCTAGAGCCGTCTGCACTCGACGAGCTCATTCCCGATTGGAGAGCAGAGGAGAATCCGAATCGATTCGAGAACATCACGCCTGCCACCAAAGACAAGATGCGCTTCCTGACCAAGTCGAGCGCCATTCCCATTCCTGCACCGCCGCAAATGAACAACCACGGGAATTACATTCTGAGCTTGAACGAGCTGTCGAAATGGTTGGGGGAGAGAGCAGAAGAGGTGGGCGTGGAGGTGTATGCAGGCTTCGCTGCCTCCGAGGTGCTATATACCAAGGAGGGGGCGGTCAAGGGAGTGGCGACCAACGACTTGGGCATCGGGCGAGACGGCAAGGCCAAGGACTCGTTTGAGCGCGGCATGGAATTTCACGCCAGATGCACATTGCTCGCTGAGGGCTGTCACGGTAGTTTGACGAAGAAGGTCATCAAGAAATACGATCTCCGCGCCAACAGCCAGCATCAGACATACGGGCTCGGCATCAAGGAAGTATGGGAGATCGACCCCGCCAAATTCGACAAAGGTCTCGTAGCCCACTCAATGGGATACCCTCTTCCAAAGGACACATATGGAGGCGGCTGGATGTACCACTTTGGCGAGAACATGGTGTCCATCGGTCTCGTGGTCGGCCTAGATTACCCCAACCCCTGGCTCGCCCCGTATGGAGAATTCCAAAAGATGAAGCAACACCCCTTCTACAGACAATACCTCGAAGGCGGAAAATGCATATCTTACGGCGCGCGTACCCTGAATGAAGGCGGCTTTCAAAGCATCCCCAAATGTGCCTTCCCCGGCGGCGCCCTCATCGGCGACACCGCCGGCTTCCTCAACGTGCCCAAGATCAAAGGCACCCACACCGCCATGCGCTCCGGCATGCTCGCCGCCGAAGCCGCCTACTCCGCCCTCTCCACCTCCAAGGACACCGAAGGCGCCGTCTTCCTCTTCGACTACGAAGACAAGCTCCGCAACAGCTCCATCTGGAAGGAACTCAAGCAAGTCCGCAACATGCGCCCCAGCTTCCACACGCCCCTCGGCCTCTACGGCGGCATCCTCTACTCCGGCCTCGAAGCCTACCTCTTCCGCGGCTACACCCCCTGGACCCTCAAGCACGGCAAACCCGACCACGCCGCCACCAAACCCGCTTCTGCATGCCCAAAAATCGAATATCCCAAACCCGACAATGAAATCACTTTCGACATCCTCACTTCCGTCTCCCGCACGGGCACCAACCACGAAGAAGACCAGCCCTGCCACTTGCAAGTTGCCGACTGGGACAAGCATGCCGAGATGGAGTACCCCAAGTACCAGGGCGTCGAGAACCGCTTTTGTCCGGCCGGCGTGTACGAGTACGTCGAAGACGAGAGCAAGGATCTGGGCGTGAGGTTTCAGATCAACTCGCAGAATTGCGTGCATTGTAAGACGTGTGATATCAAGGTGCCGGATCAGGATATCAATTGGCAGACGCCGCAGGGTGGCGAGGGGCCAAAGTATGTCATGACTTAGGAGGGGATGCAGCAGGGGAGGAAGGGGGAAGGGGAAGCATCTCTGGCAGACAGCTCTGCACACGAAAAAAAAAGGGAAAAGATCTGGATCTGGCATCATGTTTCACCGATGCTGAGTGGTGCTGAGACTATACTATGTACATCGAAGATTTCAAATCCACTGTTCAACACTATTAACCATGATTCTCCCCCTCCTTTGAATGTGCATGTAACGAGAGAAACACCTACCGTCACGAAAATAAGCACCAAGAAAAAAAATTAGTAAACAAAACAAACCTGCCCAAACCCTTGGACCGCATTCACGGCATATCCCTCCCCTTCCACTCCCATCCATGGCTTGCAAGCTCTGATTCCGGAGGCATATGACTGACACAGACGCCAGCGCCAGCTTCAGCCCCGCGACTGCCCGCTCGAGTGCAAGCAACGAGAAAGATCCAGATTGGGAATTTGACGGCGCTGCGGACGAGTCTCTCGCTCCAGAACAACAACCTTTCCGCGCGGGGCTTCTGCCTCGACAGGGACAAGATGGGGCGTCTCTCTTGATGTATACAGAGCTGATACGGCGCGGAGGCGAGAGTATCCTACATCGATGCTCGGCCGCGATGAAGGGGAAGCAGTAGGAATTATCGCTTGCGACTCCATGTCGGGGGATTGATGGTGCGGATAGAGTTTCCTGCTTGCTTGCGTGGAGAATGAGGTGGTGGGGAGGGATATCGCTGAGAGAGGTGTACGAGGGAAGGGGTTTGGATAGAGAAAAAGTTGTGACCTTGTGGTTCACAAGAAGAGAGAGAAAAAGAGAGAGAGAGAGATTCCTCCACTCAGCGACGGTATCGAAGGACGGCGATGTACGAATCGAGTCGACTCAGCCGCAACGGAAAGCAAGAGGACTGTCGTCATGGCGACGCTGCGGTCAAGATCGTACGCAAAGAAAAGTCAAGGCTGCATGGGAGAGACGACGCCCTGCTATCACGACCTTTGCCTTCAGCCTCGGCTCTGTCGAGAGGGAGATCGAAGAGAAGTAGGCAGTCTTGGGAGCGAGAAGGTGATGAACCAGACACGTGAGGCTTCGACACTGATGGCGAGCCCGGCGACGTGTCTGTGGGAAATCCAAGATTGCTGCACCCGGCGACAGAAATCTGTGCCGGACGAAGGCTGGATTGTTGGCAGCTACGGCGGCGAAGTGCAATCATGGATGCAGGCAGGCATAGGAGCGGTGATGAAGACTGGGATCGAATATGCCAGGACGGAAAGGGGACTGTTTTCGTCGTTAGGGCCGTCCATATCAATCATCACAATTCTTATCGACGACCGACATCCTTGTTTCGCTGGTTTGCATGGTCCGATTCATCAGTACCGTGGTGAGCGCAAAAAGGATTGGAAACCGATGAGGACGAAATCGATGCCTTCCCAGACACATTCGTCTGATCATGGTAGCAGTCACAACAAAACAAGTATACAAAAACTCACTATACAAGCCGATTGATCCCACCAAATGCACCCAGTCATCAAATCTGCTCTTCAACCATCATGAAACCCCTTACACCTCCCCACCGCTCCCCATCTCCTCTTCCAAAATCAACCCCTTCTTGCCCTCCCCCCTCCAATCCCTCGTCCAGACATGATCCTCTTCCTGCCTCTGCGCCGGCCACCTCCACCTCTTCTCCAACTCCGCGCCCAACTCATCCCTTTTGGTCCCCGTCAAAACATCCACGATCCTCTCCCCGATCGTCGGCAGAAATTTATACCCGTGTCCACTCCCGCCCGTCGCGACGAACAAACCCGAGTACTGGGGATGGTAAGTGATGAGCCAGTCTCCCGTCGGGGTATCCGTGTACCAGCAGACGCGGGTGTAGGAGAAAGGGCGGTCGGCGAGGGAGGGGATCGCTTCGCGGAGAAAGTCTCGACAAACGCGCTTCGCTTCTGGGGGAATGTCCATGTCGGGATCGTCAAGTTTGGTTCTGGGTAACGAGACTGTGATCTTTTCGCCAGAAGACAGAGGTCTCTCAGGGTGAGGGATTGTCACGGGGTTGGCGTAGCCGTAGCCGTGGCGGGCGATTTTGAGTTTGTTTTCGACGGGAGGGATGATGAAGAGGCCGTCGCTTTCGCGGATGAGGACGGGTTGCCCGGGTTGGGTCAGACGAGCTTGCTCCTCGGAAGTAATGTCGATGAAGGTGAGAATCTGGCCGGTGGCGGAGCAGATGCCGCGTGTGTCGAGGAGTTTAGGCGTCCAGGCTCCTGTGGCAAGGATGGTGAGGTCTGCGGTAAGGGTGCGGTTGTTGGGAAGCTGCACGCCGAGGACAGAGGTATATGAGTGATCAAAGAGCAGGCGTTGAACCTCGGCTGTGACGAAGTGCACGCGGTTGAGAGCTTCGACTTTGCGGCGGAGGAATTTAAGACCATTCTCGGCGTGAGCCCAGCCGGACGTCCAGTTTACATAACCACGACTGCCAATGAAGCCACCTGTAGTGCCCATGACCTTGCGGGCATCGGTATCGTTATTAAATATGGTGATGTCCTTGCCGACTTGCAGGCCAAGTTTCTGAGTGACATTCTCAAAGGCAGCTTGGAGGAAAGAGTCTGCCTCTGCGGCCACGCGATTTGAAAAGATGGCCAGTCCTGATTGTGAGAAGCGAGCTTCTTCTCCAAACTCGCCCAGCCAGTGCGGCATAGCTTCTTGCATGAGCTGAGCATATACGAGATCATCATAGTCTGCGCGGATGATTCTTGAGCTGTCAACCGAGGATGCATCTTGAGCGGGAAACTCTGTTTTCTCCAGGACAGTGATCTGAGTGTCCTTGAATCCGTCGCGCTGTGCCAGAGCATAAGCTGTGCCTAGACCGAAAACTCCAGATCCCACAATGAGGACATTCTTGGGAATCTTGTTCTGCTGTCCTCTCTGCCCAGTGGCGAAGTGACCTGCAATCTGGCGGGCACGTTCCATTGTGGCAACAGGAACGCACTTTGTGGTAGGAAAGATGAAGGGAAGATGACCGAGAAGTAAGACTTACCAGAGCAAGGGAGTAATATCGAGAACTAGTGCCGCAGACCGCTCGCGCCAACTCGGCGGCAGATCTGGGTGTCGTGTGAGGTGTGGATTTTAGCATACCGCTTCGGAAAAGGAAGGCCAACCCGAGACCGCTGTCCAATGCCGTCGACCTTGTCCCACCACCTCATGTCTTGCTGAATTTATTGCCTTTCTGTCAACATTCATCCTTCCACTGCATCACTCTTCTTGAACGTCTCATCTTGACTGATGCAGAAGGTGATTCGCGCACGACATGTAGTCGGCACAATCGCGCAGGGCGTAAAGTCCGCTCCGGTGACACCACCGCTCTTCCGACAACACTTGTCCCTTCGATACGCATCCGCCCGACACCAGCAGCCGCAGAGCCGGAAGAAACTTGTCCAGAATGCCTCCCAGCAGACGACCAGGGCCGCGCGTCCCCCCTCCCGCCCCACGCCGTGGGTGAGGGAAGAAGAAGGGCCACAGGGCGTCGACTTGAAAAATCTCCCCCCCGGCTACGTTGGCGCCGCTCTCATTGGCGGCGGCATCGCCGTCTACTTGGGCCAACTCTTCTTCGCCGCCACCAAACCCAGCGCCGAAGCGGTCATTGACCCCCTCACCTCCCAGCCCGACGTGGCAGCGCGCTACGACGAAATCGCCGACAGCTTCGACAGTGACGTCGGCCTGTCCGAATGGTTCATGGGCGTGAACACGCTGCGCGCGCAGCTCATCTCCCGCAGTCATGGACATGTGTTGGAAGTGAGTTGCGGGACGGGGAGGAATTTGGGGTACTACGACATCTCTCTGCATGGCAAGGTGGAGAGCGTGACGTTGGTGGATTTGAGCGCGCCGATGATTGAGGTGTGCAAGAAGAAGTGGGAGGTGTTGTCTTCGGAGATGAGGAAGGCCGGGTGGTTCAGCAATCCGGTGACGCTGAAGCCGGAGCTGCCAATCCGGTTTGCGGCGATATCTGCGCTGGGGGAGATGCCGTTGGCGCCGACGAGGGATGCCATGCCGAAGAAGTACGACACGATTGTGCAGACGATGGGGTTGTGTAGTACGGACAAGCCGAAGGAGTTGTTGGAGAATATGGTGCGGTATCTGGACACAAGTAACCCTGATGCGAGAATTCTGCTCTTGGAGCATGGGAGGAGTTATCGCGAGTGGCTGAATGGTGTTCTGGACAAGGCTGCACGGAAGCATGCGGAGGCGCATGGCTGCTGGTTCAACCGTGATATTGGGGCCATTGTGGAGGAGGTCGCAGAGAAGACTGGAATGGAAGTCTCACGACAGAGGAGGAAGCATCTGGGCACGACTTGGTTGTATGAGCTGAAGCCAAAGGTTGTGACGGAGAAGGCTGCTCTACCGACAAGCGCTCCGCCGTCCTCAAATGAAGTGAAGCCAGAAGCGCAGCAGTCCGCTGGAGGCTGGGCCAGCTGGGTCGGACTGAAGTGAAGGCTCTTCAATGTTCTCACTGATGACAGTCGCCACTGCGGCGATTGTACGACCAGATATCTTCTCGCGATGGACGAATGACGCCAGAGCTCCATCACGACCAAGTATCCCCAGCTTGACCAAAATGCACGCAGACCTCGCACAGCATATTCACAGGTCAGTCCATCCCCCTCCCATCTTTCCTCACCAACACATCAATCACCGCTCAAACATGATGATCAATCCACACTCCAAAATATGTTTCAAGACGGGGCAGAGAGCCTCGTCGCTCGTTGTTGAGAGATTTGCTTCTGACTTCTGCACGAGCACTTTCTCCCGAATGTTCTTTTTTGCAATGCATGGCACGGACTGATCAAGCATTCGCAGATGTCCGCGGGCATATCTCAGCATCTTGAAACATTCAAGTCATCTTGCCATGGAGAGAGAGAGAGAGAGAGAGAGAAACTCCTCCGAGACATTGCTGCTTCTTATTCAAGGATGGAAGAGCGACGTGTTCGATGGAATTCGATTCGGAAAGGGTTTGCCGGTGCGGTGCAAAAGGATCGCTGGCGGATGGGGAGGATACGGTGACGAGTGAGCGGCAAAGGAGGCGAGGCGACGCAAGGTGCACACATGCAAGGCAAAGCGAGCGAGGGGAGGGAAAGGAGGAAGAGGAGGTGATGAAGCATGAGTATTGGCATTTGGTGCACTACCCTAGCCATGCTCACTACTTTTCCTGTGTGCTTCTGCAGTTTCATGGGCAAAGCTCATGCTTGCCGATGCCTTGTGCAGACATCAAAGCCACATTCTCTCGCCGTCTCCCTCGCACCCACTCGCAGGGCCTTTTTGCATTGCTCATCGCTCTCTCCGCTCGTCTCTCTTCCCTGTTGTATCGTCAATCTTGAATCGAGCCTATTCACGTGTTGGCGTGAAGCTCGTGAGGGCGTCGGCGCCTTTGGCTGGCGGTCTTCTGTTGCCAGCGCAAGCGCACAAATAAAATCTAATGTGTAAAACTGGGAACCCACTCCACATTGGTAGCAGTCGTGGCAGGCCAACGGGGCCACGGTTGGAGGTTATCGAGTATGGTGCAACGCCATAATACACCGCGCCATGCATGGGAAACAGCAAATAATGTCATCGGATGTGCCAGAGGATCGTTCGTAACGACTGGTGGGTATCGTATGAAAGGGGCCCAGAGGTGTGGAATCATTGATCGTAGCGTCGTCCGAAAGAGGGGTGAGGTCGGCATCGAACCTCGGGTTGTAAGTATTGTTGGTACAGAAAAGACCGGGTATACTGATACAGGATGCCATTGAGAAAGTCATTAGGTCTTGCGGAAGTCGGAGAGGACAGGGTAGATGAGCTCAAAGGCCTGGTAAATCTCCTCACGAACCTTGGCTCCGGTGAGGACGATCTTGCCGGAGACGAAGATGAGAAGCACAATCTTGGGCTTCATCATACGGTAGATGAGGCCGGGAAAGAGTTCAGGTTCGTAGGAGGAGAACATGTGATGGCGGCTGGCCAGACCTTCGAGACGGATGGGGAACTTGATGTCACAGGAGCCGACAATGTTTTGGATCTTGAAGTCGGTGAATTTCCTGGTTCCTGTCAGCGATGCTCATCACCATGGATGAGCATGTCTCGAGACATACGCGTTGAAGCCAAGCTTCTGAATGATGCGAGCGTACTTGCGGCTGGCAAGCTTGCTATCATCCTCCGACTTGGCACCCGTCACGACCATCTTGCCCGAGGCGAAGATGAGAGCAGTGGTCTTGGGCTCACGAATACGCATGATGACGGCAGCGAAACGCTTGGGGTTGTACTCGGCGTTACGAGCCTGTCAGGTGTGAGCATGCGAGGTCGTGTGGGCAAGTCGGCTGGCAATACGTACGTGGAGCGCAATGGTCTTGAGATCCAAGCGGCAGTCCAAGTTCACCGTCGCAACGATGTTCTGCAGCGTGGGCACGATGCCGCTGACGCCCGGATTCGCTTGCCCTGGCGTGGCAGCCGGCGTGGCGGGAGTCACGCCAGTGCCTTGCGCGGCATTCCCCCCCTGCTGTTGTCCATGCGCTCCGTTCTTGCTCGTCTGGCCCGCGTCAGAGGACGGCGGGGTCAGGTGGCCGTTGGCGCCCGGGAAAGACAGGGACGAAGGGGCAGTGAACTGCTTCGCCTCCGCCGCGGTGCTCGGGTGGGTCATGTAGGCAGTGGACTCCATGATGGCGGTGATGATCCGATGCGTCCAGTCGCAGAGGCGATGTGCTCGATGAACACGGATGCAGTGTGTGCAGGCGTGATGGACGGTGGGAGAGAGGTGCGGCGGTTCAGATCAGAGCAGACTAGTCAAAGTGTCTGAGCTGATGCGCTCGCGGCGGCGGCGGCGACGACGGGGTCGTGATTGAAGTGTGTGGCGAGGGGCCGTCCAGCAGAGCCTCGTCGCGCGATGGCGGTGATGGTGGGTGGAGGCGGGAAGGTGGTGCGGCGGCGGTGGTGGTGGTGGTGATGGCGGTAGTGTTTGGAGAGGTCAAGTGTCCTACCGGCAGCAGCGGCTTGGCACTTGGGACGCGCGCCAATGAGAGCGGGGCAGGCAAATTTTCTCGTGTTTGGCCGGGCAAAGAACGAAGGCGCGACGACGCAAACGGCAGCAGCGGCAACTGAGAAAGCGTGAGTCTTGCTCAGTGGCGGAGGGAGGGAGATGGAATTCAGTACGTCTGCTATGGATGGTGGATGGCACGGCGGAGGAGGAGGAGGAGGTCAGGAGGGATGCAGCCGTTGCGCGGTCGTCGGACTGGAATCGGGGCCAGGACTTCCGCACGCCCTTGGGCTGGGGAAGGGCGCGGGTTAAGTAGTCGCGACGCGGGAGCGGCCGCCGCTGCGCTCAGGCAACCAGCGTCGCGGCGCTAGGCGGAATGCGGCGCTAGCGTGCTTCCTCCTGAAAAGTCTGCGATGATTGAGGCCAGGGGCCGCCCGTCGCTCGTCCTATTCCCTCCTCTGCCCAGCGAGCGAGCGTCTGTGTGTCTGTGTGTGTGTGTCTCTGTCTGTCTGTCCGTCTGTCCGTCTGTCCGTCTGTCCATCTGTCCGTCTGTCCGTCTGCCCGCCATCGCCATCCGCTGCCTGAGGCGCCACGCTTGCTGCAGACTCGGCGGGCAGCGAACGTCAGTGGTGCATCGGGCGGCGAGCGAGCGAGCGAGATAAGCTTCGTGCATGGGGGAGCAGCGAGCAGCTCGCCTCTACGCGCGATGACTCACGTCGCAATTTTGCTGGCCTGCCTCCCCCGTCGTCGCCACCACCGCCACCCGCGAGTCGCGCACGAGACCAACGACGACGCAGACGTAGAAAATAAGAACACGCGTCGACACATGTCGCCCTCGGAGGAGGCTACACCTGTCGGCAGCGCCGGTGTGCTGTGCTGTGGCGCATCGCCCGTTTCCGCCACAAATGCGGCACACCGCGCGTCTGTCGTACAGCCGCGCGCATCCTCTCCTGCTCCCCTCCGTCGCGCTACTCGTCGTATTGTTCGCGCGCCGTCTGACGCCGTGCGACCACGCGCAAATGCCGATGCCGGGGGAGTGTCTGGCGGACCGTCTGGCGCTCGCTCATCGAGCACGCCATCCGCTCCGCCTGCGCCGATGATGACGACGATGAGGAACGAGGAGGGAGGACAGACAGCTGTGGTGGGGAATCCCATCGCGCCATCACATGCGACCGAGGGCATCGCTGACTACCCGCTTTCCGTGCGCCTCTTGCCCGCACATGGTGCCCCTGCTGAGGAAGCACCACCACACAGCACCGCGACACTGCTTTTCATGCCAACATGGCCCGCGCACCTGGCACGTCTCCCGCACAGCAGAGGTCGCGACGGGCATCGCCTCACCGCACTGCCCGTCTCCACGCCCCCACTCTCACTTGCTCGTCGTCGCAGGGGGAAAAATGCGACCATGCAGCATGCAACACCTCCCGACTGAAACCCTTCTCCGGCACATGAAGAGAATCCCCTGCACGCCTGCCCCCAATAGGCTCAAGGTTCGACATCTCAATCCAGGGAATCGGACAGCGAAAGCCGTCTGCAGCTGCAAGTTGACCAATGGCAGAGGCGCAAAATGCTGCTTCCCCTTCCCGGGGAAGCAGCACGTCAAAACTCCATGCGCTTCTTCTCACCAGAGCTGCTGAAACTTTTGTGCATGCCCCGATGGACTCGGTGCCGGAAGCACGGCCTTCTTCTCAACCCCCCCGGCCTCCTCCCAGACGTCTCCCCGGACACGACCGGTCTGCGTCTCTGCTGATCAAAGCATCTGCGTCTGCGTCTGGAAAGCCGGCTATACATTCTGCTTCGCACTTGCACAGACGGGGTGAGGGCATTGGTTGTACTGGCGTTGCAGGCAGACACTTGACGTATTAATGTTCGCGGAGAAGTGGGAGCTGATTCTGTGGTATCGCACAGCGTACGACTTTACTTGATTGCGGCTGCAATCGCTACCACTCTGCTTCAAAACTCTTCCAGTGACACAATTAATGTGAAAAAAAACAAAAACCAAAAAAAAGCAATGTCATGAGAATTCACGAATTGCACATCCCTCTTCCCCTCCATCTTCCTCTCTGGCTCTCGATTGACTCCCCCCCTCATCGTCTCCTGTCCCCAAAGGAGTAGACGTCCAAACCAGAGAAAAATAAAAATAAATATTTCAAAAATAAAAAAATAACCACACTAACAAATACCCTCGGGCAGCGCAAAATCATCCACAAACCCCACCCCCGCCCCGCCATTCCGCGCCCCGGCCCCCATGCCCCTCTTCGCAAACGCCCGCCAAATCTCACACGCATTCTCGCCGCGCGTCAGCGCCTTGTCGGCGTCCAGAATGGCATTCCGCGCTTGCACGAAGCTCGGATTGCACGGCTGCAGCGCCAGCGCGTCGAGCACGAGTTTCAGCGCGAGGAACTTGCCGTCGCGCGGCACGGGCGAGGGCGAGGGCGCGGGCGCGAGCAGCGGCGTGTTGCCGTGCTTGTCGATGAGGTTCCACAGCACTTCGTACAGCATGCTGCACCACACGGTGCCGTACTGGTGCACGCGCGTGAGCGTGTTGAGCGCCGAGTAGGTGTAGGGGTTGACGGCCAGGTCGGTCGAGTAGACGTAGGCGCGGATGCCGCCCGGCCGGTTCGTGGCGTAGTCGCCGATGGGGTATGCGGTGGCGCGCGTGTCGCGAGCGCTGGAGCGGAGGGCGGTGGCGTAGAAGTCGGACCAGCCTTCGCCCATGCCGCCGGATTCGAGGCTCGCGAGGCAGCGGGAGTTGGCCGGGCCGCCGGTCATGCGGTTGGTGAGGCCGTGCGTGTATTCGTGGATGACGATGCCGGCTTCGAAGCTGCTGTCGCGGTTGGGCACGGTGGAGTTGAAGCGGTACATGCGCATGCGGCCTTGGGTGCCGTCGGGCGGTGTGGCGAAATTGGCGTTGTTGACTCCTGAACCGTCTTGTGTGTTGAGGATGACCGAGTCGTTTCCGAGGCCTCCGCGGCCGAAGTTGGACGTTTGGAAGTTGCCGGCCGCTTCGGTGAAGCCGAGGACGTAGAGGATGTCGCGGAAGTAGTTGGAGGTGTAGAAGAGTTGGATCACGGATGCTTCGACGTATTGCGCGGGTTCGAGGGACTCGTCAAAGTTGGCGCGGTACTGGTTCAGGCGACCGCCTTGCGGGCGGGGTTCGTCAATGTAGTTGGCGTCGCCGTCGGCGTTGGGTTGCGCAATGGCATTGTTGCCGCGCGTTTCGTGGTAAGTGGTCGAGGCATCCCTATGCCAGCCTTCGGGGCTCGAGCGCCGGTCGCGAGGGAGGGTTTCAATCTTGCGCTTGTTGCCTCGAGGGTCGTTGAGGGGCCAGGGGAAGACTTCATAGGATTCGACATCGGCGACGTAGTCGGTCACCGCAAGGATCGAGTTGTCGTTGGTGGCGGACAGGTACGTCGTGAGCCAGGAATCCCCGAGATCAGTCTCAATACGCCAAGCTGGAGCGAGAGTGCCGTCTGGTGTGCGGTAGTAGACTAGTCGGCCGTCTGGTGGAGATTCGACAGCATCTCCGAGACCTTGCACTGTGAATGCGCGAGCAGTCTCTTCGACCACAATGTCGGCAGCTGCAGGCTCGAGGGGAAGGGCGAGAGTGTCGACCACGGCCTCGAGGGCAGGTTGTGGTTCCAATACCTCGGCAGCAGCTGGTGCAGCATCTGGGGTGGGTCCAGTGTAGAATGAGTTGCCATAGGAGAAAATGGTACCATCTGAGCGGATCTGAGAAATGTATCAGCTTCCAGATTCTTCTCCATAGGCACAATCTGAGTGAACGCACATTGACGTTGAAATCAGCATCATCAATATCCAAGCCATTCAAAGTCTGCTTGAAGTAGACATGCGTGATGCCGTTGTCCGAAGTCCAGCTGTCTCCCACTCTCCTGAACTCGGCTTCCGGGAAAGTGCTTCGGACCAGAGCTTCGGCAGTATCAACAGCGCTTCCAGCTCGAGCAATGCCTACTGCTGGCTCTCCGTCTTCCGCTACATACGTCGCTCGTTGACGAGGTCGGAAGCGTTCTGTAGCGTCCGTTGACTGACGCTTGGACAGGTGAGAATGCTCATTGCCATGAGCAGTGGCATCGTGGACAGGGTGTGCAAGGGCTTTCAATGCTAGGAAGCCCGAGAGGGCGGCGAGATGAGACGTTCTCATGCTGGGCCCGGATTGGTCTTGACCAGCAGGGAAATAGCTGATCGTTCGTAAAGGTCTCCAACTTACCAGAGCTGGACCAGGGGTCTGATTTTATACACGGGTCGCGCCCTTGCTATGCCATGGTCTCCTTCTGCTCCCTTCTCCAATCGCATCAGAGCATGACCTTGAAAAGCATGCCATCTCGGCCTCACAGGCGCTTCGAGTGCCAACCCCGCAGCCGTCTGGAGGCGAAGCAAGCAAACTGGCATCAACCGGCCGGCAGTCAACCTCGACATGCATCCAGCAACGCGACCAAAGCTACGATAGACGTCTTGGACGAGGACGTTGACTTGGCAAAAGCGCGGCACCTTTGCCAGAAAAGTCGACAATGTAACCCTGTCTGCATCGCGCTATTGATGCTCTTGATGCGTAGAGGGTCACGACGAGATAGCAGGGTGTTTGTGTCGCAATAGCGTGGAGGTGTAGGGGATGTGGTGTGCCGAGTTGCCTCGATGGACGTGACCTAAATGGCAGGCGAGGAAGGCCACCAGGCCCGAACAGGCAGGCACGAAGGATACTGGCCGCTTGGCATTCTTGACCAAGCCGGAGCGAGGGAGGGACGACGTGCGCTACGTGTAAGAGGGATCCTGATTGAGCGGGTGGTCTTCGTTCGAGTCGTTCGTGCACCAGCGCAATTGTCGGTGGATGTCAGCTGAACGTCGACCTCGGGCTTCAACATGTTACTGCTCCATCTAGCCAGACGATTCACGAAATCAGCATACAAGCACATGGATTGAGGCCTATGCAGATTGCCATGACACGGACGGCGGCGATGCTCACACGGTATGAGCTGTGATCTATGACTGCTCGTGGCCTATGTTTGGAGCAAGTGCCGTGCGCGAACGACCGAGTGCGGTACATCATGCCTGTTTGTTGCTCTGTTGTGCAGCATTGCAATGATTCCCGATCCGAGCGAAGTCTGGCGTCCGCGCTCTTGCAATACCTGAGGCTGTCACGATTGATAGCGAATGCTGTCTCGTCAGTCGCCACCCAGTTTTTCAGACATGCTGCTGGCGAACACTCAATCCAACCCATCGAGGACTGCCTCTGCGGCCCCATAAGCCGTGCTTTCTGCATGCTCCTCCGCCTTTTTACGACGGAACTCTTCGAGATATTCCACTGCCTTGTCGCCAGATATCTCAGTGAAGTTACTGGTCTTGGACGCGCCACATGCGCTCTTCTTCCTCGTGGGATTCCCCTTCGCTACACCCAACGAAGGAAACGCTTCCCGATCAGCGACATCAATCTGTTTGGATCCTGACTTGGGCAGGCTCTGCCGGCGTTGCGATGCGTCAACCTCCGCAGTCGCGTGCCCCTCCTTGTTTCGTCTCCCCCTTGTACCGTGACGTTTCTTCTTCTCCATCGGGACCTCCTGCTCTTCCTCCAGTACAAGCTTGTTATTCTCGAGAATTTCCAAATGCCGTTGCCGTATCTCTTGCTCATCTTCATCGGGCTCGATCAACTGGTCGAGCAGACCACCCTCCCAATGTGCCTGTGGCAGGGGACTCTGTGCCACATTCATAAGGATGCGATAAGCACGACGAAACTCATCACGGATTGCTACGATGCCGTTGTGCGTGACAGTTCTGGCGACATTGTGATTCAGCTCGAACGGATCTTCGATACAGAAGAGATAGCGATGTTGAATCTTCTTGCCGTCCCCTTCTTCAGTGGTGGCCTTGACCCATCCCTTGGCATCTTTTGTCAGGATGCCTCCTGGTGTGCGTAGCGAAAGGACTTGCTGTGTCCAGCGGAATTGCGGTCCGTTGCCCATGGAAGAGTAGTACTGGATGAATCCAGCAAGCAATGAGCCGATAGTGTCCGTATTGGAACTCATTTGACCATTGTGCAAGGCTACTTCGATCTCCTGCTCGTTACGCCAAAAGTCGACAACCCAGCCATCGACCTCGGTGCGAGAGTCACCAGGCCGCGAGCACTTCGAATTCGGGCGCCATTGCAGTTGCAAGTTCGGCAGTACCGGTGGATATGCAATGTTCACCAGGTAATGTAGCACCATCAGGACGTAGCCGTAACTGGACAGTGTGCCAGAGTAGGAGCTGTTGATCTTTCGCTTTTTGGCGAATGACTTGATGAAGTGAACCATGGGCCGAACACGGGGATCGCATTTGGAATAGCAGCGCAGCAGCTGAGTGTTATGAAGGCCGAGAGGGTTGAAAAAGTTGATGTCACATTGAATACCAATGCCATCTTTGGGAAAGTCGAGCGGCCCTGCTTTCCGCTCTCGCGTCCACGACTTCTGATAATCGCGTTTGACTTGAGTATCGTGGGGTTCATCGGCGGCCCCGTTCGTCGGTGTTGCTTTCGTGAAGCTGATTGCCTGTTCTTGCAAGGTCTCGCCATTCTGTGCGACAACAGTGGTGTCGACAGTGACTCGAGTTGCGGTCGTATCGGCGTTCTCGGCTCCCGAAGTTGTGGCCGCGGAGACTTCTACAGCGACTTGCATCATGCCATCTTCGCCAGTCTCATCTTCCTCTTTGTGGAGATGAGGATACTTCTTCTCGTTAGGGAGAAAGTCCCACTTCTCACGTTCTGCTCGCAGCTTGTCGAGCAAAGTATCGCCTGGATCTTGACAAATCTTGATGATGGGAACTCGTGTTCGTGTCAGAAGACGAGCGCCGTATCCAGCTCTGAGAAGCTCTTTCTCGAGCGCGCGCGGTAGGTCATCCTCAAACAACGAGAAAACGGCGTCTGTTGAGTTTGGATCTTGCACGACTATGACCAAGTCCATGTCGGAGCCAGCACTTGCGAATCCAGATTCAAAGCTGCCAAAGCATTTGAGCGAAACCCTGGGGAGGGATGGGTTCGAACTGCAAACATCGTCGCATATACGTTGAAGAGCGACGCGGAAATCTTCCTTCTCATCCCTCTCAGCTTGACTCATCTCCACCCTCGGAACTTCCTGTGCCACGAGATAATCAAGGTATTCCGCGTGTCGCTGTCGTTGAAGATCTCTGCTGATGAAATGCGGCTGCATCTGTCGCGCGTTGGGATCGTACAGGTTGCGTGATCCATATACTCGTCGAGCATGGCCTTGGACAGGGCCGCCTCGTTGAAATGCGTCAGGATCCAGCTGGATTTGCTGATTACGTGGTTGACGAGGCATACCTCTACCGTTGCCCCGCTGATTGCCCTGGAATGAACGTGGTCCATGATGTCCACCATGGGGCTGAAGAAACCCAAGCGGTGGTAGAGCAGGAGCACCAAAGCCTATGCGATGATGCATGTGCTCTGATAGCGGTGCTTGTTGCTGGTCAGGCGGCATGAGTCCTGGAGGCGCGATTGGAGGACTGGGCGTAGCCATGTGAGGTGGCAACATTGGCGGGACAACATGAGCATGATTCAGCGGCGAGCGAGAACTTGCGCTGCTACCGCCGCTCATCAGACGTTGATGCTGAAAGGGGCTACTCTGCGGAGGCGCTGCGCAGGGCTGATATCCGTGGCCTGAGGGTGGAGGAAGGCGCACTCGTGGTCTTGAATCGTGAGGCGCATCGTCTGGAACCGATCCATTAAGCAGTATCATTCTACGCAGTCGATCCTCCAGACTGTTGGCGTCCTGCTGGGATGATGGCGAGGCCATCTTGTCCGTGCTTCTCACTCGTGCGCTCGGTGGTGCTGATCAGTCAAAACTGAACCTTGCGAATGGAAAATAGGCAAAAACTGATTGTCAATGCATCGCAAGAACCAAGTTGCTTCAAGCAAGCCGCGCAAATTCACAGTCAGATGTGCCTGGTCCAGACGCCTCCGCCGTCACCGCCGCCAACATCGGTCGTCGTTGTTGTTCGCAGTTGTGATGAACCCGGCGACACCAGTCAAGTTAGTGACGACCTGATGGATCGCGGCTCGGCTAGATCCGCCGCCGCGCTCCAGCCCTCCCGGCCGCCGTACGAAGGCCCGAATCTATGCTCTCGCCACTACGAATTCCGTTCGCAATACACAATTAAGAAGCCTTTATCGACGTAGGCATTATAGTACTACGTCTTATGCTCTTTGATACGTAATCTATATTTTTTTTTATATATTTCTCTATAATCTCCTATATTTAGAAGACTATATAGCGTTTTACGCTCTTTCTATCTATAAAATTCTCTTTAAATACTAGTACTCTTTCTCGTAGTCTAATAACTTTATTTAGTAGCCTATATACTAATTCCTCTCTAATATTTACTTAAGCTTTAAGTAAATACTAGGTCTATTCTTCTCTTTATTATAGTAAGGTCGTTATTATAGTAAGGTCTTTATTATAGTAAGGTCGTTATTATAGTAAGGTCGTTATTATAGTAAAATCGTCGTCGTACTAAGTTCGTTATAGTTGTAGCGAGATTATTATCGCGGTAAGGTTATAGTTATAACGAGGTCGTCGTAGTAATGTCGTAGCCGTAGCGAGGTCGTCGTCGCGGTAAGGTCGTCGTCGCGGTAAGGTCTTCGTCGCAGCGGTAAGGTCGTCGTTACGGTCGTAGTAGTCGCAGACTACAGCAGCGTAGAACTGCAGATTACGTAGTGGCGAGAGCATAGGTCTAGAGCTCCGTCCTGCCGGCTCTCTAACGTGCAACGTGCCTGGCAGCTTTGCAACAATGCCAACCGACGCGCAACAATAGACGACCACCGCCCCATTCCTCCGACCCGATACTACAACACGATTCGAACTTACTGGACCTGACCATTCATCCGCCCTTTTAATACTTCACGCGATCGCAGTCAACACATGAGATTCGTCCGCGACATTTCCGCGAGTTGCTGCCGACTCGCGCTCCTCGTCCAACCATCATGAGCAACTCGCCGGCGCAGCCGCCTTCGGGGCCCAACTCCGTCACTCCCACTACCGGAGGACCTTCTGCGCCCCTTGTGCGCAAGCGCCCGGCGGTCAATATCTTCAACAACTCCAAGAAGAAGCCGGTGCGAAAGTCTGCGCCTGCCAGCAAGAAACCTGTAACTACGGCAGCATCGCAAGGCTCGAATGGAGCCCCACTGGCTTTGAGTCAGCAATCGAAGAATGGAGGAGCTGGCGTTGGGCAACAACATGCAACGACGAACGAGGAGCCCAGCCCGGACACCTACTCCGAGTACCCCATTGTGATTACGAAAAGCCAGATTGCCCAGGGCCTGCGCTACCACGCGATGAAGCTTCAGAGCAAGCTCGACGCGAACGGGCAGCCCATCGAGGTGAATCCGTATGATCAGGAACAATTCCCGCGACCAGCGCGCCTCCACCGACGCTATGCGCGTGACAAGATGGAGGCACTGGAGCAATCAGAAGTTGGCTCAGGAGTGGACGATAAGGAACGGGAGCTGATGAGCATCCGGCGAGCCGAGCGTCAGGCAGAGCGTGAGGAGAATCAGAAGCTCATCGCGCCTACCGGAGGGGACTCGCATAAGCCTCAGAAGAAGAAGGCTCAGAAAAAAGTCGAGGAGGGAAGGGATGAGAGTAATCCGGTTCGACAAAAGCGGGCTCAGTTGCGGTACGAGGAGGCAAGACCGTGGCATTTGGAAGATTACGAGGGCAAGAATGTGTGGGTAGGCACATACGAACAAGCACTGTCGGAGCGAAGCATCATGCTGGTCGTCAGTAATGAAGGCACATTCGAGATGGTCCCTGTCGAAAAGTGGTATAGATTCCAGCAAGCGACCAAGATCAGCTCAATGGACTCGGATCAGGTGGAGAAGTTTATGACGGCCAAGCACGTCCCCACTCGATGGGCATTGGGCACACAGGCAGCGGCTGAACAGTTGAAGCAAGAAGCACAGATGAAGCGCTTGGTAGCTATGCGAGCAGCTGGAGGTGGCTCCATCAAACGTGAGAGCAATGATGATTTTGACGCGGAGCGAGATATGCTTGACATGGATTACAAGGACGAGTTCCAGGACGACGATGAAGGCATGTTGATCCAGGGAGATGACGATGAAGACGCGGGGGAGATCGAGCGCAGAATCTATTTGGAGATGCGCAATGCCGGTCTCGGTGGAACAGGCGTCAAGAACGAAGACTTGGATGTGGAAGCCGAACAGCACCGCGAACAGATAGCGCGGCTCGAAGAGAAGAAGAAGCAGAAGAAATTGCGAAAGCAGCTTCGTAAGCGAGAGCACCAGGGCCAATACAGCGACGACTCTGACAGCGATCCGTACGCATCATCGAGCGACTCTGTGGACACGGAGGAAGAGGCGGAGGAGGAGCGACGAAAAGCAGAGGAGGCGAAGAAGGCCGGCGCAAATGGTGACAAGTCTGGCGCATCAACCAAAGGCAGCAATACGCCTACCAACCGACCTGAAAAGCGTGATCCAACACGCCTGGGCGCAAATCTCAAGCGACCTGGCTCGCCTGACGCCTCCGACCTCAGCGGCAACGAGTCTTCTCGGAAAAAGGTCAAGAGTATCAATGGACGCCCTGTTTCTGCAGCTCCGTCTGCAAGTCGTGCAGCTTCTTCGGCAGATTTGTCCAAAGCGAAGAGTCTCCGTGCAGGTGGTTCCGGTTCTGGTAGCGACACCGACACTTCTCGTACGGGACGTGTCAAGCTGAAGCTGAAGAACAGCCCGCCTGGCTCGCCTTCGGCCGCTACACCGAATGGCTCCCGCGCTGGCTCTCCCACAGCCAGTGGCACAGCGACTCCGAACGGTGCGACGCCGTTCCCCACACTGGAAGAAGTTCGCGCATCGATTCCAACCACTGGAATTGCTATGAAGGCACTCGTAGCCAAGTTCAAAAGTAGAGTCGGCACTCGCACATCTGACTTCATTGCCCTGGTGAAGAAGGCTGGGCAATTGTCCAAAGATCCAGCCAAACAAGGTCTGATCGAGCTCAAGCCAGGAGCTTAGAGGGCACATGACAACGAGAGAATCTATGGGCCACGGCTATGGCAGCTATGGACAAGCTGAGCTTCGGCAGTTGACTGGGCATACCATGCTCTCTTAGATTGATCTCAAACCCGCTGAAATATCTCAGCGATCAATACAATACTGTCCATTGTGGATGTGGCTATGCGCACGAAACTGCGGATGCAGACCGCGCACTGTGCTTCAGACCTCAAAGGCTGGTTGTCTTATGCGCGAGTAGACTGGATACCCAATGACAGAAAAATAATGAATAATGCTACGACCGTATAGGCATTCCCACGTCCATGTGAATCTATCTCTTTTCACTAAAACAAAGTGCACCGATGGACGAAATGCGGTCACTATCACGAGTGGAAGAACAGCTATTCCTCCGAACACAAGCCTTCGGATCGGACGTGTGTCTGCTTTGAATAAAAGTCCAGCGATTCACGGCGACACCGGCGCATGCACGCCGTACATATCTGCGTCAATAAATGCATCGATCTCTGCACCCTCGGGCAGAAATGTCGCGCTGGCCGGCCCAACAGTAGTCTGTTCTTCTGCACGAGCATGAATTACACCGACGCAATTACATCATTCCCAGCTTAGGCCCACGATCGCGAAAATTGCAGAAGTCTGGTCCCGAAACCTGCACTGTTACGTTCTCGCTGTGGCCCTGCTTGGCCTCGCATTGCAGTGCATCGTGGTCGTTCTGGCGCTCGTGGTTTTGGAAGCGGCATGTGGATGATACAGGGCCTTAGGCTTTGGATCGGGAGTATGGACGTGCTGGGGTCGGCCTCACTTCAACACAATGCTATGGATATTGGAGTACGGGAAGGCATTCAGACTCGTTCGCTGAGTCGCTCGAGACGATGACTTCGCAGCGGCGCTGCTGTGCAAGACGACTGCGACCTACCTAGCATTGTGCTGCTGATCGACGTGGAGGAGAGTGACGCGTCCGTCGTGCAACACAGGCAAAGCTTTGCTGGTCTTGTCCTTGTCCTCCGGCGTCATGGCAAATACTCTTCCGAAGATGGTTGGAGTGGCTGGCGTTGATGCCGTATGTGCATCCGCGCGATGGACGGCCTGGCTCGATTGCAGTGGGTTGCAATGCGGCTGTACAACACGGCTTTCCGGCTCGCGGAGATCGGAAGTCGTTTCAGCTGGGCTGAGGCTGTTCGCGTGAACGGATGTGGGTCGCGCTGGATCGGGCTGAAGGCACATGGCTTTGCTAAGATTCTCCAATTCACAACTAGCTCATATCACACATCACCAAAATCTCGACCGCGAGCAACAACTCCAAGTCTCAATATTCCGAAGCTTATTCTTGACGGCCACCTGATCTGCGACCGCGATGCATGGCGTAGTTCCCGCTACACGGCAGCATCTGCACCACGAGGACCACGTGGGGATCCGGATCGAAGCCGAAGAAACAGAACCATGAACCTGCGTCAGGATATGCAGGTCTGCAGGTCCGATTCTCTCGATCCCAACCTCGTGTTCAAGCATACGGACCTGCTTGTTGGATTCTGGTAGGAATGCTGTCGATGAGTGTAGTACGAGGAGATGGCTGGGATGAATTGTTGGAGGGTATATGTAGGGAGAGGGAGGACTTGCTGTGAGGGTATCATTCCGAGACAGGCAAAGTACACACAGCGAGACCCAGTTCAAAGAAAATATCCTGAAGCAAATTAGCAAAAGTAAGGCATTGCAACGTTGCCTTCCTTCGGCTATATAGTGATTGACGTTGACAGGCAAATCTCTTAACCCTTCAACCAGAGCAAAACGCCGGACGAGTTCATCCCGAAGACCAACACCATGCTCACAAACATGCTGCACTCATGTCTCGCACTCATGCTGCTACTCTTCATACACATCAACCCCTCAACATCCACACCTCTCAGACCAAACCTCCAACCCCGCCAAACAATCCTCAAAACAACCTACATCTACACCACCTGGACCACGCTCCCGCCCGCCAGCACTCCAACTCCAACATCGCAAATATCCTGTCCAACGCTCCCTGTCACCGACACGGGCGATTGTCCCTCGAATTGTTGGGCAATTCCTTGCGCAGGACTCGTTGGCATTGCGACGGGGAAATGGGATTGCATCGTTCCTACGCCGACTCCGGTTTGGACGCACTGGGAGGCGACGAGCACGTGTGACGTGGGGCAAGTGGTGAGGTCGTATACCGAGTGGGGAGGGCAGGTTGTGGAGGGGTGCGGGGCTGTGAAGACAGGGAGTTGAATGAATCAAGGGAGGAGTGCCGGGTACGTGTGATGGGCCGTAAGCACGATTGTTGACGAATTATGAGGAATGACTGCGGTGCTAAATCGTTGGTAGAGCGGCCTTGGTTGGCTGAGTAGAATATGTGATTTGGTCCGCTTTCGTTTGGTCATCTCGGTGCACGTGTCTGTGTTTACAAGTGTAGTTCACTGTGTTTGACCTATTTCTGCTCCCCGCTTGCTATTGTGCGCGCTCACGACGCGTTTGAAGCTTCTGGTACCTATGTTCTGAGGCATCGCAGCAAGCGACCTAATCCCCTCTGACGTTCCTGGCTCGCTCAACTGCAGGTCGTTTGCGCGCTTGCGGTTTGGCCACGTGCCATTGTGGAGGCAGGCCGAACGACCTTGAACCCAGCTTCTGTATCGCCTACATCTTGATAGATTGCGCATCTTCGGCTCATGCTGGAGCTCGAACGTTGGGTCAGCAACCTGCACCCACACACGAATTTGTGAGAACCATCGCCATTATCTCACACAGAAAGGCCCTGACGGCCGTTATAGGCTCGTTGCAGTAGGTCCAGGGCTTGCCGGTCCTCAAGGTTGATTCTGCCTCTTCGAAAGCCTGTATCTTAAAGTCAGTTCTGGCAGATGCTGACCGGGGTAGTGTCACGCGCGCGTTATGCACTCACTCTCTGCTCTGAAGGACGAATTCGCGACCAAATGTGCATGTTGCCCTCCTCTGCCCGAGTGGAGGGTTTGAAGGGAGGATACCCGAAGATGCAGTTTCCGCATTCCTTATCAGAAACGTACTCCTCCTACAGCAAGTGACGATACGCATGATCGACAGAGTCGAGCCGGCTCTCGCCCAGTGATTGCTCTGCGACCCCGATGGTCTTCTCGTAATGCTCTCTGGCCACTTTCGCGCGCATCTCGCGGTCGACTTGCATGATAGCAGGCGGCTTGTAATCCTTCGTGAGCGTCGTGATCGGCTCTGGCTTGGAGGCAAAGGTCAATTTGTAAATTTCATCGTACAGCTCTTGTGGCAGCGACTCGAGAAGGTCGCGGAGGTCGGCGACCGGCATTGTCGGTAGGTGGGAAGGCGCGCTTGGGTGGTGTTGATGATAAGTGCTGTTGTGGCGGCAAAATCTGTGTTTTTCGAAGCTTTGTAAAAGGTGAGCGATGTTGTGCATGTCGCAGGCCGAGGATGCGCTCAGTGAGCTTGCCCGTTTGCATGTGGTGCTGGAATGGAATGATGCAGTCAACCGAATGAATGTTTCATTTGGACATGGCTAGCGTTTCGTCTGGCGCTGCAGCTTTGCGACATACTCATCTATCGAGCAACAACTTCATTTGTTTCATATCTTCTCGTTAGGCTGAGTTGCAGGACGATCCGTCACACTGCCACTCTCGCTTGCCGATCCCATCTTCTCAGAATGCGCGCGAGCATCGAGCTCGTTCATCTCCGTTTCCTGCTGGTCATAGTGGTGGAACATGACCCAGACAATGCCGGCAGTCAAGAAAGATGCAATAGAGATTCCAGTGTACATCCACATGATGGCTGGGTCGCCGGTCGCCGGGACAAACGCCTCGCCCAGCGCGGATCCGATGGCGTTGGTGAAAAGATACAGCGATTGCACGAAGGACTTCATCGATGGCGGAGCCTTGGTGTAAGCGTACTCCAGACCAGTGACGGAGATAAAGATCTCTGCAAGACCAATGAAGACGTATGCAGGCGTCTGGACTGCAATATGGATGTGGTTCGGCAGCGGACTTTCTCCGTCCATACCGGCGGGGCATTTCCCTGGCTTCCCGTAGCACGGTCCGTTGGAATAGATGAGGTGCTGAACGATGGCCGCATATGCCACACAGAGCGAGGCGAGAATGAAGCCGATGCAGATTCGCATGATTGGCTTCAGCTCAATGTGCATCTTGCGCAGTGCTGGATAGACGACACGATCGAGGATCGGAATGAAGACGATGATGGTGACTGCATGTAACAAGCGAGGTTAGCATGGACTTCATAATTAGGTTTACGGGTATGATGCGCAAAGTGGAGCAACGACACCGCGCGATGCATTCATTGCTGCCAGCCGCGATGTGACGAATGGAATTCTGCTGGCGTAGGTTGAACGGGCTGTACTTACTGGGATCAAAGTTCTGCATGATATCGTTTGGCATACCGTGCCCCTCCATTTGAGCGGCCTGACTGACGAAGTTGGATGAAAATTGCCCGTAGACGACCCAGAAGACGGGATAAAAGCAAAAGACCTTGCAAGCTCGAAGGGCACGCTTGAGTTCGTCGATGAAATGATCGTTCCAAGCCACTGGCTTCTGCTTTCCGTGAGCCGCACGCCAGGTGGGTTTCGCAGCGTCCATGCTGCGATTCGCAATCATAATACCAATGGCTTTGAAGGCGTCGGTGATAATTGATCCCTGAGGCGGCCTGTTGATGTAACGACCACGACAGACAACGAGAATGCCGACTCCGATGCAGAAGAACAGGAAGCACATCAAGTAGGCGGTCCAGAAGCCTTTGTACTTTTCCATGAAGGGTGTGGCCAAGAGCGAAAGGCAGCCGATGTTGATGCAGCCGTAGAACATCATGTAGATCCTCTGATATGTGATGGCTGGGTCAATGACAACTCGTTCTCCACTGGGCAAAGTCTTGATAGCCATGATGCGACGTGTGTATTGATCGGCAATCAGTGGTGCAATGTTGGATTTGATACCTCCTGTACCGAAACCAATGACAATGATGGCTGTTACGTATCCACCGAGAGCAGCGCCATTTTCGATGGAGACAGGCAGTGCCGTGGTCCAGAGAATGACGAGTCCGACCCAGTACACTCCAGCAAAGATGACAATGGTCTTGTACTTTCCGAGATATTGATCGGAAAGGATGGCTCCAAAGATTGGGGTCAAGTAGCAGAAGAATTGGAAGAAGAGGTTCAGGCCTGTAGCGCCGGCGTGGCCAAGTCCGAGTCCCCGAGGTCCATCCTGGCCACCTGGTCGGTTGCTGATGTAGTTTTGGAAGAGACCTTGACAGCCGTAGTCTGGATAGCAACTGGCATTAGCACATGGTGGCAGACAATTTCTATATTGTGCGATTGCGTGCAGGGTCGGTACGTGGCCAGGCACTTAGAATTGACCTACAGGTGAATCTCTCGCACAGCTCGACCGCCGCAATGAGATATGCGGAAGCAGGAAATTTGTCGCCGACATGTCGCAGAGTCTGCTTCTCGTGCTCTGTTGGCTCAGCTTCATCCGGAGTGGGCTCGTGCTGGTGTTCGGCATCGAAGACAGCACTCTTCTCGTGCTCCACAGTTGGCAGCTTTGCGCCAGTCATATCCACCGAACCAGCTCGCCCTCCAGTTGTACCACCGATTGAATTCTTGCCGAGTGGTTGCTGGAACGCGGCGTGCAGCTCAGCTGCGGCATCCTCGTGATTCTGAGCCATGACGCTGGCGAGCGGATAAGGAAAGGAGAGGGTTTTATGGCGAGAGGGCACAAAGAAAAGCAGCGAGGAACACGAAGGGCTATACTTATCGTGCGGTCGGTGATGCAGATTCTGTCCCGCCAAGTGGGTGGGTGTCACTATCGCGGTACCTCCACGGCGATGTGCGCGACGGGCAAAAGACGGCCGGGAGCCTACAGATGCTCCTCACGCGACGCTGTGCTGGTTGCAGGATCTGCAGTTCGGGCGATAGAAGCTGATCATACCATAGGCGGAGAGAGGCTGTACAGAAACGTGAAGGCGTCCGTGTTTGAGCGTGCATCGGCTGAGGGAATGCGACTGTGATTGGGTGAATAAGCGTGCCAAGGTGGATACAGCGGACCAAGCCAAGCGAAGCACTCTGGAAGGGAATGCAATCTTTGCTTGCAGCGGTGCTTGGACATTGCCGAGCGCAGGCTTGTCTGAGACAAGATCGCTCGCTCGTCGCGTGGCGGCCATATTCACTGATCGGAGCGGCAATGATAAAATTCGACGGCGAGGTTCTGCCGCCGCCTGCGCTTGATTTTGGTGGCACTTTGCCAGGTTTGCAGCCAGTGTCTCAGAATGCTGCCGTGTGGCGATGTGGAGCCGTAGATTAACAATGCGAGCAATCTCTCGTGCTGTGACATTGATCATTGATCTGCATCCCTGCTTGCATTCGTCTAGGTGCGATGTCGCAAAACGAACCTCGGCGGTCGTGTTCCGTACAGGTGGCCTATGATACGAGCCCTGGTGTCATCACCGCGGGAGGATCGCCAAGGCCACGCGAAGGACCATGGGAAGTGCTGTCAGTGGCAGGAGTAAGCTCAGTGTCCGGGGATGCTACCTCGAATGGCCATTTTCCTGGGGATCTTGGTGAATCGCAGCTTGAAGGAATCTTCGCATGTGATCCCGTCGGTGACCGCACCGGTAGACGTTACCCAGCTTGAGCCGAACATGCGAAGAATGTGTGTGAAGGATTCCTTATCTCAACAAGGTCTCATGGGGCAGAGACAACCGGTCATGACAGAGATCGCGCAATATTGCAGCGTGACACTCTACGATGATTAGCACGATGGTGTAGGTAAAACCCGCCTTTGACTGACGAGACTGTGAAGGCTGCGCTGAGAGGTTACATGCCTCCGATCCCAGGCTGACGCCCCTTCAAGGCGATGTTGCGGAACGTCCACCGGACGCTGCTTGTTGAACTCGTGCGACCTGCCTGATGCGTCGACTTAGCCCGCTCAGTCCTTCCTGGCCAGTCACTTCCCCTGACGGAAATACAAGAGTTCTCAACAGGAGCTTGTTCGTAATCCTCGCTTTTACTGAATGCGGCCGCAACTGCTGGGCTCTTTATCAAGTTCTCTGGGGCCCTATGCTGCATTCACTTTGATGCAGCAATACCTCTTTCTCTTGATCTCCCACCGAGGGTCTTCAAGCTGTAGTGCACTGATACCTTCACGCTGTCTTCTGATACGGCCGAGCCCCGGTAGGTTTCATGCGTTACTCTGTTTTGGAGCATTGCCCACTGCGTCACGATTTCCCAATCCTGCCAGGTGGCATTTCGTTCCATAAATGTATCCTCAGACATCGCCAGGCTTAACAGGCAGCATGCTTGCGGGACGAGGATGTTCGATGGTTGTTGCAATGAGCGTCGAGAATCTCATCAAGAAGGCCGCGCGTCGCGCGACGACGAGGGGTCGCGAAGCTGGCGTTCTCAACCTTTGGCTTCACAAGGACTACCAACAAGTCATTCCATAGATGTCGGAAGCACGGAGGGCTGTACTATATATGACGACGGATCCGGCAGATGCCCAGCACGCCATGCCGAACAGCTTGGGCGCTCTCACAATGGCATTGCCTACACGTGCCACCGACCGGACTGCTGCCCAGCCACTTATGCAGGTGGCAAAGCACTAAACCCATACCGATGTTCCGCCTCATGTTCCGTCCCAGTCAAACGACTTCACTCCGCACATCTCCAAGACCACGCCAAATGTAGTGACCAATCTCTGAGGAAGGACAAGAAGTCTACTCCACATCAGAAGCACTTATCGCGAGCTTCGGCTGATAACGTGATTGTATTGACGCCGACAACGGAACGCGATGAGCCTGTAAGTACTAGAACATTACATATTCTATGCCGTATTGGTCTCGTGTGAGCATCCACACTTCATCCCAATCTCATAATGCGCAGAGTAGCTACATGGTTGGCACTGAGCCAGCGAGTCCTTGGCTTTGCTGCTCCGCCAACTGTCAACCTCGCAGGCTATGGCACCTTTGAAGGACTGGCAGTGAAGACATCTCTGACCAACGATACCCTACCCGCGCCTGTAGATGCCTGGTTGGGCGTCGAATATGCTTTGCAACCAGTGGGCGATAGACGATTCCGGCCAGTGGAAGCACGACCTGCACCATTCAATGGCACAAGAACCGCAAAGACATTTGGAAAGGCTTGCGTTCAAGACCCAAAAGAGCTCCCTTATGAGCAGGACGAGGCATGCTTGACTTTTGATGTATTTCGCACCGCAGGAGTACCGCTCGATCATAAGCTGCCCACTCTGGTCTGGATTCACGGTGGTGGTTTCGTTGCAGGCTCTTCACGCAGCTTCGATGGCGCATCTTTTGTCGCGACATCGGCGCGACCTGTCACAGTTGTGACGTTTCAGTACCGGTTGAACTCTTTGGGCTTCTTACCATCTGCTCTCTTCGAAGAAGAGGGCCTGCTCAATCTTGGGCTTCGAGACCAGCGTTTCTTCCTTGAGTTCTTGCAAGATCACCTCGGATCGTTCGGTGGCGATACCGAGCAGATAACTCTGGGCGGCCGATCTGCTGGAGCACACTCGACTGGCATCCATTACTTCCATAACTATGGCACTGATACTGGCAGGCCCCTCTTTGCTCGCGTCATCCACCAATCTGGAGCCGTGACCGCTCGTGCGTTCCCGAACTCCAGCTATCCCCAATATCAGTCGGACTTCAAGCGCTTGATGGGCGCTCTCAATTGCTCCGTTGACAGCAGCAACGCCGAAGCTCTCGAATGCCTCCGATCGGCACCAATCGAGAAGATCCAAGCCGAGAGCGCTCAGATGTACGCCGATGGCAAGCCTACTATTGCTTGGCCTTTCCAACCGACTCTCGAAGGACCTCTATTGGAGAGACCTGGCTCAGTTTCTGGGCGAGAAGGCACTTTCTTCCATCTGCCGGCCGTCACATCTCATGTCACTAATGAGGGCAAATATTATACACCAGGCACTTTGCAGACTAACGAAGAGTTCCTCGAATTCATGCAGCAGACCAGTCCCGACCTCAACGCAACCGATATCGCTCTAATCGAGGATCTGTACCCTGATCCCATCAGCCGCGGCGAGATCTCACCATATGTGAATTCCACAAACTCAACACAGTACAATCGCCTCTCAGAAGCCTGGTCTGACTACGCGTACATCTGTCCCAGCAGGGAAACTGCTCGTGTGGTCTCCACCGCTGGTGTTCCGATCTGGCGGCTGCACTTCAACACTCCAGATGCACCTCTCTCGTATGTCCCGTGGCGAGGAGTACCGCATACTTCAGACACGAAGTATACGTGGGCGTCGAAGAGAGTGCCATATCTGATCACAGGCGATATCTACCATGCGTATCTGGCGAGTTTCGTCACGACTGGAGATCCCAACACGGTCAGGTGGCCAGGATCACCAGAGTGGCCTCTCTACGATGCGAGTAAAGGTGCAGATGCACTACAATTGTTGGTCAACCCTCATGAGACTGTTGTGGAGAAAGATAGCTACAGGAGAGAACAGTGCGATTTTTGGAATAGCGATGAAAGAGCGGCTCGACTGAACAAATAGGCGGACAATCCTTGAAGTCAATTCATGGCACCAATCCTCGAAGTTCACTGCAAATACTTCTTGCCCGTCAGTTCGTCAATCACATCAAACATCGCTTTGCCTCCCATCCAGCCTGCTTTGTGCGATCCAGCGACGCCTCTGGTATACTCTGCCTCTTCATGAGAGATCTTGCACGTCTCCGCCCCGCGACCAGCAGCGGCCGCATCAGCGAGCAGATTGACATGACAGCACTTATCCAGCATGTAGAACCAATTGACAGCTTCTTCGATCGTCTGACCCACAGTCAGAAGTCCATGATTCCTCAGCAAAGCAGCTTTCTTGTTCCCAAGTCCAGCCGCAATGTCCTGACCCTCGTCGGCTGCGAGGACTATGCCTTTGCCTTCGAATACCACATGATCCTTTGAGACGCCTTGTCAGAATGAAGACAAGTCACGCTAAGCCTTGGCAGAGAGAGACACAGTACTCACGTCATAAAAGATACAACTCTCCAACGAAATCGTGTCCAACTCCTTTCCCAACGCACAAAACGCCCTCCCATACACCGAATGCGTGTGCGCCGCGCACAACACATCCGGCTTCGCCTCATGAATCGCCCCATGGATCAAGAATGCCGCGCGGTTGAGCACTTTTACTCGTCCGTGATCGAGGATGTTTCCCTCGTGATCGACACGCATCAAATCGCTCGCTTTGATTAGGTTAAAGTCTACGCCGAAAGGATTCACCCAGAAGGTGTTGGGCTCGATCGGGTCTCGGACTGTGATGTGTCCGGCGAGACCTTCATTCAGGCCATAGCGACCGAAGATGCGGTACGCGCCGGCGAGGCGACCTTTGATGTACTCGCGTTCTGCTTGTGGAGTGGGAAAGCTGAGGGCTGGCGGGGGGAGGAAGCCGATTTCCTCGTTGGCGGTTTTCTGGAAGTCGGGCTGTTTTTTGGTTGGAATGGTCCGTGTTTCTTCTTTAAGGTCTGCAGTCGATACTGGTGCCATGTTTTCAGGGTGTGTAGAAGAAGCTGAAGAAGAAGGTGATCTTGAGAAGTGGAACGATGATAGATGGTGGATGAAACAATGGACGAGGGAGATACTTTTACAGCTTAGGGATAGTCAGGCTTGACACCCAAGCTGGGTGGCCCGATTGATTGTGGTGGTGAGCTGTAGCCTGCTTCTAAGCAATGTACCTCTACCGATGTATCAACGCTTCTGGTATCGCAAGCTGCTGCATGCTATTCGTACCTATTGGCAGCAGACTGTAGCAACCGAGTGGCGATTGTACCGATACCCCGCCTGCATGGCACCTGGGCCGATCTGTCTGTGGAAGCTGGTTCGCCAACCATTTATTTTGAATGTTCGGGGCTGGCTGAGGTCTGTAAGAGAGTTCCGACCCTACATCTTTTGGCGTATCTGCTAATTCATGTCGGACAGCCGCGTGGGAATACAATTGCAAGAACTTGGTTGGGAATGTTTCTCGAAGAAAAATCTTGTAGCTGTGCAACTCAAGACAGCATGCCTCTTCCCATCATACCGATGCTTAACCAAATTGTCATTTTTGTTCCAATATATCGTGGTCGAGATGGATGAAGATACAGAGAACCTGTTCATGAGGCGATGATGTTGTGTATAAAGTGCTGTAAAAAGTCACTTCACCCAGATGCAATGACATCATACTCGGAGATACTCCTATCAATCGAATAATTAACAACCACTGTCCCGAATCGAAGGATTCAGAAACATGGCATCAAGAAACTACCTCATCACAGGTGCAGCACGAGGCATTGGCCGAGGCCTCACTCGCCTCCTGCTGTCCAAAGGCCACCGCGTGTTCCTCATCGACAACAACGAATCCGAGCTCACACACTTCACAACCCAACTCTCCAAGCTTCCAACCAAAGGTTCAGACGACGGCAAAACATTCTCGTCCTCCCTCTGCGACCTCCGCCATCCCTCCCAAATCCAACGCGCAGTCTCCCTCGCCTCCACCTTCTTCTCCGGCCACCTCGACGTCCTCATCAACAACGCAGCCTACACAGCTTCCGTCTCCAACGCCACACCCCTCGCATCCCTCTCCCTCGAAGAGTGGAACAAAAGCCTCGAAATCAACCTCACGGCACCATTCCTCCTCATCCAAGCGTGTCTGCCTCTCTTATCCTGCACTTCAGGCTCACGACAATCGGGAACAAAGTCTGCGGCAGGAGGCTCGATCATCAACATCTCCTCCACCCGCGCCTTCATGGCCGAGCCGCATCATGAGGCTTACTCGACGACGAAAGCCGGTCTGCTCGGGTTGACGCAGTCTCTTGCCGTGTCGCTCGGGAGGCCGGAGCACCATGTTCGCGTGAATGCGATTTTACCAGGGTGGATTAATGTTGCGCATGAGAGTAAACAGGGAGACGAGGACGGGCTGTCTTGGGAAGACGGGTTGACAGATGAGGACCATCGATGGCATTTGACGGGGCGGGTAGGGAAGGTGGAAGATGTGTGGCTCGCGGTGGAGTACCTTGTGGAGAACGACGGGGCGAGTGGGACGGAGGTGGTGGTCGATGGGGGTGTGACGAGGAAGATGGTGTATCCAGAAGAGTAAGGGTGCTGTTGGACGTGGATCTTGGTGATGCGGTCGTGATAAATTGCATTCATTCGAGGACGATTCGCCTCCTCTATCGTTCTTCCTTCTATATTTATGCATATTATGCAATACTATGCCTCTTGAACTCTCCATATTGAACTGCATCTACGCATCGTTGACCGCTCAGGATTTCCAGCCAGAGATGGCTTCATCAATGTCCTTGCGGTGTGCGCGCTGTTCCTCGCATTGCTTCAAGAACACCTTGTACTTGGCTTGAAGCAATTTCTTCTCGCCCTGATCCTTATTTGGATAGACAGCCTTACCGGGCTTGCTCATCCTGTCCATGATGTCCCACAAAGGCTCGCTCTTGCCTTCCTTGTCGGTGGAAGCAGCCTTGGCACCAAGCATAGCCGCACCGTGCACCACTGCGGCGTGGACATATCGTGGGATGAGCACAGGCATGTCGCAGGCGGTTGCCATCAGCGACATGAGCACTGGGTTCTGGCATTGCGAACCGGACATGAAGATCGATGAGATCACGTGGCCAGAGTTGTTCATCTGCTCAATGATCTGCTTGGTCTGCAGAGCGATAAACTCCATTGTACCGTAGTAGTACAGCGCCAGACCGTCAATACTCTTATCACTTGATAGACCAATGACAGAGCCCTTCATGTCTGGATCGGCGACTGGAGATCGGTTGCCGAAAAGATCTCCGTAGAAGAAGAAGTGGCGTCCGAGGTATGAAATAGCCGGAGCGCCGACCTTCTCCTTCATCTCAAGCAGATGCTCGTTCAAGTAGTCATAAATGTTGGTGTTGAACGACTCTGCCAGAGACATGGCTTCTTGAAAAGCTGGATGCGTCTCCACGACATGCTTGAGAAGCTCGCCGGTTGCCGACTGTCCACCTTCGGCCAGCCAGTAGTTGGGAATAAGCACGTCTCGGTAAGGTCCCCACACACCGTTGACAAAGACTGGCTTCTCGGACATGGCCAAGTGGCAGGTCGAAGTACCAGCGACAGCAGCCAGGCGTGTGAAGGCCTGAGAAACATCGTTCTTTGGCTTGCTCGAATCGAGACTGTCCTCCTTGAGATTGACCTTGGCTCCAACAGTACCGATCCAGCCGGCATAGGCATCAATGACACCACTACCAATGGCAATGCCTGCTGGGAGACCCATCTCGGTAGCTGCCTTTTCTGACAGGGTGCCGATGAGCTCACCAGCTGTTAGGTAGTGGCCGTTCTGCCGAAGTGTCAGCCAATGTGCAGATCAAACAGTAATCGCTCTGGCAGGTAGTACCACCCCGTTCACGCCTCCCATGCGCTTGAAGTTGTCCTCGCAGAGATCAGAGAGGCCAATCTCTGTGAGGAAGTCCTCTTGCCAGCCCTTGACACTGCCGTCAACGCCTACAGGCACGTAACCTTGTTTGCAAACGACTGAGCAGAAGCTTCGTGCCTCGCTGCCGGTCGCCATGTGTGTCAAAGCATCTCCCAGATCGTAGAACTTGCATCGATCGAAGAGCTCTTTGGGCATGTTGTTCTTCAACCACAGAACTTTTGGAATCTCCATCTCAATACTCATCTGGCCTCCTACGTATCGCAGCAGGTTGTGGTTTGTTGCATTGATCTTCTTCGTCTCTTCAACTGGTCTGTGGTCGAGCCATAGAATGACATTGCGGTCATTGCCATCGGCATTGTCGAACTTTGGTCCGGTCACTGAGATGGGCTCATCTGTCTCTCGGTCGAAGACTGTGAGCGAACATGTGGCGTCAAATCCAATACCGCGAACTGTGTTGGGATCAATGTTGTGCTGAGACATGGCACGCTGAATCGAGTTGCAAATGCATTTCCAGATGTTGGTGGTTGATTGTTCCTGGGGTGCTTGTCAGTGATCCAGGTCATACACACTCGGAACTGCTCGAACATACATAGAAGCCAGTCTCGGGCTGCCAAAGACCAATGTTCTCACTGGCAAGCCCGACAATGTCTCCCTTGTCATTCATAATACATGCTCGCGCACTACCAGTACCGACATCGATACCAATGTAGTGGTTCAACTCCGGGCGGAGCTCGTTGTGAGGGTCGACAGACATTTGACGTGATTGCTGTCGCGAAGGGTTGCGGTATGGGAGTCCGCCTGGAGCCGCCATCTTGAAGGTGGTTATGGAGCTCCCGACTGAACGGGTATGAGGGATCCCTTGCTTGAGGAGATGCTGAGTCTATCGTGAGCCGGCTGACTGAGACACGGTGGATTGTCACAGGAAAGAGATTGAGGGTGTGACAATGAGATGAGGATGTGAGAGATGAGCGCAACGTCGTCGAAGAAGTTTCGTTGAGCTTCCTGCGAAGTGACATGTACAGCTCCAGGTACATACACCTCTCACCGCGAAAATCCACCTAGTAGACCCTGACGGTCTAGGTGAGCTACATCATAGTGGGGATGCGGGGCCCTTTTTGCGCTGCGGAGCGAAGACGAGCGCTGGCGGTGGCCAGCATGTGCTCTCCACCGCGCAGACGCTGATAGGACGTGTGCTGGGAGATCGTCGGTGCTGCTGGGGAAGTCAAGTTAGGACGGGCGCTCTGCTGCAATTCACCCATTGTGCTGCACAGGCGAGCGCGGATCACTTCCGGCGTCTTGGCACCTCTGACAGCTCATGGTCGCATCGCCAACTCACACCCCTCTGGGTACAAACCCCTCCTCGTCCACGATGCGCGCGTCCACCACCGTCAGCATTGTACTGACCTTCATCATCTCTCTCGCTGCTGCGGTGGAGATTGAACGCGAGGTCAAAGTCTTTGCTTGGCCTCTCTCCGCAAGCAAGCCCCAGCCGCTGGCGACCGTGTTGTATACCTCGAATAATGCCTCGATCAAAAGCTACACCCCACCCACGATACCGACCAGCGAAGATGTGGTGCGCGTAGGCTTCTACCATGAGTCGGGAGACTGGTCCGCGATAGCCACATCCGCATCGAACTTCGCCCCGGCCATACCGAAAAAGCTGCAGTTGCACGTGAAGCAGGATGGAGAGCTCTACCATCTCGGGTTCAAGACATCGGAACCAGTCAGTCAAGGAAAAGGGAGGAATACCGTCAAGGACTTGAATGTCGAAGTAATCAAGGTCAAGCCGGGCCCGAAGCCTGCGCTTAACAAGCCGGTGGTGGTCACGGCAGATGGGGAGGTTGAGGGCAAGGAGCCCGAGAAGTCCTTTTTGCAGAAGTGAGCTGAGACTATTCGTGGCTAACTGAGGGATTTTTTGCTGACAGGCTACAGATATTGGTGGGCGATTGCGCTGTTCTTGGTGTTACAAGTTGTGGCTGGAGGCAAAGGAGAATGAAGACTGCACATCCAGACGTTACAGGCCAACAGTGCCGCCAACCGATGCTACGAAGTCTGCTTATTGTCTCTCCGCGTCGTTGGTTCGCTGGCTCGACAGCACAAGTACATCTGCATGCTCGGACTCAAGACCCGGCGCTGGACACCTTTAGTGGACATCTAAGCTTCTGCCTGCAACCCAGTGACCGGGTACAACGAGCTACACAACGTGCAAGCCATACTTATAGCGATGGCACGATCGCGATTGTCGAGCAATTTCTGCCGCGCCAGCCCCATACGAATGGTGCTTGTCGGCGTCTTGGTCTCAGCACCAGTTCCTGATGAGCTTGGTCTCAGCACCAGTTCCTGATGAGAGCTGGTCGATATTCGTCCACCTCGAAGTTCGAGCGCCACGCGATCTAGCTTACATATGAGAGTGAGAATGTGCAAGAGCCAACACACGATGCTGCTCACTGTCGCGTTCAAGTCGCGTATTCTGCTCCAATACGCGTTGCCTAGGAGCTGATTAGTACCGTGCGGCTGAACAGGAGCCCTTCTTACTGTATGCGCACTTTTGAGTGGTCGCTCACGCTGTAAATGGAAGGCCGGTCTGAGGAAGGTCAAGATCGGCATGTGAAGCTTCAGCCTTGGATGTTCTGTATTCAGCTCGATCAGCCATGTTGTACGGCCTCTCTTAGCCAAAAGCTTCTATCGTCTCGGCAGCCACTCGTCACATTGTTGATCGGGGCTGACCTCGCGCCATTACCTAGGACCATTCAGCTGACTGATTGACGAGGAAACTTATATACTGACAATGACCCAAGGTTCGCCTGCAATGCTTCCATGTATCTTCGGATTTGCGTCTTTCCAAGGTCGAACGGCCCGTCCACCGAGACACTCCGGAATCTCGACTCGTAGTGCGCACTGCAAACTACAATGGCCTATCCGGCAAAGACCACCCAACAGCCTGCGCGTCGTCCCGTCGTGGGCGACATCAGGGCCATGCAGACTACCACCAACATTGATCGTCGGAAATGCTCAAGAGTGGTACCAATGAAAGTCCTGTGTCTCGGCCTTTCGCGTACAGGCACATCTTGTAAGATTCTCCATTCTCGTGGCATACCGGCCGTATGCGCCGTATGAACGGGGCCGATATCTGAATGATCGCTATCCCACTGACTGCACGAACAGCTCTTCGACAAGCCCTCCTCGATCTCAATCATCACGATGTCTACCACTTCGCTTCCATCCTCAATGAAAATCCGCGGGACGCGGAAATGTGGAATGATGCCCTTGATGCCAAGTTCAATCCTTCCAGTGGCAAGCAGGCATTCACGCGCAGAGAATGGGATCAGCTGCTTGGTCACTGCATGGCCACCACCGATACTCCCACTCTGATCTTCTACCGCGAGCTTCTCCAGGCTTATCCCGAGGCCAAAGTCATCTTGACCGTTCGCGACAGCCCCGAGGCATGGATACAATCTTACCATTCGACTATCGCGCAATATATCATTGCCGTGCAGCCTCCCCGGAGCGCATTCGGGAGATTTGTGAAATGGGCTTTCGTGCCCAAGAATGAAACGATTGACCTGTTCAATGACAAGGTCATCGCGAATTATGACATGACTAACGTCTTGTTAAAGGACCTGCACAAGGGCACCAAGGAAGAGAGCGTTCGGTTCTACGAGAACCATATTGCTGAGGTCAAAAGGCTTGTCCCCAAAGAGAATCTGTTAGTCATGAACGTCAAGGAAGGATGTAGGTCTTTGATGGTCATGATGCGTCGTCTCCCGTCAAAGCTATGCTCGACTGACTTCGATTTCTGCAGGGAAACCTCTCTGTGATTTTTTGGACGTTAAGCAGCCCGCCTGGGATTTCCCGAGGGCGAACAGTACAGACGAGTTCCAACGCAATACGGCTGAGATCATGGAGCATTTTGGAAGTATAGTAATGTGGAACATGGCGAAGACGGTTATTCCAGCTATCGCGTTGGCTGTTGGCGGGGTTGCCTGGTGGATGCGATCCAAGTGAATCATGATCTCGCATGAACAGCAAGGAATGGCGTCCAGGAATGTAAGCACAGCCAGCCAAAAATGCAGCTGCTTGATTGATGCGGTGGCACAAGTCTCCGGTGTGCGCGCCGAACGTTGTGGGACCATGACTTGTCTGACGGCATTTCTGACACGCTTGCAGGATTCCGTGCTTCAGAATAGTCTTTGCAGAACTGACTCGGTGCCACGCGAGACACGCCGGCAGCCTTATCCGGACACCTTTGCACTCGGCATTTCTTGATTTTGGCGATGATTCTTTGCGCCAACAACGCGGCTAAGAGCGCCGCAGAGCTGCGAGACGCGACAGACGGCACAGACTTGGCACTCAATGCAGGTGGAGACGCGGACGTGGTTTGTCGCATTCGGAACAGAGTTCACATCACAAACACGTAGCTCCGTCCCTGAGGATGCGCAGCGGATGTCTGACGCAGCCTAACCTGCAAAACTTGGTGAACGAGGCTCGGTAGCTGTGACAGGTGAACATCTTATTGACGGGATGGCTACTAAATATGTGCCTCTATGCCGCGCTCCCTCATTTTTCCATAGTTGCGTATTCGACCATGCTGTGCTCGGGATTGACACGATAACAAGCAGCGACCAGCATGACCATTGGGCAGATTCGAGTCACACGATGAGGAGGAATGTAAATTGAATAACGGCACTTTTCTGGAACGCTTTGCAAAATTACCCTAGCATCGCGACATGCATCGGACAATATGGCAAGCTCTGCTAGGAACGACAGTCCTCGGGTGCCTCACTCTATTCTTCCTTTTGGCAGCATCACCATACTCTCCAGCTCGCCTGATTCACACGCATACGAAGACCAACATCACAGATGATGACGACAGCGAGTACTTTCAATGGAGGACAAAGTCGGCCTTTCAGCATGTCACGAAAGGAGCGTCGAAGACTGCCGCAGTTGAAGAACTTTGCAAGTCCTTTCCCGTAACAAAATTAGATGGCATCCAACCCGTCCTCAAGACTGGCCACGGAGCACTTGACCGCGTGCGAGCACAACTTCACAGCTCAGCAGCCTGTCTCGACAACCTCCTCATCTTCTCTGACATGGACGAGACTTTCGAAGGCCGACAAATCTACGACACCATCTCCGACACCCCCATCAACCTCATCGACAGCGACGACCAAACCCTCCCCTACCGCCGCCTCAAACAATACACCATCAATGGCACCCTCTCCTCCGCCGATCAAAAATCCCTGCCCGGCTGGGAAACGGACAAGTTCAAATTTCTCCCCGACATCAGCCGTGCGTGGCACATGCGGCCCAACATGAACTGGTACATCTTCTTCGAAGGCGACACCTACATCCTCTGGGACACCGTCTTCCGCCTCCTCGCGCACTTCAACCCCGACCGCCCGCACTACTTCGGCTCCCCTTCGCCCGGGCGAGAGGGCATCTGGTTCGCCAACGGCGGCCCGGGCTTCATCCTCTCGCGCGCCGCCATGCGCAACCTCGTGCGCGCCGACTACGAGCCCTTCACCAAGGCCTATCTCGGCAGCAAGCTGGCAGAGAGGCATTGGCATGAGACGTTGCTGAACTGCTGCGGCGACAGTATCCTCGGCTGGGCGCTGTGGGAGGAGGGCGTGAAGTTGGAGGGGCTGTGGCCCATGTTTAATCCGCACCCGCTGCACGGCGTGCCCTTTTCTGAGCTGTATTGGTGTCAGCCCGTGGTGAGCTTGCATAAGCCGCATCTGGAGGATATGGAGAGGCTGTGGAGGTGGGAGTGGAGAGAGAGGAGGCGGGAGGTATGTTTCTTTTTCCATTACCCCTTGAACTTCTCTGAATCGTGAACGAGTGTCTGATTTGAGCTTTTACGCCCATTCCAGCGCCCCATGCTCTACCGCGATCTGGCCCTCACCTTCTACAAATCTTTCCGGTCCCACTCGATCCGCGAGAACTGGGACAATGCCGACTGGGACGGCTTCGAACCCCCGGCGTACCAAGCCGCTCACACCTCCATCGAGCGCTGCCAGGCAGCGTGCGAGGCCCATAATCTCTGCTTTCAGTGGACATATCATCTGCGAAAATGCTGGTTTGTGCGAAGTTTTCGCGCCGGAGGTGCGAAAGAGCCTGTTGTTGGCGACGAGGAACATAGGGTCGCTGGCCAGGATTGGGATGAAGCGGATAAAAGGTTTGTCGCAGGGTGGGATACGAAGAAGATTGGAAAGTGGATTGAGGAGAGGCCTTGTCGGGAGGTGCAGTGGGTGAAGCCGAGTACGGAGAGGATCTTCTGATGGGGGCAATGTAGCTGATAGATATACACTTTTGGTCAGAGCGAGAGCTCAATTGTGGAGGGCGTACGGAGAGAGCGTCCGGCACAGACATTACATATCGCTGTAAATTGCCAAACGCAACAACTCATCAGTCAGTCATCACTCATTGATCACTCCATGATCACTCCATCGTCACGTTTATCATTACACATCTGATCATATCCTCTCCTCATTCCGCGCTAGCGCCCAATTCTTTAGCCATAGCCTCGCAGCATCAAGATCGCCGTTCTCCGCCTCGAGTGCTCCGAGGCACCACTCAAATCTATAGCCACCTTTACCGGTAGGCCCCCCATCCTCGGCAGCCATCATCTCGGCCAGGTTTCGCTTCCTTTGACTCGATTGTTCTACACAAAAATGCAAAGGCGTTCTTTCGCGTCCGTCTTCCGTCAGACCAGTCAGAAATGGCTTGATCATCGGCAAAGCATCTTTCGTAGTCACACTAGTAGGATTCAGCTCGAGATTCTTTCTGCCTGTCTTGCAGAACTCATTCTTGCAGTGAGCTTTTCCGCAGCCAGTCAAAAGCTGCTGCAGATATCTCCTCTCAATACGCCGGCGGAGAGCTTTATTCTCTGGATCGTGAAGGCTGACGTAGAGTGGGCCAAAGCAGACGCTACATAAGCCTACATCGTTGCCAGGTCCCTGCCCCATACGAGTGCCAGCACGAGTGTCGCCATTCCTTGAGCATGTATCGAGCGTTCGCCCACAGTACAAATTGCGGCAGGGTGTCGGTGCTTGACGATTGTAACGATCGAGGTCGTGATTTTTGAGATGCGTCTCCATATCGCGGAGACGCACAATTTTCTGACAGAGGTGGCATTCTGTCGTTCGGGCACCATCTGCAAGCTCGTGCACCGTCATACCAGATAGCAAAGCTTCTGCGTTGGGCACATCCGGGTCGCCTTCCTGAGGTACCTCGAGATGGCAGAAGCGGCACAGAATCGGCTTTGCAGGACATGTCGTAGTTCGGTGTCGGGCCAAGGCCGGGAGGTTGTGAAATGTCTCCGATGTGCTACAGTCGCAGCACCGCAATACTTCTGCAGGATGGATGATGTTCTCGTGCTGTTGCCGCGAGGACAGACTGTTGCCGAATGAATCATCATGCGGACAGTGCCAGTGTTGTTCATATTCCGGGGATCGCTTTTTGAACACTTGACCGCAGCCCTTCGAACAGAGCATGTTGTTGCGCAAGCAGAAATTCTCGTGCAGCATCATTCGCCCTGCTGGCACCCATTGGCGACAATTCTTGCACCGCACGTCACCTTCGCTCGGAGGAAATTCTGCGTCTCCGTCGGTCAAGTCAATGACTTCCGTCAATGCATCTACGTGTTTGACACGTAGTGTGAAGTGCCGAGGCTCTGTCGAGACAGCTCCGTGATCGTTGTTCTGATGCTCTGGCGTAAACGCCCAAACAGACACTTGCAAGGCCTCGGCGTGTTCCAGCTCTGCATTGGTGGGTTCTAAGCGTATGCGCTTTGTCGGTCTCGTGTTCAAATCAGCGAAGACGAATTCATCGATCCTGGGTTTTGCTCGCTGGGTCGGCGCGTATGGATTAAGGAGGAGATTGACATCCTCACGATAGTCCTCGGCGATGAGCTCGAATTCCAGGGCTTGCGCACGATCCCATGACGGCAGCTGGTAGTCTACGTACTCCCCAGGCAGGACTTGGCCATGCTGTTCCTTGAACAGATCGAGCTCACCACCGGGCGAGCTGCCGTGCCCTGTACCTGGTTGTTTTGCCATTTTTTCGGCTATGCGCTTCATTGTCTCTCTTGCTTGCTCTTCGTTCAATGCTTCGATGTCGACTTCGAGATCAGTGTCTACAACGCAGATGCCGTCCACATCTGGCTTGAATCCGTCGACCAGAAATCTGTATTCCTCCTTCTTGCCCCCCGTACCTCGACCCCCGGGTACTATCAAGACTTCTCCATTCGTCATGGTTGTATAGTGTGTTCTGAGATGCTGTTCCAGCAATGCTTTCCAGTCCTCCGGATCGTACCCTGGCTCTAAAGGTCGAAGCTTCACAAAGGTGCCTTTTGGGAGATCGCGGGCGTGTATGGTGATCGAGGGGCGCACGTGTCCATTCGGTTCTGATCCAGTCTCTTCGTCAGCCACCGTTTCCCTTTCCCGCACAACATCAGTCGCAGATATCCCGAGCGTCTCCAGAAGAAACGGGCTCAACACTACTTCGCCTTCTTCTGCCGAGAATTCGCGTATACCCGCGTATACTACTCGGTCATTCTGCGGGTTGACGAGGCGGAACATTAGAGGATATGGCAGTTGTTGGCGTTGATCCTGATACTGCGACTCGGCCTGGCGATAGGCCGAATACGTGGAAGAATTGTATGGGTCATATTGAGGCAGATCTCTTCGAGCATTCTCGGCAGCAGCATTCGACGAAGCACTCAACAGCTGTTCCAACGCGGATGGCGGTAGGAGGATCTTGTCACCAGAGAGATTCTGACCAGAACCCGGCGCCGAGACCACATACTGGGAGGTCCATTTGAGCGCAGCCACTGGGGACGCCGTCATCGTGGTGACAGTGTATGCGGTGCGGGGGAGAAAGAACAATAGAAGACAGAATCAAGCCCGCTGCAGCTCGCCTGAGATCACCGTCAGCCTAGGAATCGACGCAGTTTCGGGATTAGATACTCACTTGCAGAGGCGAAACGTTCTGGAAGGCACCAACGAGATGACATACGCATCGCCGACTGCCAAGCTTTCGGGATTGGACGGCGCGCAGAGCCGCACCCTTGACGCCGTGTCGGGGCAGTCGCGCGTCTCTTTCATATATGCCTCTACAGCCCAGCGTAGTCTCAATGGTACAACGTTGGAAAGGTGCGCATGGATCGCATGTCAGAGATGGGATTGCTATCAATTGAAGCATCCTCTTGACCGGCCCAGGATCGAAATAGGCATTTGCTGGTTCAGACCGGCCAGGCAGGTTGACGAGAAGCCTGGCGGCTATGACATCGCCTCAGATATCGATGACTCTCCACCGCAGTCCTCGTTTGGGCACTCGACATCGTGCATTTGACGATCCGGGGCTCGAATACTCACCAAATTTCCATCAAAGTCACAGGGCGACGAGGCCAGGAAATGGTAGTCAGCAAAGGTCAGCAAGCCGGCAGACTCGAACGCTGAGCCAATACGACCCAAGGCACCGCCACGGGTGCGCCAGTTCGCGCGCGTCTGCAGACCTCATCTTGCTTCCGACAACTCATCTGATCAGACAGCGCAAGACCACGTGAGGACGTGTGGAGTCGCGCGTTGCTGACACGTCGTTCCGCGTCGACTCGCGGTTTGTGTACGCGACTTCGAGGACGTGTGGACTTGCATCGTTGTAGGCTAGTGATGTCCTGCATGCACAAGAGGTGAAGTCAAAGGTGACTCACCCTCTTCTGCGATTCTGAAACGCATGGGAACGGTTGACGAGCTTCTGGTTGCACGCCATGCCCTGCCTGCGGGAAGTATGCGAGCTGCCCCGGCCAGCTCGTCCAATCACATCCCCACGAAGCTCTACGCGCTCTTGGCGCGCCGAGCTCCAACCTCTTCCATTTCAGTAACCGCCCACCACCACAACAACCCCCTCGGTGGATCGCTGCATCTGCCTCGCCGGGACATGTGGAAATGTTTCATCTTGCTAACCGCTCTGCCCAGCGTTCGCCCACGAGCCAAAGTTAGCAGCAGACTCGATACAGCCAGTCGTCTTCCTTCCTCCACGGCGAGCATGACGACACAGCGTACATGCCGCTCACCAGACCGCCTCTTGTGGGAGCCCAGACGGCTCGCAGAAAGATGCCGAACCGTTTCACAGACCCCGATCCGGTCATCAGCGTATGCCGCTGCCTCCAGAACGGAGACCTGATCCACAGCGAGTATGCTAGTCCGAGCACGGACGTACGCTACACTGCACCCAAGGTTCGTTTCAAACTCTTGCATGACGCTAGGTATCTGCAGCTCATGCTTGTGGTCGTTCCACTCGGTATGGATCAATCTTTGCGCGTCGTGCGCGCATATAGGAATCAGCTTACCCGCGCGCCTTTCCATTCTCTTTCTCCGACAGAATTCACCAACTGTTCGACTGTACTGTTGCGGCTTGTGACGAGCTCGACGAGTCTCCTTATCTTCCATTTCCTTTGTGCGACTTTGTTATTGGCATTCGCGTGGAGCTGGCCTCCTATCCAGAAACGACTACCTAATCACGCCCTAATCGCATACACTGATACAGCTCCGACTATTGGCTCTGGAAGCCTCAACACCACTAATATGGACAATCGACACGTTACTCCGCCGGCGGAGATTCAGATCTATGGCTACGACGACTTTCTCTGCCCAGGAGGCAGTGCAGGCACCAATGACTCCTATCGATCGCAAGACTGGTCGCCACAAACGACCGTTACTGCGGCCACTTCACCACCTCGGTCGCCCATGCTCATTCGCGAGAACGGATGTCGATTGTTGCCCAAACCGAGACATCAAGACCAGATCATCGAATCAAGCTATAGTCGCTCATCTGCTTTCCATGCTCACAACCGCACATCATCGTTGCCCGTCAATCCATATGGCACTCAATTTGGTCCGGCACTGCCACGGCCTGACAACGGCCGCAGGTCGGTCAGTCCATACGCTCATGCGAGGATGGTCTCCTCTATGGCACCTCAATCGGTTTCGCCTCCTCCAAGCAATATGCTGGGAATTACTCGACCCTCAATGAACAACACGCGCTCGGCATCGTCTTCGCATATCTTCAATGTGCGTTCCCATAGCCGCAATGTCTCATCAAGCAGTATCGATGCCGCCATGCTCAGCAGATATGGCTATCCAACCTATCGGCAGACTCCCACCACGCAGCAGCGGCCTGTGTCACAACCGGGATCGAGCCCGCCAACAGCCATGAGCTTTCTTGCACCAATCGTTGCACCCTCGGGACAGATGCAGTCATATCCCAATCAGCATCGGACGGCAAGTCCGCCTGCAAGACCCTCAAGGCTTTCTGTTGAGGCGGAAATTCCTATTGTATCTGACGTACCAAGTCCAACATCCACGGTCTTGGATTACCTTACTGAGCCCAACCCTGCACCATCACTCATCAAGAAGATCACAAAAGCCGACACGAACCAGGTTAATCATTTCTGGTTTGATATCCGCAACGTCAGATCGTGGTCAGACTTCACCGTAGACACCATCTCGTCCATCCCCGGACTCCTTGACCTGTTGCAGATCGATGTCTCCATGAGGAGCCTTCCCAAGCCAGGTGTGGTCAATATGTCGCCCGAGACACCCGCTCAGCTTGCCGAGCTTTGTGCTCGGCATCACGCCGTCAAAGTCAATGCTGCGCTGAAGGTTGCCCAAGGCGACAAACATATCGCCATGCGTACTTTGCGCTCCGCTCCTGGCGCACGTCAACAACCTGAATTTGTCGCCAATTACCAATCAGATGGAGAGAAGACGATCTATGGCGATGGCAGAGGTCGCGTCGTTGGCATTGTCAAGTCTTACGATCAATGGAATTCAGGCTATCGTAGTGGCTCCCCCATCGATAAGATTCGATACCTCGAGCACCTGTCGCACCTCCATCGCTTCATGCGCGAACACGGTACGCGCTATGGCTTCATCGTGACAGAAATCGAGCTTGTCTGTGTGCGGGCAGGAGGACCGCCGTCCACGTCGGCGATAGATGTCGACAACAACTCCAACACGAACATACCACTCTTTGGATACCTCGAGGTCGCACCATCTGTACAGATCTCTGCTTCTGCCCAGCCTCAATCGCCGTCTGGCCTGTCGTCGACATCCCCTTCGTTGACCATGACCGCCGACTTGGCGCTCTGGTATTTGCACATGCTCGCGAAAGAGCAGCCTTTCCCTGGGCAATTCTACTGGAGGCTTGATGTGGGTGGGCCGACGGCGTTGACGAGGAGACATCATCTGCCCAGGGACGATTGGATGCCCAAAGTCAATCAGCAGGATAAGAGGGTCAGTCGACGGATTAGGGGGTGGACCTGGCCGGATGAGCCTTTGCATAAGCGCGAGTGCGCGAATGGAAAGGGAAGAGGGCGGAGGTAGTTTTGAGGAGGTCGAGGCATAATGCGAGGGCTTCGTCCGAAGCGTTAAAAGTAGCATGGGCCTTGGAGGCCGTAGCTGTATATTTTCCTTGTATCTCGTAGTAGCATCGCTCGCTACCATACATGTCAGGCATCTAGATATAGCATAGCGATGGCGTGATTCACTCGCTTGATTTTAATGTCATCTCTGAGAACCATTGACAGGCTTCCCCTACATCTTACCGCCACTTTACCCAACTCCCACACCCCTAAAATGCCTCAACCCCCATTCGCCACTGTCACTTTCCCCATCACATCTTCCCCCGCAACAAATTCCCCACCATCTCCCTGCCTGTCACCAGCGTTGTCCGCCACAGCGTGGGAAAGTCCAGCGTACTGCTCAACGTATCCGCATACCCAAACGCCATCATCGGCGGGATCCAGCCGCGCGCATACTCGAGCGCAAAGCACGCCGACTCCATCTTGTACTGCTTCATCTCCCCGCGGCGCAGATGGTGCACAGCGCCCGGAGAGTAGACTTCGGGCGCAAAGGGGTTGGAGTTGGGGTCGTAGGCGAGTTGCGTGCCCGTCAGGATGTGGAAGTAGTCGTCGGCCGTGTGTCGGCCCGTGTGGCCTTCGGTTCCGATGGATGTGCCGAAGATGATGAGGTATTCGGTGATGCCTGCGATGATGAAAGGGAAAATGTTAATGTTGGGCTTTTGGGGGGAGTTTTGTGGCGAGAGGGAAGTTCCTTACTGGCGTGGATGATGTACATGGCGCCCATGGCTCCGCCGGCGTTGTTGAAGATCCATTCTTGGTCGAGGTTGAGGTGAGATTTGATGTGGGGGATTTCTTGGAGTTGCGAGACGATGCTGGAGACGATTGCGGCGGTGTTGTTGCCGTGCTCGGAAATGGCTTGCTTGGCAATGGAATGCAGTTGGGGTGGATTGAAGATGTAGAATCTTTCGAGTTGGCTGTCGAGCAGGAGGTAGATGCCGGTGAAGATTGCGAGGAGTAGGACTCCCATGGAGATTGTGCTTGAAGAGGGCATCTTGGATTTTGACTGGTGGTGGCTTCCGGTGAAGTCGAGTCTTCTTGGATGTGTTTGGTTCGGGCTTTGTCATACACTTGGCGAATCGCGGTAACGACCGAAGGCCAGGAAGTCTTGAACAAGGTCGTCGCGCAAAGCTCAGCTTTAATGCATCATCGCATTGATGAGATCGACCATTCCTTCGTGCGTTCTTGCCAATATCTTATGGTGGCCTTTGCTTCGGGAAGATTTGGTAGCGTCGCGCATCGTACGAGATCGCTCCCGGACCCCTGCCAAGTCCGACCCTTCCCTGGCGCGTCCGATTCTGCAACCCGCGCCATTGCTCATGTGCAGACCACGCACACTGATTCGTACAATATTACATCACACTACAGACACAATGTGCTGACCAGCAGCACCGATTCATGTTTACCGTCTTATGTCCTGGCTTATTCAAGAAGAGTTCAGCCAAGGATGCTGCAACAATTCAGAAGCCGACAACCGGTCGTTCGGGTCCCATTGCAGCATGCTTCGTACAAAGTCAAAGAACACAGGAATAGGCGTCTCCACCTCGACGCGATCTTCGAGCACCACAAGGCTCACATCTTGCCCTTTGAAATTGCCTGGCATGCTCAGCATTGTCATACGAATGCTGCGATGAGGACTTACCCTGTAGATCCAGATACTCGTCCTGCCTGGAGCAGCGAGTAAGAAGCATCTCAGGTGGAGGGCCTAAATATTGGAACATCAACTTGAGAGCATCTGTTTGACTGGTCTGTCCAAACAAGCGCTCTCTGAATATCATTTCCCAGAACTGCCATTGCCATCAGCGGAAATCGACAGCCATTTAAACACCACTGACCAGGACGCCAAGGCTCCATATATCCACCTTTGAGTTCCATCTCGCGCCGAGAATAATTTCTGGTGCTCGGTATGGCAGTGCTTGAATAAGACCTTGATGTGGTGGAGTGCCCACTTTTGCTGATCCGAGATCGCACAATATTGGGAAGGTCAAGCTTTTTTGCCTCATTTCGCGGGACTTGTAAATGGGCGGGTCACCACTGGAAGTCCTGGATGCGCTCGTGATTTCCATTCCATCGGCAACAAAAGATGCAAGTATCTCGTCTTCATTGTCAGGCAGGGTAAGTTGAATATTATCTAATTTGATATCTGCGCGATAACGTCAGTCGTCAACAACCTGGCGAGGCCTTAACGGTGAAAATCGAAAGATATGTGAAAGCACTGACCGGTGTGAATAACATCATGTGAATGCAAAAAGTCTAGCGCGTGAAGCAAATATATGCTCAACCGTCTTACTTCCTCGATGTGGAAAGTCCGCGTGGCTCTATGCGATACAAACTCCAACAGGCTTGGTCCAAGTGGCTCGAAAACGAAACAGTAGTGCTGTCCACCAGCAGAAGATATGGTGAACATGTCCTCCGGGCGTCGAACACAATATCTTCCATGCTTCTGAGAGTTGGCATCATTGTCCTCAAGGTGCTTGAAGACTCGAGCCTCTTGCGACATGCCGTCGCTGGCTGTGGAAAGCTTCAAAACCCTGAAAGCATCTCTGCAATGTGAAGATTAGTGATAGTCTTGGAAGCAGAAATGCAAACAAACGTCTTGTCTTTGCATAACCACGTCGTGGACATTCGACCGTAGCCAAGCTTCGCTTGAAGTGTGTACGTGCCATGTATCAGTTCCCCAAGCACTGCTGGATAGTACTTGGAAGAGTCGTATCCTGACAGGGACCGCTCCTCGATTTGGTCGGACAAGGACGACATGGTGCGCGAATGCAAGGTAGCACGCAGTTTCGATGCGGAGCGAAAAGGCGTGAAGGCAACATGAGCTTCTCGGAATGCAAGGAGAAAAAGAGACATACTCACGACAATGCGAATATGATTGAGAACATTCGTCGAAACAAGATGCTCGCGACTGCTCGTGATAGCGACTGCTCGTACTCGCGCCGGCAAAAGCTTGGCGTACGGTGGTTTTTTAGCTCATGTCCTGCAAAAACCCAAATATAGATTCAGGCTCAACGCTAGTACCGCCGGCCCTCGGTAGGGGAGTCTGGCGCGGGTATGACTACGGAAATGAGTGTAATCGACTGTATAATAGTAATTACGATATACGGAGAGAATACAATTGCCTATATTAGACTTCCTCCTATAGTCGAGCTCCTCGACTACGAAGGCGAGCAGCTAGTGGACTTGTGAATCCTTCAATAGGTATATTAACTAACGGGATTTGCGGAGACTGCATTATACGTCTCTTAGGCGTTGAAGGTTCTATCTTTAAGGCAGTTCTTTTATATAAAGGAGGAGGTGGTGTAATCACACGATCGTTCTTTACTTCATTAGGCTTCGGAACATTAGCGTAGCTTTAAAACATATTATACAGCTTAATAGTTACCTTAATACTATCCTTAACTATAGGAGGCCTCTAATTTCCAATCCCTGACTAGTTCCCTTACTCTAGCTCTATAGGTATGTCCTGTCTCTATGTACTCTCCGATTTTTCTTTACGTTATTAGTATCAACTTACTTTGTACAGCCGTTTTAGATAATAACGTACTAGAGTGCGATGCCCTTCCTCGCAGAGCTTTGCGCTTAAATAACGGAAACTCGTCCGCTTTATCTACTAATTCCTTAGTTTACCTTTATTAAGCGGATGTTTATTAGCTGTACAATACGTTACCTTTAGCATCTCGCTGTTTGTAGTGTCCAACTCCGCTTTTACTTAAGTCTTATTCTTACGTTCCTTTTTTATCTTATTATCCTTTCTTTCTTCCTTTATTTTATACTTCTCTTCCTTGGCTTTTACTACGTTTTTTCCTTTACCTATATATATAAAGTGTCCGTCGTATCGCTAGCAGGTGTTATCCGTTAAGACTTTTAGTTAGCTGCCTAGCGCTTAACGATAACCTATATATCGTAGACTGTCTTAGATATTGGCTTCCCGCTCGAGTCCTTCTTACTTAGAAATGCTTATAGTACTATAGTGTTATTGTACTTGCTAGTAGCGGCAAATATAGGACCACCGCCTTTTGTATAATGCTCTACGATTAAGACGCTTATATTATCGTTATAAGGTACCTATTTACTCCAAAATTCGATATACGGCTCGAGCTTACGAAGTAGGGCGTCGACAGTGTTTACGTAGAAGTCGGGAATAGAGATACTAACAGTATGCGCTGTAATTTGTTAGCAATTGTACATGTAGAAGCCGTATCTTATAGCATTAAAAATAGAATATATAGCACCCAACTTCCTTAGTAACCTAGATAGCATCCACATCTTCTAGGTCGACTGTAGTACGTATAACCACAATTTTGACATTAAAGTACACTTGTATATTCGAGCTAGTAAGCTGCGGGACTAGTCTATTTAGTCGTTGGCTTAGAGGAGCTGTACTAGCATACTAGACTAATCGAACAGGTCTAGCCTCCTAGTTATTCTATATCCTAACTCTGCGGTCTATTGCAGCTATAGATGTACGTCCTAGTGTCCTCGCAAAACGGTCGCCTTCTATAATCCCTAGCTGAGCATTATCTGAATCGTTATTAGACTTAGTTAAGTCGACTACTAGCACCTCTAGCTAGCGAGATGTATTCGGCGGCGCGACGCCGGGCAACACGCTAGGCAGTCTTTGTACAAACGACTGGTTTGATTTGTATAGTGGTGTAGGATTAGCAAAGAGACATATTAGACAGTGCGTCTTATTATTAAATTTACTCGCATAGACGAGCTCGTAGCCTTTAACCTTAGGACAATTCCGCGCCTAGAGCTCTTTTCTTTTGCCTATGCTAGGCGCGCCGTATTGTACAGGTAGTTAAGCGGTAAAAAGTCTAGAAAAGTAATTAACCTAGTGCTTAGATAAAGCGAGAAGTTTTTGTAGGAAGTAAGTCTAAGCTTTATATAAATTGGAGTTGTGCGACGAGCACTTTAGCGCGGCACGCTTACCGAGGTAGTATATGCTTTGTTTCTTAATTGTACATCTACGTAGTAAAGTTATTAATGTTATTAAGGTTATCGTCGGACTCTAATATCTAGTCCTCGTTAGATTCGTCTACTAAGTACTCGACTTCTCTTACTTCTTCTCTAAGCTTAGCACCTTCCTTAGCACTTATAATCTCCTTATACGCCTATACAATTCCAGGTGTTTGAACTGCATTCCATTGCCTTCCTCCGTATAGAATTAATGTCTCCTCTAGGTTATCTGCATCGTATTTACGAAGCTCGTATATAAGGTTTTCGTAGGCAATCTGGTATGCAGACCTTTGTACATCTAGTACGTAGAGCGAAGGGTCGGGTCTGCCGGAAGAGAAGCCGCGTATCTGTAAGATAGCTTTATATAGCTTCTTTATTTTTGCTAGTAAGTACTTATTAGGATCTATAATATAGGTTAGTAGTTATTATGCTGCGTAGATGTACAATTATAACGTACTCCATCTATGAAGCTAACTAGCTAATTCGTTAAAAATGCTTTATTAATGTCGTAGCCAACATTAGGCTTTCTGCTATCTAGGAAGGTATATCGATAATACGGTATACCACCCTATACACCAGGCCTCTTATGCTGGTTCCGAATTGTATGCATATTCTACGTCTGTATAAAGGATGCTAATTAAGCTCGGATAATTAGCGTATAGATAAATCTTAAGGCAATTCGATTAGCCTTACTATCCTTCCGATACCAGCCCTATCTTCGGAGGTCCTTAAAAAACAGCTAATTATTCGTTAATATATACTATAGTCTTTGCCTGCCTATACAATTAACGCCGTATAAGGTAACTAAACTTACTAACTATTGTTTTAGACAACCCTATAACATCTGCTGCTACTAAGACTCGATTCGAATGTTCCGCGTACTCGTTCTAAATACAAATGTGTTGCGGAATTGTACGTTTGGACCTCGGATTCTTCTAGTATGCTAGTAGTAGGCATCGGCGAGAAGAATTGTCTCCTTTCCTTTATTAGTCCTAATTAGTTTTAGTACCCGCTTCGTCCGGCGGGCATAGGAGACATATTAGCTTAATACAGACACTATTGTACGTAAGGATGGTCTATAGTAAAGCTATAGGATGTAGCGAGACTTAGCGTTAATAGCTGCGTAGATCTGGAGGCCAAAGTCCTCAAGCTTGTAGTATGCATCTATAGACTAGGTAAAGTTTACGCCAGCTATTAAATAGAGGCCTCTTCGTCGCGTAAATGCGTAGGCGCGATTGTATACTCTAGTCGGGTAGACTTCCTTAACGATATTATATAATCGCTGCCTATATAGGCCGTTAGCTATATTACTGTCTATACCTATATCCTACTTATTAATACTACGCACTTGCCTAAGAAGAATTGTACGTCTAGTTGGGTTCTAAAATGGGTCTGTAGAAGCCCTCGGCCGTACACATCAACACAGGACTTATCTAACTTAGCTCGAACGAATTCCTTCTATATATTTTATAGGAGCTCTACTTCCTCTTAATAATACCGGCGACGGAGGCTATATCTCTTACGCGCCTATATAACTCGATTCTAAGTAATTATAAAGCCCTCGCTACGGAGTGTATAGTGTATTATGCTATCTGTTATAGCTTTAATAAAGAACTTATGCGTAATGCGGCTTTGGAGTTTAGGATCGTCGAGGTTAATTACAGGCCTACGCTGCTAAGCAGTAGGGCCTGTAACGATTGTACGGATGGTTCGTTTACATAGAGGTCGCAGATAGCCGTTTTGGAGACAGAAATCCTATAGCGTAGAAATGGATGCACTATTATTCTATAAGTTAATAATCGAAGGGTATAGCTCTTCCGGAGGATTTTTGGGACGAGGCATAATTGTATATGTAAGGGCGTAAAGAATATGCTAGGACATGCGAAGGCTGCATTCAAAATTCGATCTTTAGATACCTGCTAAGTCTACTACCTCGGTAAACAAATATCTTAGGGTTATATTACTAAAAACACCTAGGACATTATGCATACGACTGTACAATACAACTAGCTAGTAAAGTAGTCTCATTTGAAGCGTATACTAAAGTATAGGAAATAGAGGGGATAAAGGAAATACTTCTAGGTTTTACAAATACTGTTGCAGCATAGGTAGCGGAAAATTTCCTAACTTCTATTGCTTATTAAGGTGTACAATTACGGTAGAATTGAAAACTATATCCACAGTCTCCCTTATTGCTTCTACTATACTATACTAGTAAGAAGACCTAGAGGTAAGGAGCCCTCCTAGTATCGTCTTGTTTCTCTGCTAAAATGTACGATTTCTAGTGCGATTAAAGGCCTCCCTGTTAGCTTAGCAAATGTCGAATTTTCAGAGAAGCAGTTTACTACCTTCACTTTTATTACCTCAATTCTAGGACCTCTTACCTAACCTTAGTTACCTTGCTATATGTCTTAGTAACACAAGTGAGGCTAGCAGTGGTCTGTACAAATGAGCTGTATTCGTTGCCGCCTCTGTTTAACTTCCTTTCTTGCTCTAACACTTATCCCTCTAACCCTGCTGCCTCCCCCTACTTTTACTACACTACATTTTCAGCACCACTCTTTACTATAGCAACGTTTTAGCAAACGCGCGAAGCTGTATAATGCCGAACTGGAACGTTTCAGATTAGGTCCTAGAGAACCACTAAGAAGAGCTAGATGCTACGCTCGAGGGATTGGATGTAACTAGCGAAGTAGTATAGATACAACACTTCTTTAAGGAGGCTTCTTCTAAGCTTGCTAACTCGTACAATATAGCTTAAAGATATAGGCTTCTATTTAAACGAGGCAGAAGAAGAGATAATAAAGCTAGCTATAGGAGTACTAGTAAAATTCCGGAGAGAATCTGTATATATCCTCGTAAGAATGCTAGACTACTAGAGCACTATCGACAGCTTGCTGGTGCAGTCCCGGTCTGTACAATACTGCTTGCATATTTAGGGACTTAAAGCTAACAGGATATAGTAGCAGCCTAAGAGAAGAGGGCTGTAAGGCCTGTATAGGGGTAGACAAGGGAGATTCAAGCTTTAAGAATCCCTCTGCCTTCCGTCGTAGCCCTTTTAAGGTTCGTTTGTACCTTTTATTCGTATAAGAAGCGCTGCTAACAGAGCAACATAGGAGTGTCGGGTCTGGGAGGGAGAACTTAATAACGCCTATAGCAATTGTATCTAGACTAGTAATAAGCCAGGCTGCTTCTAGAACCGCTATAACGTACAAAAGAGGGCGGATGAGGAGGCGGCTAAAGCTCTAACGACTACGACTCGCATTAGCCGCCAGGTAAGGAAGCCTGCTACGTATAAGTAATGTAAGGAGGACTAGGCTGCTGCAAGCTTACGGCATAAGGGAGAGGCCTTTGTACGAGTAAGAAAGGAGCAGAAAGTAGCAGCTCCTACATATACTGCATAGGTACTGCCTATAGTCTAAGACATTTAGACCTTCAAAAAAAGCCTTTAATATTTGCACTTGATTTCCTTTTCCGATCGATCTCTCGCCTATACAAACGATTCTCCTAGGTACAAAGTACTTCTAGCGTACTTTGTCCGCCAACTTCCTAGGAGAGAATTTCTGCCCTTACTTAATAGGCCTTACTTTATTACATTCTACCTAACCTGGCTATATATCTTAGTAACACAAGTGAGGCCAGCAGTGGTCTGTACAAATAAGCTGCATTCGTTGCCGCCTCTGTTTAACTTCCTTTCTTGCTCTAACACTTATCCCTCTAACCCTACTACCTCCCCCTACTTTTACTACACCACATTTTTAGCACTACTCTTTACTACAGCAACGTTTTAGTAAACGCGCGAAGCTGTATAATAGCCGACAATTTCAATCCGAGTCTGCTCTAGAGAGATGCCGATAGGAATGAGTATAATATAGTCGATCCGAGTAGTATAGCTGTATAAATACAACATTTCTTAAGGAGGCTTTTGTTAGGCTTGCTAACCCGTACAATACAGCTCGAAGATTGTGGTTTTACTTTAACGACGGCATAAGAAAAAGTAATAAATGCTCGAGAGGGGTAGGCAATTGTTTTATAAGACCTAGACGAGGTCTTCTTTAATCGAATTTAGGACCGCTAGTCGTACGTCAATGCGCTACTAATCTAGTCCCGGTCTGTATAATACTGTTTGTATATTTGGGGACTTAAAGCTAACAGGATATAGTGGCTCTATAAAGACAGAAGGCTGTAAGCGCTGTAAGGAGGGCTATGGGCCGTTTTAGGTAAGATTAGCCTCTACCTCTCTAATTTGTCTCTTAATAGCTTTGTTGTGCTCTTTTGCTTGTACAAATAACCTTACTAACAGAGCAATCTAGGATTGCATAGTCTAGCAAGGATACTTTAACAACTGCTATAGCAATTGCAAGTAGAATGATTAGTCGACTCTCTATAGCTTTAATAGGCTCTAGAAGACTATACAAAGAGAGGCAAAATAGGCTACGGAAGATGCAAGGCGCATAGCTGACCGGGATGACAACTATTAGACTCGGGTTGGACGGAAGACTTCCAAGCCTGCTTCGTACAAAGTAAGCAAGGAGGACTAGATTAGTGCAAGCTTACGGCATAAGGGAGAGGCCTTTATACGAGTAAGAGAGGAGTAGAAAGTAGCAGCTCCTACATATACTATATAGGTACTGCCTATAGTCTAAGACATTCAGACCTTTAAAAAAAGCCTTTAATATTTGCACTTAATTTCCTTTTCCGATCGATCTCTCGTCTATACAAAACCTCTTCTTATATGTATTTAAAAACTTTACGTCTACCTGACTCGGTGGTAACATTCGCTTACTAGCGTTGAGCCTGAATCTATATTTGGGTTTTTGCAGGACATGAGCTAAAAACCACCGTATTGGCGCGGCCCGCCATACTTGCATGGGCGATCCTACTGTGCCGCAGCGCTTACCAGCTCACTGCGATTTCTTCTTGACGTCAACACCACCACTTTCATCGACATGAATAGTCTCCACCCTAGCATCTCGGTCGGTCAACATCTGGATCGAAATCACTTTCTTCCCGGAACCATCATGGGACACGTAGAGTTGGGTTCCCCTGATCTTTCTTTAGTGAATGTCTTCTTCAACCGATACAGATGCGACCACGAACTTCAATTTGATATCCTTGATCACCGGATTGTGTAGCGAATGCGCTGTCAGTATATCGTGGTAACCTGGTGCTGCCTTGGAAGGACCTTACTGCAGCCATACGATCCGTGATAGCTTTCTCTGCATGCGACATCATTTGAGGTGCCAGGCCAGCCAATTTATTCTTGTAAGCCATGATGTGATCCTTGCCGTGCTCTGAAAATTTTGCGGTTGTAGGAAGGAAGTATGATAAATGCGATGCATCCGAACAGTGCAGCAGTGCTGGCCCTGTGTCTACGATCGAGCTCCTCGCCGTCTGCCTGCTGTGCCGCAACCTCGCAGAGATAGCTCCAGCGCGTACGCAACCCTGGCGCTTGCAGCCACCGCATGTCGTCTCGCCTGGAGTGCTTCTGCAAGACTAGCCATCACGTTGACCAGGATTCGAAGGATGACACTACCTTGCGCCTGGAACTTGTGGGAGCATGGCCACACGTTTCGACGCCGGTTCGGGCACTGGCGTCGTAAGCGATGCTGCTGCCAGAAAGCTGAAGGACCGACCAGTTGCAACTGACTGCTGCGGCACCATGACGGATCGTTCTCGTTGCATGTGTGCGATGTCACCTTCATTCAACCGGTGCCACCTTCAAGGCAAGCGCTCTAAATAAGAGCTCAGAAACAGAAGGAGCAGGGAGAATCTATTTTCTTGTCTATCGTGGGGATCGAAATCGATCAATCGCACGTGAGAGGGCAATAACCTGTGGCAGTTGTTCGGGGATTATCGGTCGGCGAGTGACGAAGTGAGGAAACCAGACGTGGGAAACTGAGTTCATCTTCAGCGAACGGTTGTTTGGGCAGAGGAGTGTGGAAGAAGCCTTGGCTTTCATGGCCAGGTGTCTGGGTCTTCCGTCTCGCAAATTCCTGCATCGTTGTGAGCGTGGGAAGAGGGAGAAGTTCTTCGATGAACAGGGCCATGTGCACTTGACCGCGGAGGCGAAGCATGAGTTTATTCGGCTCGAAGACCGCGTGGAAAGCGCCGAACCGATGCCGCTCTTCTTTGCTTTCCTGCAGAACATGCTCGCTTGGGATCCCGAGGAGAGGCGCGGTGCGCGAGAGTTGCTGCAGCATGGGTGGTTGAATGATGCGCGTGCTGCTGCTGCGGGTTGAGCACAAGGTCACATTCTTTTTTTTTGGTTTGGTTTGGTGTAGGTGCAGAGTTTGGTTAGCATCTCCGCTCTGCTTTTTTGCGTTTGGCCCCTGCTCTGGGATGATGTGATGGCTACTATGCGCATTCATCCCTCCTCCTTTCTGATCACCCCGAGATCATGAAAGCCGAGAGTGCATGTGTCGAGATCCCGTCTCTTCTGCCCCTACGTAATGAATCCTAGTTCTCGAACACTGCATGCATGTACACCACGACTCGTGATCCCCCCGGCCACGTCCCCTGACCATGAAACTTTGTGAACGGAGAAGGTGGTCATTTTAGACGCGCCTCAGGCTCATGTGACGAGACGTGTATGCTCGTGCGGTTGTGCTATAGCTGCCCGGTTGTGCAGAGACGTCACGTTGAGGGAGTGCCTTGTCATCGTTTACGAGATAGCCACTGCGGATTCGAGGGTTGAGGATTGATGGGAGTGGAATATGAAAACGCAAAAAAGTGATAATTACGAAAATTCTGCTTGGCGCTCAAATGTCAGAATGGGTACCATACAAAGAATTGAGCTGAAGACTTTGCGCCGAATGCGGCCGAGTCATGCTAGTATTCGAATTGTCCTATGCGTCTAATCTCATTGCTCTACCGGCACGTGCCGTCGAGCTCGCTGTCCTTGTTTTCCTCCCCTCGTCGTCGGCAGACACCGGCTACCTGATCGTAAAACAAAAGTGTGATTTGGACAACGGCAATGACAAGAAATGGAAAATCCCAAAAACTCCTTCGCTGACGCGCTCGCTCGCTGCGATTCCCATGTTCATGCGCACCAAACATCATAAACCCAAAAGCAAAATATCAAGCAGTCTAGCAAGGCTTTGCCACCAGGGGATCATGTCGTTGCACCGTCGCTGCCGCATTCAAGTCCAAATCATCACTCTCTCGGAAGCTCCACCTCACTCGGTCGCCCTTCTCACCCACAAGGCGTCGCTATCATCACCTCCCTCCTTCCTCCGAGCCCTTGCAATCGCAATGCCAATATCCCTCTCCTCCAACTTGATCTCCTCTAAACGGCCGCGCAAGTTTTCGAGGTCCTTTTTCGCAGCGCGGACTTCGGCAAACGTGACCTCCAGCGGACTCGCACTTTCGATTTTGGCATTCTCCACTATTGCCTTCTCAATATTCTTCCGCTGGAAGATGATCTCAGTCTCTTTGGCGAGAAGCTCTTCAGCACGGGTCTTGGGGGGCGAGGTCGTGGATGTTGGGTCCGGAGGAAGAGGTGGGAGATTTTTGGAGGCGGAGCCTGGGTTGTCGTCAGTGAGGTATCGGAGGAGATGTTGACGGTCGTCGTGAAGCATGTCGACTTTGAGTCTGGTAATGAGAGCTGCGTCGGCGGTGGCGGAGGATTTGCGGGGCGGTGGGATCCATTCTTCTCGCTCCTGGTGGCGCTGAATGGGCCGGTGACGGGAGAGGATCGATTGTACTGGCGGCGCAGTGTGTTTGGTCGGGCTGGGGACGGGTGGTGGACTGGGCGGAGGCGACACGGGTTTCTTCTGCCCTGCCGTGTGGCTGGTGCTCCAGCTGAATCGACTGATCATGCCGCCGTCACGCGCGTGTGCCAGCATGCCTTCGTAGCGGGCGACCTCGGCCTCGACGGAATGTCCAGTGAAAGGACGGTCGATGGAGGGCCGGCTGGCGAGGTCGTACGAGTATGGGGCGCACATTTCAGAAGCTGCATAGGTGGTCCAGCTGAAACGACTGTCCGGAGCGGAGCGCAGTCTTGTAATCTCGTTGAGGCTCATGGCGTCCGTGTCTCTGGAGGGCGGTGGACTGGGGCTATACAATGGCGGAGGGATGTTTTGGGAATGGGATATGGAACGTGGCGCGGGCTTACGGGGGATGTTGATCACCTTGACCGTTGGGCACGGCGTGTCAGTGGGTGCAGACCAGTCTCTGTTGGTCGAGAGCTGACTCGAGACGGGCATGTCCGAGTAATAAGCAAAGTCGGCGATGCCAGAAACGGGAGGGGCTTCAGAGTCGACGATGCCCCAATTGCTGCCGGGCGGCACGGACCTCTCCATGTCGTTATGCCTGAGAGCAGACACGGGGGTGGCGTCTGCGGAGCTCCAGTCCTCGTGCTCTGGCGCATGTCTGCGAACCTCGTACCCGTCACGTATCGCCCTGCCCGAGTGAAGCGTGGTCGTGGTACTGGGCCCTGCAGATCTGCTGTGGACAGGAGGGCTGGGCCGGCTGATGCGGGACATGTCGAGCTTGGAGGGCTTGTGCAGCATCGACTTGACTTGCTTGAAGATGAGCATCTTGGAGTGGCGTGTGGGGGGGGGCGCTCATGGTCGGTAGTGGCTTTTGGTGGAGGAGGAGGAGCAGCATGTTGCGTGTGCCGCTTTTGCAGCCTGAATGCAGGCGGCGGGATTTCCGGCATGTTGGACTGCCCGCAGTTTGGCTGGTAGTCGTCCTCGCTGTCGGTGGTCGCAGGTGGAGCGAGTGATCCGCGGGCGGAATGGTCCACCCACGGCTGATCAGGCATGATAGAGAAGGGCATGTGTCTAGCTGATAAAGGTCACGCGTTTCACCATCTGTGACAACACCACGCAACGGCAGCCAACGTGCCGTGTGTGGAGGGCGGGAACCTGGTCGGGTGGCGGCAAAGGGCAGCTGTGGAGGAGGAGGAGGAGAATGGGAGGAGAAGGGTGTATTGCGGTGGCGGAGTAGAGGGAGAGGGAGGGGGTTGTTGTCGTCTCCACGCAGGGCCCTCCCTCCGCCGTCAGCGCAAAAGGACGACGATGCAAAGGACAACGACACACAGCCCATCACGCCCTCACGGTGCGCCTTCGGGACCGTTGCCGGACACACGCCCGGCGGGAGTGGCTGCGATGCCTTGCGAATCATCACGCGGGCCTGTCAAGACGCGCTGTCAGCCGTTTCAACACGCCCCAATCGCGTTGGCGCCATCGTGAAACACACGTCTCAGGGTGCAGGGGACTCCCGTGACGAGGGCGGGAGTCCCACCTCGCGCGTCGCTGGCCGAAGCTTACCCATCAATACCCGCTCTCCACCTGTCATTATCATCCTCTGCCTCGCTCTGCCCACCACCGGCAGCACCAGCAACATGGCCGACAGCAGTACGTCCACCCGCCTGATCTGAAGACGCCGCTCCTGACCAGCCACAGCAGGTGCAACTCCAGAAACGCCAGTCGGAGGAGCGTACGTTTCACCCCAGGGCCCAGGCCGCATCCTCTCCCCCCCCCATTCCCCTCTCATCTCACTCCCGATGTGCCGTTGGTCCAATTTCCCGACCACCAGCACGCGTCTCAGCGCCAGCAACGTCCACGCGCGATGACCATGCCTCCTGCTCCCCGCCTGGCCGCCTGGCAGATCATGATCCGTGATGCCGGGCTGACGCATCGTCCGCAGAGCCACCATCGCATCCCCCATCAACCTGATCCTGCTCTCGCTCTTCATCGTCGCCGTCTACCTGCGATTACGTCCCTCCAAGACGGTAGCGACGCTCTCCGCCCCACCTGCTCCCACCGTCTTCCGCGTCTTCACGCCTCCGCAACTCGAGCCGTACAATGGCAAGGACGGCAAACCCATCTACTTCGCCGTGAAGGGCAAGATCTTTGACGTGTCGTCGGGGAGGAACTTTTATGGGCCTGGCGGGCCGTATCAGAACTTTGCAGGCAGAGATGCGTCGCGAGGCCTGGCGTGTGGGAGTTTTGATGTGGACATGTTGACGGAAGATCTCCAGGGACCATTGGACAAATTGGAGGATTTGGGCGAGGAGGAGATGGAGGCGTTGAGAGGGTGGGAGGAGAGGTTCAATGAGAAGTATCTCGTGGTGGGAAAGCTGGTTCCCGTGGGACATCCGGAAGCCGAGCCGGATGCGTAGATGGTGTGGGTCGAAGGCGTGCATCGGGAGAGGTAATGAAGATCAAATGCGCTTCAGCTATGAGTATTTATGAATCACGAAATAGACGATGTTGCCCCCGCAGAATCCTATCCATGGTCGGACCAAGGTAAGCCGCTCTGCCACGTCGTTCTGCATTTAATCTATCGTGGCTAGGTCTGTCCGGGAGCATATTGCCTGCATAATTGACGCAACACCAAGTCTTGAGAGATTGCACCTGATGCGTGGGAGCTGCGTGATCCTCAGCAGCGTACCTGCTTGCTGGTGGAGGGGGTGAATCACAACACGTCCGTAATGTGGACGCTCCCTTTCAGCATGATGGCAAGATCCAGACTCGAAGACTCTGCATGCCTGGACTCACGATACTGCGTATTGCCACACAAGTCGGAATTTGCAACGTCATGGCATGATCTCATGGCCACTGTCTGTGTTCGACCCATGTGAGCCATCCACGCGAGCTCGGCACAACGCGTGAAGATGACTTGCCCTCCGCTCTTCTTTACGCCACCAATTGCACGCCCCGTGCTTCTCTTTACATACCACGGCCACGCCAGCTGCAGACCGAATGAGATGTGGCGATCGTCTGTGAATTTCGCGGTCGAGCTGACGAGCGCAGTGTCATCTACTCACGACGAGGGCTTTCGAAGATACCATGTTGCATCAAAGGCTGTGTGAGTTCTCCTCACCCGCATCGGTGCTGGAATAATACTTGATCGCTCCGCGAAGCTTGACCTTGTATAGTGACGACGCTGAAGTCTCCAATGGCTAACCGTCCACAGAGACCGCTTCTGGTGCAGATATATCAGACCCAGTACACCCGATAGCAGCATCACAAGACTACAAAACCTCCACAATCTGTTCATCCTCATCCTCATCCTCCACCTCCTTGATCCTCCCATCCACTGCCGCTGTCTCCTGCGCCAACGCCATCTTCCTCGCCTCCTCCGCCGGATCGGGATCCCCCTCCTCCCCCCTCTGCAACACCTGTACCAACCGATCCACACTCTCCCTCACCTCCTCATTCTCCACCTGGGCATGCAACTCCCGCACAATCGGATACACCCTGACGTCCCGCAGCACGTTCCGCCCCTCCTTCGTCGTCGTCAGCAGCAGCAGCGCCTCGAGATGAATGCAGATGATGTCGTTCTCGCCCTCACGTTCTTTGTCCGGTGGCAAGAGCTGGCATTCGTCCAGCATGCCTTCGGTGTCTTCGTCGGAGAACTCCTCGCTGCCCATGAGCGGGAGGAGGATGTATGGTAGGAGCCCCACGCCTGCGTCTTCGGGTGCCGCGAGCAGAGTCGCATGGGAGGCGATGTCGAAGCAGACGTTTTTGATGGTGCTGGCGACGCCGCGGCGGCGGATCGTGGATTTGTGTTCGGTGAAGACGGTCAGCTTCGTGATGGGGAGGACTTTTTCTGCAGACGCTTCTTCTGTGCTGCCTTCGGCGCGCGGGGTCAGGAAGTGTTTGCGGCCGGACTCGTGTTTGGAGAGGTCGGCGAAGACGTAGCAGAGGTAGTCGTAGTCGGCTTTGGGATTGTAGGAGCCGGAGGCGCCTTTGACGAAGCAGTCGAGGAGTTGGTCGATTGCTAGTGGGGAACTGGAGAGGATTTTGGGAATCGATCGCTTGAGGGTGAGGAGTTTGGTGATAGAGTCGGATTTGGATAAGTTGGCTAAGAGCATGCAGTGTTCGTTTGCGTTGGGTTCTTTGGGGTCCTGCGGTGATTAATCTTAGTCACTCATTGCTGATCATTTTTTGACATTGACAACGCACCGTCACTCTCCGCAAGATCGATTCCAGGCAAACATCATCCTCGATGAGATTTTTGACAACTTCTTGATCATCAGTCAAGTTGACCAGTATCGTCAAAGCATTCTTGGCAATTGGTGCATAATCTTTGATCAAAAGTTTCAAATCCTTGATCGGCTCGAGTTGATTTCGTTTGAATAGAGATGGCAGTGATGTAGAATATCCAACGAGATTTTCGGCCGCTGTCGTGATATCAGAATTATGCTTGCGATGTTTTTCGACGATGTCATACCAATTTGCCGTATCTGGGTATTGCCATGATGGAGAAATTCCACGAGCTGTCGAATATCAGCATACAATCTTTGTTCGAGACCAAAAGTTTGCAATCACCTCTTCTAGTTCTGTAGGCATATTGGAGTCGTGCACAGGTCATGCGAGTGTGGTGGATAATTGTGTAATAACTTTTATGTTCATTCACGCAAGATCCCTGCAGAAGCGCAAGCTTGGCCTCGGAGGATCGACGCGGCTTGTGGACACCTCCAGAGTGCGACTGCAGCTCATTGACATCGACTTTCGACTGTTTGGCACTCCACACGTGCGCATCAAAGCCTGAACTACCACGCCGAGCAGAAGCACTTCGCAATACTATCGTCCTGTCGCATGAGGTCCATACCATGAGAAGCGATCTCTTTGGAGAGTCGCGTAGCTCGAGTCCGGCGCAACCATGTTCAAGCGCTTCGGGACGGGGTTCAACCTCGACTTTCTGGACAACAAGATAGCAGAAGAGCAGGAGAAGCAGAAACAACAGCAACAAGGCCAGAAAGGCGGCTCTCCTGCTCAGCGCACGCCGAGTCGCGCAAGACGAGGCAGTGGACGGATTGAGCCTCCAGGTGCTCGGTCTGGAAGCAGACTGCGTGTGCCTGATGCGAAAGATGGATTGCCGTTAACTAAGGGACCAGACCCGGAGGAGTTCGTGATTGGCGACGATGAATCGGTCTCGAGCGTGACCAGGACGGCTACTCCTCAGCCGAGCGAGGCTGCAGAGACACAGCAAGCAGATACCAAAGACGGCGATAGACAAGATGGCGACAAAGGCAAGGGCAAAGTGGTCACGGACGATGAGCTGCCGGAGCATGTGCAAAAGAAGTTGGCGCATCTCGAGAAGCTCACGACACGGTATCAAGGTATGGTCATGTCCAGGACTCTGCATCGTGATTGGCATCTCTTGTTTTACTCACAGAACATGACGTGTACAGATTTGCTGCGCAATTACAGAACAGCACATACGCGTGTATCTATGATCGATCCTTTCGAGGCGACGTTGCGCGAACATACCCCTCTGACCTCGATCGAGGACCCGGGAGCTCTGGTTGAATTTTTGAATCAGCGGAGTCTGCAGAGTGATATGGTGTTGGAGGAGCTGAAGAAAATAGCTGGCGAGAAGAACGAGCTGAAGAAGGAGAGAGACGATCTGAAATTGAAGCTGGAGGAGGCAGAGAAAAAGGTCAAAGCAGCATTTGATGAGGCCGCTGGCCTGCGCGAAGAAAGAGACGAGTCGATTGCAGGATCTGCTTCGAGCAAAAATGCGAGTGCAGAGACGACAACAGCGGCAAAAGATGATACGTTCTTCTCGTACGAGGAAGAGGTATCGAAGGACAGTGAGGCGGGCAAGCAGCTGCAAAAAAAGGATGTATTGATTAAGCAGAAAGATGAGGAAATTCAGACTTGCCAGAGCAAAGACAAGGAACAGACGGCCTTTATCAACGAGCTATCAGCGGAGAATGCGTCCTTGCGCAAGGATGTCGAGACGTTCAAGAATGATCTCGAAGTCAAGAACGTGGATCTTGACGCTGCAAACAAGCACATTGAGAGAAAGGATGCCGAAATAGCCTCTATCAAGCAAGAGCTGGCCGAGGTCATCGCTGCTCGGGACGCTGCCAAAGAACAGGAGGATGCAGTGACTGAGAGCTTGGTACAAACCGAGTCGCAGCTGGTCAACATTCAGAAGGAGCTCAACGAGTCTCAAGAAGCGCTGAAGAACAAGGCAGTGGAGGCAGAAGCGCGCAAATCTGAAGCTGAAGCGAACTTGAAGAAGTATCAAGCCGAGCATGCCAAGAATCTCAAGGAGGGCAAGTATTCCCAGGATGGCGAGAAGAGGCTACAGATTGTGCGCGATCTCATCCCAAAGTTGAAGGCAGAGTTACAGGCAAAGACCGATGAGGCCAAAATCGCAGAAGCTCGAGCTGATGACATGCACAAGGCGCTGAAGATCATGGAGGCTCAAGCCGCGCAGACGGAGAGCACTACTAGATATCTTCGCGAGATTGAGCGGACTTCCAAGGATGACAAGCGCAAGTTGCACGAAGCTGAACAACAAAGAGATGCATTGCAGGCGATAGTTGATGCCAAGAAAGGACATGAGCAGAAGGTTGCGACTCTGCAAGGGCAGCTCAAGCAGGCCAAGGCAGATCGTGACAAGGCTTACTACGCAATCATCAATTGCGGCAAATGTGAAAAGCCCAAGCCACAGTCGGCTGAAGTGACGACGCCGACAGAGGAGACGGATAGCAAAACTACAGCGTCACGTCTTGGTTCCGAAACGACAGAAGTCAGCACCCAGCCCACCGAGCCTAATAGTGAGGCGGCGACGCCCACTGCCGCCGAGGATGATGACAAGCAGGCGGCCGCAGGCGGAAGCAAGAAGAAGAACAAGAAGAAGCCAAAGAAGAAGCCCAAAAAGACCGACACGGAAGGCGACGCGGATGCTTCTACCACTATTGCCGCGAAGAGTGAGGGCTCGGCGATTGGCGTCAGTGTTGAAGACCTGATTCGAGATCGTGAGTCCGCCTCTGCCAAGCTAAAGCACAAGTTTGCGGGCAATCCGATCATTCCGCTGCTGGAAGACATGCATGAGTATGTCAAAAACAGAGTGGAGGCTGCCAGCGATGGCCACGACAGCCACATCCAGCATCTGGAAGAGCGCATCGAAATGTCTCAGCAGGAGGTCCGGAATAAAATCGTCATTATCCGAGATCGAGAAGACCAGATTGCCGCGCTTCAGTCATCACTATCCAACCAGTCTTCTGAAAAGGCGGAGGCAGTCTTCCAAGAGGAGATTGAACGTCTCACACGCGAGAAGGAAATTCTCAAGGAGGAGCGAGATGCTAAGAGCGCAGTACTGTTGGAGCTGGAGCAAGCACGTCTTGAGGCTGGAGATGCTGCAATGCGGGATGACAGCATGACCTGGCAAGACAAGGCGGATGAGCTGCAGCAACGCATCGAGGAGCTGGAGCAGGAGCTTGCAGAGAAGCAAGATATTATCGGCAAATTGACAGACGACCTCGCAGATGCTGGCAAGAAGCTCGCCGCGGCGGAGGAAAAGATCAATAGCCAGATCGCCAATGAGGAGCTCATTGAAAGCTTGAGAGAGGAGAAGGATGATTTGCAAGAGTCGATGCTCGAGCATGGCAAGGCGGCTACTGATGCAAAGCACGAACTCAAGGAAGTCAAGGAGAAGCGAGATCAACTGCAACAGCAATTCGACGAGATGGAGTCAGAGCTCGCAAAGCATCAACGAAAGCTCAAAGAGGCGGAAACGAGAACGGCGGAGCTGGAAGCCGAGCTAGCTGCTGCAAAGTCCAAAGGAGCGTCTAGTGAGGATCTTGAAGCGGCAAAGGAGCAGATTGAAAGCTTGAAGCACGAGAAGGAATCTCTGCAGGTGGCCAAGGATGCAAGCGAGGCACAGCTGGAGGGATTGAGGGCGCAACACCTGGCTAGTGGCACTGAGCGCGATGCCAAGCAGCAAGTAGTTGCTGATGAGCTGGAGAAGTTGAAGAGCCGAGCTGCGGAGCTGGAGAAGGATCTAGCGGTATCTGAGAATCTGGCGCAGCAGCGGTTCAAGGACTTGACCACGACAAAGGAGCTCAACAGCCAGTTCCAGATTCAGCTTCGGAAGCTGAAGCAAGAAAGCGATGAACTGCGAAGCGTCAAAGCTGAGCTGGAGAAGTCCAATGCGTTGGTGAAGAAGCTCGAGGGCAAAGCCAAGGACTTACGATCTGAGATTACAGAATACAAGTCGCAAGCCGCGGACAAGGATACGGAAATTGCAGTGCTTAGAGGCCGGGCGAGGACAAGTGAGGATCGGAGCAAAGCATTGGAAGATACGTATGAGACTGCCCGCAAGGACCTTGAGAAGACTCAAAATGCACGCGATGAAGCGATTGATGCTCGTGAGAAGCTCGAGGCCAGCTACAAGCGGCTTGAAGAGGAGCTCAAGAAGCAGAAGCCGAGAATAGAGGAGCTTGAGAAGCAGGTTCAGAAGTTCACCGACGAGAACAACAGGCTCCGAGAAGAACTTCAGACCAAAGCAACATTGCAAGCGAGCGCGGACAGCTACGTGCAGAGCGTGCAAGACCAGAGTCGCGAGCTTGCCACAAGGACGAAAGAAATGCAGGAGCGGGTCGAGAGCCTGGAGGAAGAGCTTGCTGATACACAGCGCTCTCTGCTGGAACGTAGTCGGGAAGGCGACACGATGCGTCGTCTCCTTGCGGATGCTGAAGGGAGAGCAGAAGCCAAAGTCAAAGAGCTCCGCGAGCAGCGAGATCTCGCCATTGAGGAACGCGATCGAGCAGAAGCCGACGCCAGCACAGCTGGCCGCAAAAAGGCACGTGAGATTGAGGAGCTCAAGAGCAAACTGCGCGAAGCCGAATACGAAGCTTCTCGCGCCGGCGAGGCACGCAAAGATGCTGAAAAGCGCGAGCAAGACTTCAAGACTTCCCGGGCCGATCTGGAACGCCGTCTGGCGAATGCGCAAGAGGATGCAGAAGTCGCTCGCACGGCCATGACGCAGTTGCAGAATAGTCTTGATGAGGATGAACGACAAGTCTCGAATCTGGAAAAGGAGAGGCTCGAGTTGAAAAAACAGCTCGAGGAACGCGAAGCACGATTAGAGCGTTTGCAGAAATCTTCAAAATCAATGGCGGAAGAGTTGCAACAGTTGAAGAGCTCCTCCAAGCTGCGTCAACAATCACAGCAACAGCAGCAAACCGGCACCGGCTCCTCGCGAACTTCTCTTGAAAGCGCCGGCCGATCACGAATCACCTCTCCCGTTCCGCGGCCTAGCACAAGTAACGGGACTGCGGTCAGTGGCTCGTCTGGTGAAATCAACTACGTATATCTCCGACAGGTGCTGTTGCAGTTCCTGGAGCAAAAGGATAAGAAATTTCAATTGCAGCTCGTGCCGGTGCTCGGACGGCTGCTGCATTTTGATCAGGCCGAGGAGCAGAAGTGGACGGCGGCGATTGCGGCGAAGTGAGCTGGAGATATCGGAGGGTTTGTTCGCGTTGGGCGGAGATGGTTTGGTCGGTATCAATATTGATATCTCGTGGATGGAGAGCGGCGAGTCTTGGTCCCGCTTTTGCACGCTGATGATGATGGGCATGGCGGCGACTGAGGCTGCTGTTCGGCAGCGAATGAGTGAGTGGGCGAGAGTGTACATACAGACATACATACATATGTCCATGTTTGGCGCTGCAGAGAAGCGTAGCATCGCATCGCATCGTGCAAGATATGGACGATGCATCGCATTATTACACAGCTAGCTAGCATCAGCGCGAGGAGGGGCTGGACGCATACGAGCACGACCACGGAGCGAGTAGGACTTGTTCACGCGAGACCATCATCACCTTTCTCACTTTATCATGCTTCATCCGCAGCCTTCTCTTTGTCTTCCTCCTCCTCGGACGACGACTAAGCACAGTTCAGCGGAGAAGAAAATTGTCGATACATCATCTAGCACGAGGAAAGAGAAACGGGAATAGCAAAGGGAATCTCCTCCGGCATGTGACATACATAAAAACATCTAAATCATCATCAGCCACATGGCATTGGGGACTGGCTAGCTAACTAGCTAAGTTGGCTGCTCTGCTGAGCTGAGCTGAGCTGGACTGCACTGGACTGGACTGGGTTTGTGGTGCTAATTTCGAGTTAAAGGAAAACATCGTCTTTGGCTCTCCCGGTCTCCCTCCCTTCCCGCGCGCCCTCTATGAAACTTCTCCACACTACACCACGAGGCTTGCCGCTGAGACTTTCCCCCAAAAGCCATTCTCTAAAACACCGCTGTCCACGACCGATCATCGTGATCATCATATCCACAATCTCGGCGTGCACACACCTCTCCAGCGCAATAGCAGGAGCAGGAAACAAACACAGAGACACCGAACCGAATAACATTTAACAGCAATTCTTCCCCAAGCCACCGGCAGCGCCCTGTTGACCGCCTACATTGACGCCTTGTGAGCCGCCCTGTTGTGGTTGCTGCGTATCGACAATGCGCTTCTTGATGTCGCCGGCCAAGCTGTAAAAGGCCTTGTCGACGTTGATGTTGCTCTTGGCGGAGACTTCCATGAAGGGAATACCGAGTTCGTCGGCGAGAGCTTGGCCTTGCTCTGTCGAGACGGCACGCTTCTCTTCCCAATCGCATTTGTTGCCGATGAGGATTTTGTTGACGCCTTCGGTGGCGTGTTGCTCGACGTTGGAGAACCAGGTTCGAATGTCTGGAGGTGGATGTTAGTCGACACTCGATCGCTGCAATGGTAATGTGGACGACATCAACGTACTATTGAAACTTCTCTCGTCCGTCACGTCATAGACCAACAGAATACCCATTGCGCCTCGGTAGTATGCCGTCGTGATTGTGCGGAACCGCTCTTGACCCGCAGTATCCCATATCTGCAGCTTGACCCTCTTGCCATCGAGCTCGATTGTGCGGATCTTGAAGTCGATGCCGATGGTGGTGATGAAAGAGGGCGTGAAGGAGTCTTCAGAGAAGCGCAATAAGCAGCAGGACTTGCCTACGCCCGAATCGCCAATGAGGAGAAGTTTGATCTGCGAGAGGGCAATGTCAGTCATGTCTCGGTCTGCATCTTGCCTTGATACGCCCGCGCCGTGTGTATGTCACTGCACTCCTCTTATCATGCTGCCTTCCCCATCCGTCACCGCTCCACATAACACTCGAATGCGAGACATCACATTTTTTGACCCTTCACCGCAACTCTCACCAATCCGGCCGGCCTCCTCTTGCGGCAGCCTCACCAATGACGCCGACACGCACCTTTGGCAGCATGGAATGAGGAAAAGGTGGGCACGTACAAGAAAGTCATAATTCCGTGTTCCCGCCATGATGTCAGTTCGTCCCGATGTTGGCTACTTCCAGAATTGGCAGCCTCGTTGCAGAAGTCCGACACGGCTACTGCAACTCACTCCCGAGGCACAGGAAATCCGGGGGTTCAACAGGTCGCTTCGCTCGCGTAGTATCGTTGTCGGCAAATGACCAGTATCGCCGTGCGTGGAAGAGTATGGGTCCTCGCTTCCAAAGGTGTGGGCCGTGGAGGGCAGTGGTTGAAGCAGGAGAAGGGGTTGCGGCAGTCAGGCGCCAACGCAGAGCAATCGCAGAGGAGGACCCTGTGACGGTTCGCCTCGTGGGGGTTGGGATCGTGACTCTGTCGGACGGGACTTGCTGCGACGCACTGTCAGGCAGGTGTGTCGCGCCGTCGTTGTCGAACTGCCGAGCCGCGGGTCGAGGTCCGCAGCGAGGGCGAGGCGGCGGAGGCAGGGAGGTGTGAGGTCTCTCGATTAACGGCGGCGGCGGCTGCGCAAGCGGGGGGATTTGTGGGTTTTTGTTGGAAGGATGCGTCGGCGGCGGCGGGAGAACAAGTGTTCGGAGGGCTGGGCGGTGATGGCCGAGGGGAAGCGGGAGAGATGGCGGCGTTGCCGGGGAGGAGGAGGAGGAGGAGGAGGAGGAGGGAGGAATTGTCGACTGATTCCTCGAGGATGGAGAGGAAGAAGGGGTCGAGTTCGCAGAAGATGCGATCAGCTGCTTTCCGCCGCGTGTGGGAGAGGCGCAATCCCGAGCGAGTCCAACGAGCTGGATGATGTCGCCTGATCCCGGCCCCGCTTGGCATGCACGTGTCAATCGCCTGGGAATGCCGTATCGTCCAGTATGATATGTTATGCTATGCTATGGATCATGTTGCTCGAGTGGACGCAGCCAAGGTGGGCTATGCTCTTCTATACACTCATCGTCTCATCATCTCGTTGCCCCAATCGCTCATGTGATCTCGATCCGCCATGCATCGTATTGGCATCCTGTTGCCCGCTCATCGCACCATGCTGCTCACCGCCGGCCAGACGGCAACAATGCCATCCCCAAGTCATTGCAAACATGACCAAAGCCAAGGACTTGGGTCGGCGAGGACAAAGGCACCCGCCATAACCACCGCCGGCAAGCCCGTACCGCCTTCGGGACCGCCCTTCTTTTTCTCATCCCTCATCCTCACGCATGCAGACACTCGGCAGTGGCCCTGCCGTGAGCGAATTGTCACCTTTCATGCCCATGTCCTCAGCTCAACCACCGCCCATACGCCCATCGGACTCTGCCCAGCACCGCCTTCTGCCGCACCACGCCCTTTCTCACATCACAAAGCTCGTCCGCTTCTTCCGAGAACTCACGATAGATCTCGCGCGGCATCACGCGGATCGCAGCTTGTCTGAGCACATGCACTTCGCACAGCAGCAGACCCTGATCCTTATATTGTAGCTCCCCATAGTCCGTCGCCGTGGCCGAAGTCAAGATGCGATCGATGTTCCTGAGTTGTCGAAGCATGACGCCGTGCTTGCGTTGTGCCTTGGTGCCACGTTTCTGCGTGAGAGACGTGCGGAACCAGCGTGTGAAGCCATATGCGACGAGAAGCCCCGGCGTGAGGGAGATGAAGCCGATGAGAAGTTCTTGCGATTTCAGCAGAGAGTCAATGCCGCCCATTGCAATCTCCACATCAACTTTGGTCTTTTGCACTTGGATCAACAGAGCTCTGATTAGGTTGCCTCGCATCGCTCCCCGCAGCGGATTGGACAGATCCTTCTCATATGCCTTGAGCACAGGCGTCAGATCACCCTCCCGAACCTTGGCCCGAATGTCTGCAATCTCAGCTTCGGTGAGAGGGTTGCCAGTCTCCGTCGCAGTAGCAGGCACATCGATAGCAAAATCGACGACCATCCGCTCCAAACTCTCCCTGTCACCCTCTAGCGACCGCTTAGACATGATGCTAATCTCACTGCCTTCATCGTGTCGAATGGTGCGAATCACATTACGAGTCGGCTCGACGACCCAATTTTGCCAAAAGTCCACGGCGGTAGACCCGAGGTCTTGAACCCATTGCACAAGCTCTGCTTGTCGGTTGACCAGGATGCGAAGAATCGTGCTCGAAGAGATGACTCCCACCGTGAGCGGTAACCAATATCGCACCCACCTCGAAGGCCTGCCATGTTGCTGCTTCAATGCATTCGCAGAGCTCGTGTACTGCCCCAGCCCCAGCGTGAGGACTCTCGACAGCCGCTCCGCAACAGCATGCGGCGCCACGCCGACGTCCTTCGAATTGACGTTGAACAGCGGATCTTCGTCTGTCAGGGTCGCAATTGCAGAATCAAACCTGTCTACGGGCGTGTCCAGATCATTAATCTTCGCCAGAACAGCTTCCATCAACGCCACGTTCCTTGACACAGAAGCTCTCCACTTCTGCTGCACATCTTGCGTAGCCGGCGGACTCTCCAGCCCCTCGACAGTTTCCGGATGATAATGATGCTGATTTGTGTTCTCGTTCGCCAGACCCTCCCCGAGCAAAACTCCCAGTGCATTCGCATTCCTCAAGCGGACCTTCTTCAACGCACTCTGCTTCGCCCTCACCTCGGACCGGATCCTCGTGACCGGCGACAAAATCTGCGAATTCACCTCTTTCACACTCTTCTCTTTGACCACCTGCCTCACCAGCCCATAGAACAGTTTCCACTGCTGCGTGACTGACTCTCTCGCATCTTGCCCCGCACTCGCGATGCCGAAATTCCTCCTCTCCGCTCGCTTCCTCGCATCATCCCACACCGCGCTCCCAAACGCCCACAGTCGCAACGGCGACGTCTGCACGCTGTACAGAGCCGTGTATCTCTGACTCCCCAACACCTCATCCCAATACCAAATGTCATCACTCAGCCTTACAGCCTCTTCCAAAATCGAACTCAACACATGTCCATAGACCTGCGTCGTAGCCTTTGACACGAGCAACCACTCCAAATCCCGCTCGAGGGGATCCGACTTGTCTTCTTCTTCTTCTTCCTCATCGTCGTCTCCTTCTCGTCCGCTCTGCTCTTCCATGCCAGCAGTGCCCTCTTCACCCCCCAGCACGATTCCCACCTCCCGCGCCCGTCCCTGCTTGGGCCTCAACGCCGCCAGCAAATTCTGAATCTGCGACGTCTTGAGCAGAGCCTTGGACGTGCTATCTGCGTGGCCGGGCGAAAGGCCGCGGATGGCGACTTGCAGGGCGAGCACGCGTTTGCTGGCGAGGAGACCTCCTCCCCCGATGGAGAAGTCGTCGGGGCTGGGTTGTTGCTGTGTCGAGGGGGCATGCTCGGAAAAGACGTCGTCGTCGCCATCTCCGTCGTGCCCGGCATCGCTTGGAGACCCATCCTGCTGCGATGATCCCGAACCTTCTCCTGCTCTTCCTCCTCTTGTGGCGCTGTGCAGGTTGGCGAGTTGCAAACGGTCTAATTGCGCGTCGATTCGCCGGATCTGATCCAGGACGAACGACATGCTTGCAGCTGCTCTTTTCTCTCCTAGCCTTTGCTGGTCGTGATGTACCGTCGGGCAGCTTGTCAAAACCAATGCATGCTTGTACGCGTTCAACGCTGGTGGAAAGGAGAAGACCTAATGCAAAGCAAGAGACAGATGGTGCACAACACACGCGTGCTCACCAGTTGTGATGCAGGTCGGGCAGAGCCGTGTGACGTAGCAGGGAAGGAAGCTTGCAGGTCGAGAATCTGGGGTTCAGCACTGGCATGTTGGATTCTGGTTCGATTCTTTAAACATGAATCGGTGAGGTGGAGATTATGCATGTCTCATTCACACTATGCACGACACATGCGGCAAAGGTGTCATCGGAAATGTTGTTCATTCTTCAGGTATGTGACTTATAGTACAACACAGCATGCTCCATACTCATTCAGCATTGCTATGCTGCGGTCATTGTATCACGAAGCAAAAACGCCCGCTCAAGTGCGTCTCAGACCCATTATATCAATCTTTATGGATTCACGTACCCAGGCCTTTGAGAGTATCCTCTACTGCGCCTTCTGACTTTTCATCTTGGCAATGCGCTTCTCCCTCCGCCGCTTGGCAGCCTCTGGACCGCTCTCCGTGTCAAGCACATAATCCCACCAGCGGAAAGAACTCGAGTAGTTTCCAATAAACTTCTCGTGGTGCGTATCGTGGTGGTCAGCCCCGGCCCAGAAGGGCAAGAAATGGTGCAGACTCCAGGGGAACTCGTATCCGGAGTGTGCGTCAATCGCCTGGAAGAGACGGAGCACGATCCAGATGTACATGGTCAGAATGTGGAGATCCTTTGTGAATGCGCACCAGACAATGGGCCCGCTGACCGTTCCGATGCCCAAGACCATGACCTCGATGGGCGAAGCGTACTCGGCTGCGAGGCCAAATGGCGCAGAATACTGGTGGTGGATCTTGTGGATATTCTTGTAGAGCGGACCCCAGTGCATCGCGCGGTGCATCCAGTAGTGCCATGTGTCTTCCAGCACGAAGAAGATTGCAATCTGGTACACCATCTTCCAAATTGGAGGGAAGGGAACCGATGTCGAAAGGCCAAAGTATTGTGCGAGAGGGTGGAAGAGCCAGATCTGCGGAAGCTCAACAGTAAAGTGGCTCAGCAAGACGAGCATCGCGCATTCCCACTGTTCCTTGGCCGAGGGGATTTTGTTCTGTATCCATTGTCAGTTCGCGCTCCTCTCCCACTTGTTCACATCCACATACGTGCTGAATCTTGTACTGGTTAAAGTACGGTATACGATCGATGATGATCCACGGCAGACTGCGACCAAAGTACACCGTCTCGTGCATGACAAAACTCATAATGCCCGTCGCCAGCGCATCATTGCCCATGTATGCATACCACGCCGCCCAGAGCTTCTCAAAGTAGTTCAGGCTCACATTGTACTTTGCAATCTCCTCAAACTCGTGCCAATAGGGATTCGTCGTATGCGGAAGCATCGCGTCGGCGATCGACTGTGTCGTGACATTGCTGTGGAACGCTTCGTTTTAGCACGGGCTCTTTTGCTTGTCGCGCAAGACATCCCCAACGGCGATTCTCGACATCGCGAAGTCCTGATTGTGCTGGAAGCAAAATGGTATGCAGCTCCCGTCTCGCATGCAGGAACACCAAATCCTCCTCTCGGCCTCGCCAAAGCCAGCCAGTGAGCTGAAAATATTGCATTACTTACAGACTCGAAAAGTAATCCATCCCGAACACCGCCGCCATGGTTGCTGCAGTGACGTGTGTCTTCTCCTTTGCCCGTAGCTCGTAGGGCCCGCAGAATGTCGCAGCAGTAGTAGCAGTAGCAGGAGAGGTGTACAACAAAGAGAGAAGGGCCCGTCGTAGGATAACTTTAATTCACCCCCAGACGCGAAAGAGGCAAATCGGCAGCATCTCACAAATCTTACGATTTTTGGGCGGCGGCGCGCGCAACCCCATTTCAGGGACCAAGTGGACCGAGACGTGCAGCCACTCTCCACTCTCTCTCTCTCCCTCTCACAGCCCAGAGAAGCAGGAGGGGACAGTCAGGGCCCGTCCTTTTTTCCTTTTTGTCGAGGCCAACAGAACCGGCATGTGTGTCGTCTCCACTCTGTTCATCATCAGCACAGCGAAACTCAACACGCGAGAGGATTCACGCACCCGTCAGCGCAGCCTTGGACGGAGGAGTAACATTTCCAGAATGCAACACTCTCTCTCACCACACACCATCTCACGCATGCGCTTTCATTCACATGTCAGAGAGATCTCGGCACGAGGCCATTCGATACGAGAACGAAGGATTGCTGTGCTCTCTCTCAACGATGACCACGATGCGTGCCCCCGATTGGCATCCGGCGAACCAGAATCTGGCAAACCACGCTGATTCCCGTTCCCGTCCGTCCACCCTTCCCACCAGCTCTTTTCGCCCCCCCCCCCATATCACACCACCTCATCATCCGCACCTCGCCCTCACATCCCACCCTCTCTGCTCCAACACGTCTCTCCCCCTTGATGAATGCACAATTCCCTCACGCGACCCCCAACTCCACGCAATCCATCACCATCTTTCCCTCATACATAGCAATGGAAAGGAAAAAAAAACATACCACCAATCTCCACCACCACACCACTCACAGACATTTCATGAAACGAAGGGAAAAAAAAGAATTTCGTTCCTCACATTGCAGATCACAGGTCCAACACGGAGGGGAAAGAGGAAAGAATGCGACCGCGTTGGACGGGGCGTGACGAGAAGGCATTTCGGGACTGTGTGGAGAGAGGGAGGGAGAGAGAGAGACAGAGAGAGACAGTAGCATCCATCAGAGAGAAAGAGACAAAAGACAAAGCGATGGATGGCGCTGATGATATATTCATGACAAAGCGTCAATCAATCAATCTTCTTCATCTTCCAGCTTCTGTCTTTCTCGAAACCAATGCCGTCGCTCCTGCTGCTTCATCTTCGCTTGATAGAGAGAGACATGACTTCGCTCTACAATGGGGTCCGCTGCTGCTGCTGCAGTGGCGCTGTCTGCTGTGTCTGCTGCTCCTGCTCATCGAAAGTCAAAGAGAACGAGCGCATCGTCCAACAAGCAGGGGAGGGACACAGAGTGCAGATCACACCTATCCGGCCCTGACCAAGGAGTCGATGTAGTAGCTGACGAGGCATTCGCTACCCCGCTCGCCCTCTTGCGTCCACCATCTTGGCCCTCAGCAGCACACTTGATACTCGATTGGCCAGAGCGGCGAAAGCACAACGGGCAAAGAAGCCATCACCTTGCCCGCTGCCCCTTCTACCCTCCGCGCCAAGCATCGGGGACTACGTACTACCGCGCCTTCTTCACCTCCGTCGCCCACCCTTCGATGCCTTCTCCTTTACTGCCCACCTGTATGTCCGTCTTGATGCGATCCATCCCCTTGGTCTCATCCAAGAATGCATGATTCGCCATGCCACCCGCATTCGCTCGATCCGCAGGCTGCAGCTCCAGCATGGGCAAGAGAAAGTCCCCAATCTTCTTGGCCTCCTCGACCGAGAAATGATACTTTTCCCGCAAGACATCGGGGAGCGCCCAGTGCCGTAGTCGGTGAATATTCCGCAACTCGCCCTTCCGATTGAAGATTTCTTGGGACCACTTTCCGCTGATACACAAGCTCTTAGGAAATGTACCCAGCAATTCAATGATCTGTGCAATGTGGTCGTCGTCCTTGCCGTATTTGGTGCCCGATTGCGGGTCGAAGAGATAGTCGCCGGTGATGAGCTCAAATACCTGTGCCAATGTCAGTCACCCCTGCAGCAGCGTCCCGTCTCGCAAGACCTCTCCTCACCATGCAAGCCATGCTCCACACGTCTGTGCTGGCACCCCATTTTGCCCCGAGGATGACCTCGGGTGATCGGTACTGTCTCGTCTGGATGTCATTGGTAAAGTGATGTCCAACCCAGCACGCGTTGCCCAGATCCGCAATCTTGACGGAAATGACTTCGATCCCATCATCCGGCTTCTCCAGCTCTTTCGGCTTGACGGCGTGTGAGCCTCCCAGATCCATGTCCGAGACATTATTGGCGAGGATTTCGCTACGTCTGTCGTTAGCCGGAGCTCAGCAAAGCTCACGCCATCAGGCACATGCCACTTACGCGGTCTTTTCTCGTTCTTTTTGTGCGCCGCCTTCCTTGGCCGCGTCACTGCCTTCGGCCTTGATCCCGAGACTCTCGAGCATGGATTTGGACTGACTGCCTATAGCACCGCTCATCTCAGCACCCGTCTGACCGGTCGGCGAGGCGCCTTTGATGGGCGAATTACCTTTGCTATCGTTGACAATCTTGTTGAGACTCGCCGTGCTGCCGGGGAAGTTGGAGAGGTCACTGTGCGAGAAGTTGGTGTTGAGCGGGCTGGGCAGAGGCTGCGAGCCGGTGATGAGGGTGCGCCTCCTCCGGCGGCCATTGCGATGGTCGTCCTTTTCCTTGGCGGGCTCCTCCTTGACGTACGTCTTGACAATCTGCTCGACGTCGCCAATCTCGATGAGGACATTTTCCGGCTTCAGGTCGGTATGGATTATGCCGCACTCGCGGTGGAGGTAATCCAGACCCAGCAGGACTTGTTTTGTGATTTGTTTGACCAGCGGCATGGGGATGCCGCGGTGATTCCACCGCTTGATCAGGCCGAGCAGGTTCTCACCCAGCACTTCAAAGACCATGCACACGTGCATGCCGTGCGGGCCTTTGTGATTAAAGCTGTCGAGGAGGCTGACAACGTGCTGCCGGCCGGGGTGGTCCTTGTTGGCCTCGACGACCTTGTTGAGCAGCTTGATCTCGTCGAGCGCCGTCTCGGTGTAGTGGGCGGCGGATCGCACGACCTTGAGGGCGACGTGCTTGCCGGTGGTATTGTCCTTGGACAGCCAGACGGTGCTGAAGTGGCCCCATCCGAGCTTCCGCACGATCGTGTAGCGGCCATTGTTGTACTGTTCGCCTACTTGCACAGGGTGATAGCCACCCTTGCAGTAGTCCTCGGAGTCCTCTTCGTCCGCCGTGTTTTCGGTGCCCTCGTCGCCGGAGGACTCTGACTCGCTGGGAGATTCGTGCAGGTCCTTGCCGTACTGCGCCTTGTTGTGGTTGAGCGGCGAATCTTTGCCCTGCGCACTGTTCGCCGGGGGAATCAGCATGTCTGTCGATGGAGGAGGAGGAAGATTACGGCGCACGGAGCATGCGCGCGGATCTGTGCATGGCGCAAGCGCAGGGGCGGAGGGGGGAGGCGGCGGCGGTGAGGGGAGTGCGGGTGCGGCAGTGAGAGGCAGCGTGCAAAGGGGCGGCGAGGCTGGGTGGAGGTGGTGGTGGTGGTGGTGGCGGTGGGAAAGTCTGCGAGGCAAATTGGCTCGGCGGCGGGGTGGCAGCGCACGCACGCACGCGGCGATGATGAGGTGAGATGCCGAAGGAGCAGCAGCAGCAGAGGCGCCTCAGCGCAGCACACCCAGCAGCGACAGCCCGCTCCGACGACGTCGTGTCGCACCGTCAGCGGCACGCCTGGTGCTGGATTGTCCTGCCCTGCTCCTCTCTCTCGCTCTGTCTTGCTCACACACACAAACACACACACACACTCTCTCTCTCCGCGCATCTCATCACCCTCACCAGGGCCAGACTGAGGGCAGCATGACGGGGGACGCGGGACTCGCACTCACCTGTGCGGGTTGCCGCCGGCGGCGTGCTGCTGTTCGGTGGTGATGATGGGCTTCAGGTCCTGCTTCCGCCGCTTCTGCCCGTTCTTGCTGGACGGGCTGCTGCCGCCGTTGCTGTGGGCGGAGGGGGAGGATGTGGTGGTTGTGGGAGTGGAGGAGGAGGTGGTGCCGTTGCTGGGCGCAACGCTGCTCGCCACCTGTTTCGCCTTGTTGATGGCCGCCTTCTTCAGACTCTCGCTGCCGCTGTTCATGGCGAAGGGGAGCGAGGAGGCGGTGAGGAGGGGGGAGGAGGGCGGGTGGGAGGGCGGGCAGCGTGACGGGGCGGGCTGCTTCTCGAAGCTGCCGTGTGCTGCTGCTGCTTCTGCTGCTGCTGCTGCTGCTGCTGCTGCTGGCGCACGCGGCGTTGGGCAGAGAGCGCGGGTGTGATGCGCGCGCTAGGAGGATGGGCGAGCAGATGCGCTGGGATGCGTCAGATGCGAGTCGTGTTGGCCCGCTCTGCTGCTGCTGCTACTGCTGCTGCCGCTGCTGCTGCTGTGCCTGCTGGAAATGATGACGAGCGCCTCGGATGGCGTGGTCGAGAATCAAGCTGTGCTGGGGGCGCGCGTGGTGGTGGGCGTGCGTGCGTGCGGTGCTGCTGCATGAACCACATCCACTTCCCACGCCGCCTGCTTCTGCTCGCCCGAACGATCGATGGCGGATCGGCGTGCACGGGAAAAACGTCCCCTGACAGCAGCGCGCAAGACGGAGGGCTGGGCGGGCGGGCTCACTAATGCGCGCGAGGAGAGGGCGCGGGTGGGATGCGCAGCAGCGCTGGAAGCCTTCTGACGTCGTCGACGGGGCGTGCTGCTGCTGTGGTGCTTCCGGCGGCGCAGGAACCAAGAGGAAGGGTGCAGCAGCTTCCCCTTCGCCCTCGCAGTGCAGCTCGGAGACTAACAATGATGTCGCGATGAAGAACTGATGCTCCTGTGGTATCCAGCAGAGGAGCACCGACACGACGCACATGCGCCATCGCAACTCGCCACCACCGATTGGCGTGTGGCGGACAGAGCGACGGACGGCGGCTTGACTTTGGCGCTTGCACCTCCCGACCCATTCCATGTCTTCCCCTCCTCCCTCACGTTGCCCGTCTCACCCTCCCTCCCTCCCTCTGCACACGCGATTCACCTCACCATGCCCATCTCGTGCCCTCGTCACCAGCTCGCCATCATACCACCCTCGTGCGCCAGCAGACACGCCATCCCCTCGCTCTGCTGCCCGCAGCGACATGGGCGAGAAGGTGGAGCCAGGCCGGCCATGCCTGGCCCCTCGAGTCAGGTCCCCAAGCACAAAGACATCATCTCGCTCCTGTGCCCCGTCATCCTTCCACCATCTCCTCCACAATCGCCCCATCGGCCGTTTTGCCCCTTCTCCTTCCCTCCCACCTCTGCACACCTGGCAGACCACACTCCTCGGCGGGGCCAATACATGTAGTTTGGTGGTTGGCGAGACGACTATACTACGACACCTTCCCCTCCCCCAAAAATCTCGCTCCGAGACATCCATCACCCAACATCCTCACATTCCTCTGCCCGCGCCAGTGACTTGTGGTACAGGTCTCAGTTGAGTATCGCAAGCCGACCTGACCCTGCTGCTCTTGCACACGTGTGCTAGCCTCAAATTCCCTCCGATGCAAATGTCTCTGTGGGCAACGGCATCCTCCTGCAATGCCATCCCAGCTCATCATTCCGCACCATCAGCAGTGGTGCCGAGATGATCACACACGTGCGAACATTCACTTGTTCCAGTGGGGGAATATGCCAGTCGGCATGTATCGCGCTTGCCCGAATGCAACCAGATGACGCGTGCAACATCTGTCGGGCAAGAACGCGTACGGATAATCGCGACATCCGGCTGCGTTGCACACTCACATCGGACGGGCAGCAGGAACGCCTCCGCCGCGATGCTGCTGCTGCTCGATGGAATCAGTGCAACCCTCTTCCCGCCTGACCACCGTTCCCAACATGCCCTTGTCTCCTCCACCCTTTCCCACCTCGCAGACGCTGACACGTGCATGAGCGAAGTGAAGCATCATCCTTCTTCTTCCAATCCTCCCCATCGCTGCTGCGATGCGAGGATGGAAGCTTCATCATCAGATGACAAATGCTGCTGCGTCACCATGTACATGTATCCTGTGACCTACACGTCCCTGCTACCCTACAGACATATCCTCGAAACCAACACACGCCACGACCCGACACGGACAGACGTCCCTGGAATGGACAGTGCCACATCAACAACCTCATGTTCGCAGCAGCAATGCGAGATGTTGAAAAGAAAAATCAAGAAATCTCGTGCCCCCAAGGTAGCTTTCGTGACTTTCCACGGGGAATGGATAGTATGTCTATATCTGAACCTACATGAAACAATTTGAAATGGGAGTCCTGGTGATGGTGATGATGGTGGTAGTGGTGGGTGAGGAAATGCAAAAGATGAAATTGCCTCGGCAGTACAACAGTGCCGTGAGGATTGATGATGATCATGTCTTCTTCTTCTCTCCTCGACCACTCAACGACGCCCTCCGACTGGTATGTGTGCTGCTTTTCCTTCCCCCCCCCAGCTCGCGGAGAAGATGGGAATGTCCTTGACCTTTTCTCCATGTTGATGCGTGTGTGCGTGTGTACCAAACAATGCGTGGCGTCCTGCCTCCTGTGGCGCTGCAGTAACGTCCGGTATGATGATGATCTGATGCTCCGGCGCTCGGCCGAGGATTGGTGGCGAGTGGTAGTGTCGCGATCTAATATGACTCTATAGACGTCAGATGTTAGCGAGAATGCATCTTCAAAGACACTACCGCCATGTCACGCGCGCGACTTTCTCTCGAGCCCCCGCCGTGAGAAGCCTCGGGGAGTGTGGACATACGTCTGATGGTGATGGGAGTATAGGAGCAGTTCGCGTTGTGTGCCCAGTCGCACCACTTCGGGCCGTCGTTCCACAGCAGACCCGCCGGGCAAGGCAACAAGTACGCGATGCCCGTAGTGTACGTGTCATCGGCCGGCACGCATTGGATGTAGCCGTTGCAGTTGTTTCCCGGCTGAGAGTACAGGCAGTCCTTGGGACCGCGGCAATGCGTCGCCGCCATGTCGTCCGCGGGACAAACGTAGTTGGGGTTTCCAGGTCCAGACGGTTCGACCTGCGGGAGCGCCGAGGCGGAAACTGCTGCTGTCGCTGACAGCAGCGTCATCTGGAGGAGGCTGTACATGATTGCCGAGGAAGATGGGCGAGGACAACGCAATTGTTCCTGCAATTGTCGGCCCTGGCAAGATGGGAAGAAAGTTACGAAATGCGGATCAGTCGAAAAAGAGTGAATGCGGTGAGAGATGTAGTCCGGAAAGGGCGGCGACGTGGAGAGGGAAGTGTCCAGGTCGCCGTGAGGAGTCCTAAATCCAGTCCTTCATCTCGCGTGTCGTCAGGCATCTCCTTGTCGCCGCGGTCGTGTTGCTAGCAGGGATTGCGCAAATTGCTTGGAGGTCGGCGTGATGTGCCGAATCATGCGACAGCGCGCTCAGACTATAATCAGCACAAGCCTGCGACTGCAACCATCGACCTGGTCTGCCGCATGCTTGCTTGGATGCTTGACTGGTCCATATGCTGGTTCAGGCACGAATCGGAACGCTGTGTGGGCTCTCCGTGAGTTTCGCCGAAGCTACAATGCCAACTGCGTATCCGTCATCTGCATTCGCTCTGCGAACTGCCGTCTGTAGATACTGTGACCCTTTGATGCAGTCGCGATGCCCATGTCTACTTTATACTTAGAACTATACCGGGCAAGTGAGACTCGCCGCTGATCGCCCCCCTTGCCTGCTTCAATGCTGACCGCGTGCGGTAATGCACATTCTTGGTCAGCCCGCCAACTCTCGCGGACGAGCAAGGCGTTGAATCTTCCATGTTCTCTTTGGCTGAAGGATCTAGTACGGCGTTCAGTCCGACCTGAACGACTCGAAAGCGAAGTCGACTTTTGCGGTCCGCAGCTGACGCAGACTTCGCGCAGCACGGCCTCTCGCGGACCATGTTCGTCGCAAAGCTTGTACATGCCAGGTTCCTTAAGGCGATCGCACGAATCTGCAATGCGCACCCTTTTGCGGTTTAACATTCCATGTGTGTCGAAAGATCGTCATCGATGCTGAATCACTACTTGTACGTGGCTTGTCCTGTGCTTCTGTTGACAGATGCTCAAGACCCTTGCGTTTCATGGTAATAGCTCCGCTGGCGGAACATGAACACTGCTGCGGCTTTTACTGCTGCGGCTTCGCCAGTATCCATGTGCCATAGGCATAAAGTATCCCCGCTTCGTCCAACGTCTGGTCTGAAATACAGGACTGTATCCCTGTCTTGCCGTCAAGCCAAACGAATTGCGCCCGAATGTGTACTCTCCTGGGAGGTGCTTTCTCAATGGCATCGTGGAGGTAGATCAATTCCATCTCCTGAGCTGCAAGCCCTGAGCCCTGGAGTAGTTTGCTGACAGCTTCTTCTAGCGCGGCCTCCAGAAATACTTCGTACTTGCAGGGTCTCGGCGGGAAGTCTTGCGCCCACTGTACTTTCTTGGAATTGAAGTTGTGAGACGTGATGCTCATGCTGTTGCGAGCGCGCCGATAGCATCTTTCCGCGAATGAGGATCTGTTCGACCGAACCTCCTGACGACCGGCTACCAGTGCCATCTCTGTCGATTTTCGAGAGCCTAAGGAGCTGTCAAGAGAAAGTCCGCGCTGTCAGCGCTCGCTTGCAAAAGGCAGTGATCGACATCCGAGTGCTGAGAAGCTCTTCTTCAGTCTGTGGCAGTTGAGCGACATGGCTGTGGCATTGTCACGCTGCCGGGACGGTTCATCAGCTTCGTGCATTCCAGGCCAGCGAGCGTGGCCTGAGCTGGCTCAGGTTCAGGAGTCGGTAGCCAATCAGGAGATCAGTCAATCGCTTCGCAAGGCATTGTCAGGGAGCAGTGTGGTCGAATGCCACGTTGCTACGGGGAAGCCGTATGACAGATGCATGCTGAGCGGTGTCCGCGCGACTACTTGCTGTTACACAGGCTGTGCAGCAATGCAGCGTCGTGCACTTTGGGCCAATTTGGCTTGCTGTGTCTCCATTTGCAGGGACTGGAAAGATTGCGCGAAACATTTGCATTCGTTGCTGCTTGCACGACGGCGTCGAAGCATGTAACTTGCAGTGTTGTGTCGGCGAAGTTTCCTCGGGCGCGCGAATCGCCATGCATCGTCCGCAACAGATGGCACATCTCCGATGAAGGATCCTTTGCTCAGCCCTATGCAGCCTTGTTACTCAACACTGCGGGATGACTCGCCTCTGCTACAGTGCCATGACCTGACGCGCAGGTACTGACACCACCTTCGGATTAGGCGATGTAGGAGCATTGGATCCACTCTGGGCTACAGTCAGGCTGGTTCACCGAAGCAGGCGCCGTCATCGACGTCGCAGAGCACATGTGTTGTGGGGCAATGTCGTGATTGATGGAGCAAGATGGTTCGTGGTCGACGACCGCGCGTGCAAAGCGTGTGAAGACCGGAGGCTGATGTGGCCGATGGCAGCTCGCCTTCCTCTCCGGGCAGCCCGACGTTGGAAGGTCCGCACATGCAGCTCTGCATGCTTTGAAACGTTTTGCAGGGGTCGAGCACTCGTGATCAGATTGTCAGTCATTCTTCACCGTTGGAGTGAGAAACTTGCGCACTAAATTCCAGATGTCGTTGGAGGCACTTTTGCCGAAGCGACTTGATGACCACGTCTATAGACAGGCGAGCCCTTGCGAACTTTAGCTGGGAACCACTCATCGAGCAGGAAGATTCATGCCGTTCCAATCCTCCTTCGACGTGTCTCGTCGCAAAGGCTTTCTTCATGCATTCATTACTCATGCCCTTTCGACTACAGCATCGCTGCTCCAGCGGCTAGACCTAGCAGACCCGCCAATCCGCCTACTACAACTTTGCCGGCAGGACTGCCGCTCTGCGAAGTAGTCGGTCCCGTCGACACAGTCTGACCGGCGCTGTTTGTGGTCACGACAACGGTCTGGCTTCCCGTGAGTGTTGTCAAGCCACCTGCCGTTCCTGTCGTCGAAGTCATCGTTCCATTCACCGCCGTCATGTTGCCCGGAATCACAGGTCCAGGAGCGACAATGGCCTGAGTCGTCATGTTCCCTGGAATCACGGGTCCTGGGGCGACAATAGCTTGGGTGGTCATGCTTCCGGTGAGGATGCCTGTCGGAGGACTGCCACAGATGGGCGTCACAGTAATGGTGCCGGTTTGTATGCTTGTGTCGGTTTGGATTGAAAAGACCAACTCGCCCTCGGGAACGCATGCCAGGCCGGTGGCGGTGACGACCTCTCGAGTGGATGGTACAGAGCCTGTGACTTGATTGTCGGTGATCGTTGCTGTCGGTATGGTGTTGATGTCAAAGGAGGTGTCTTGCGCCGCCGCGAGGCCTGCAAGAGTGGCGGCGATGGCAATTGTACGGAACATGGCTGCTATCCACGTCGTACGTTGTCGATGCTATGCGAATTCGATGTTGGCTGCAATGTTCCCTTGGTGTGCGTGAGATGGCTTCTATGTGTATGATGCTGCCTGCCTCGCAATGTGTAGCGGCCGTGGGAACAGATTTTTCAGCCAAGGCCTCGTAATGAAGGCGCGATCTGGGGAGGAAGTAGCTTTGTATTTTCTGGACCGCGTATGAGTGTACGTAGATCAGTGCATGGAGGCGACGACTACTAGATCAGCGGACTGCACTCGGAAACACACAGCTCGCAGCAGTTCAGCTTGGGAGTGCCAAGCGAAGCTTACGTCTTGTTCGAGAGGCGGGGAGGCCGACCAACCACGACGCTCACGCCATCGACTGGTCCCAACCCAGGCAGAGATCGACTAGCAGCAGCGTCACACTTTGCACGGTCGCCGACAGCGCGTGCAGTGATTGGAACGGGGCAGATAAGAAGTGATACGGCGGTGGTAGTGCTCACAGCGGAAGGTGGTAACACCTGCAGTCACTTGGCGCGAAGATGACGTACGGGCAATGCCTTGTGCGCTGTGGTTTGTCCACGCGATTGTTTTCACAAGGATATGGCATAGCACCGAGGATACGCTGATGGAATGGAAGGGGGTGCTGCAAGGGGGCAGATGACCTGCTCAGAATCCGTTGGGGGTAGATTCTCGAATGGCTGTCTGACGGCCAATTCCTGTACACGCCCTGGCCGCGACGCTTTTGCTGCAGCACATAAGAACAGCGCGAGAGCACCGCTTGAAACGTCAGTCATGCCTCTCCATGAAGCACAGAGCGGCCGTGTCTTTGGACCAATGTATCCCTATCCCATGGCTGTCATGCAGAGTCTGCGATGAACACGCTGTCCGGTCGCGGCGCAGCCTTCACCCCGCTCCGCTCAACCTCCATTCCACTCGCCTGGTATAGCATGCAGAGCGGTGGCCAGAGAGGTGTGACAAGTCTTGCTACACAGCCGCTTCGGCCTCGATGCAGCGTTCAGCACTTCAGATCCGATGTGGCGTACAATGCATTGAACCAATGCCACCTCGTGCAGCTCTGGACGCGTGGACAGACAGAAGGTCCCGGATCCGCCACTCACACGCGTGTGCGCGTGGGAGCTAGCATTTTGCATCTTTCCTTGAACCGAGCGCAACGTGCATCTGCTCCAACAGACCTGCGAAGCGCTGTATGAGCATGATCGCGCACGGAGGTGCTGGTCAATTCCATCACCATCTTAGCAGTCCCGCGATGGGCGAAGCGGTACCTGCATATATCTCTCGTGTCCTTTCCCGAAGAGGCATCACTTCCCCCGCCAGGCGTCACTCTTTCGCCACGACAAAAGAGGTGACTGTACGCCCCGTGGACATGCCTGGAGACAATTGACCGACTCCGATCGGGGACTTGTCGTCCAGTCCGAGTAATGCAAAGCCCGCGCCATGATCCCAACTGTCGTCCAAGACATGGGCGCGTCGATAGGCCAGGTGCGGATCGGGTATTGCGGACAGGTGATTGGACCGTCCACGTCGGCCGGGTGCAGTCAGTCAGTTGACTGTGTGAAGACGACCGGAAGGGGTGCAGGTGGTTAGGTAACAAGTATATAACGCGTCGAATGACATTTTTGCGGTGACCGAGAGAAACGGGCCCCTCTTCTGCCCTCGCGCTGCCGCTGCTCTTCATCATTGTCGTCTTCCCAGGTTCCATCGAGACTTCCCGGCTACCGGCGGCTGAATTGATAAGAGATAAAATCTCGCGTGCTACTCGGTCCGGTGTACGACTAGCAAACCAAGAGCTGTTTCGAGGTGTGCAGCTCACCGAAACCCGCTCTGCGACTTTTTTTGAGACAAGCGGCGGGAGGAGGATTGAATCCTGCAGACAAGACTCCTGAGGGGAAACCGAGGGTCTTGCCATTGTTCTTCGAGCCTTTTTTGCTTGTAACACCACGCCGCCACTTTGAGGTCGTTCGAGCAGATCGGGCATTGCGCTCGGGAGAAGTGACTGTTCGGACAATTGATAGACACCAGGCACGAGAGACAGCAGTACAGAATGGCTACGACTGCGCTGCGCCTACGGGCACAGTGGCTCGCCACCAGACGGCCACTGTCTGCACAATGCCTCTATCGACCAGCCAGCCGAGCGACGATCGCCCGAGCATATCACAGCTCGCCAGCCGACGCCGAATCCGTTCGCACTCGATCGCGAGGTTTCTATTCGAGTTCTCAAACGCAGACTGGCGAGCTCGAAGTGAAGAATCATGACTCTTCCATTTTTGCGCCTCTCGATACCTTCCCACGCCGCCACATTGGCCCAACCGCCACGACCACTGAGGAGATGCTGCAGGCTCTCGATCCTCCAGTGAAGAGCTTGGATGAGTTTGTCCAGCAGGTGCTTCCCGCCTCCATCCTCACCAGTAAGGATCTCAACGTGGAAGGTCCAGTCCCCGAGTCGGGCTCGGTGCCCACCACTGAAGGAGGTTTCTCTGAGAGCCAGCTGCTGGCCCGTCTGCGACAGATTGCGAGCGAGAACAAGGTCTACAAGTCCTACATCGGTTGTGGCTATGCTGGCACTCGTGTGCCCGAGGTGATCAAGCGGAACATTTTGGAGAACCCAGCGTGGTACACTAGCTACACACCCTACCAGCCAGAAATCAGTCAAGGTCGACTGGAGTCGCTCCTAAACTTCCAGACCATGGTGACAGATCTGACTGGATTGGCAATCGCGAATGCGTCTCTGCTGGATGAGCCTACTGCGGCCGCCGAGGCCATGACACTGGCCATGAACTCCCTGCCAGCATCGCGACTGAAGAAGATGGAGAAAAAGGTGTGGTTGGTGTCGCACCTCGCACACCCACAAACCATTGCCGTGCTGGAGAGCAGAGCGCAGGGTTTTGGCATCACCATTGAGGTAGCGGATATTCTTGCAAGCGATTGCAAGCGAGTTGATGAGCTTAGTGACAGTCTGCTCGGTGTTCAGGCACAATATCCAGACACCCTGGGCGGAATCGAAGACTACAGAGCACTTGCGGACAAGGTGCACAAGTACCAGGGCACATTCGCGGTTGGCACCGATCTCCTAGCGCTGACGCTGCTCACACCCCCTGGTGAGTTTGGTGCAGATGTTGCTTTCGGCAATGCTCAGCGCTTTGGTGTACCATTTGGGTTTGGAGGACCTCACGCAGCATTTTTCGCTGTTAGTGATAAGCACAGCCGAAAGATTCCTGGTCGACTTATTGGCCTTTCCAAGGATCGTTTGGGCAACAATGCTGCACGTCTTGCATTGCAAACGCGCGAGCAGCATATCAGGCGAGAAAAGGCAACGAGCAATGTCTGCACAGCTCAGGCTCTGCTTGCCAACATGAGTGCCATGTACGCTGTCTACCACGGGCCGCAAGGCCTCAAGAACATTGCAGAGAAGGTGGCCAAGATGACACAAGTTCTCGCCAAAGGACTACAAAGTGGTGGTCTAGAAGTCCGTCAGCCAGTCGCGTTCGACACTGTCGTGGTGAAGAAGCACGATGCACCAGGTTTCGCTGCTAAGTGCGTGACAAACTTCCTCACAAACTTCCGCGTGATTGACGACGACCATATTGGTATTACGATCGACGAGACTGTCGGCAAGAAGCAGATTGAGGAAATTTTCAAGGCTTTCACAACAGATCCAATCGATGTTGAGGCGCTTGCCGAGGGCATCGAGGCCAACGCTCAGGTCCCAGAGTCACTGAGGCGCACCTCTGAGTTCTTGACACACCCCGTCTTCAACTCCTACCACTCCGAGACGGAAATTTTGCGCTATATGCACCACCTGCAGTCCAAGGATCTGTCATTGGTACATTCGATGATCCCGCTTGGGTCTTGCACCATGAAGCTGAATGCCACGACCGAAATGCTTCCAATCACCTGGCCAGAATTTGCAAATATCCATCCCTTTGCACCGAGCGACCAAACCAAGGGCTACCAGACTCTGATCAAGGAGCTCGAGGATGATCTTGCCGAAATCACGGGGTTCCACTCCGTATCACTGCAACCAAATTCCGGAGCACAAGGAGAATTCACAGGTCTCCGCGTGATTCGCAAGTATCAAGAGCAACAACCTGGCAAGAAGCGAGACATTTGCCTGATTCCAGAGTCCGCTCACGGGACCAACCCTGCATCCGCCGCCATGGCAGGCATGCGTGTCGTCACCATCAAATGTGACACCAAGAAGACTGGTGATCTCGACATTGCTGACTTGAAAGCCAAGTGTGAGAAGTACAGCGAGGAGCTCGGTGCATTCATGGTGACTTACCCATCTACATTTGGAGTCTTTGAGCCCAAGGTCAAGGAAGCTTGCGAAATCGTTCACAAGCACGGCGGCCAGGTATACATGGACGGAGCCAACATGAATGCCCAGATTGGTCTCTGCTCACCAGGGGAAATTGGTGCCGACGTGTGCCATCTCAACTTGCACAAGACCTTCTGTATCCCACACGGTGGCGGTGGTCCAGGTGTTGGACCGATTGGAGTTGCTGAACACCTGTCTCCATTCTTGCCTGGTCACCCTCTCGTCGCCAACGTTGGAGGTGAAAAGGCGATCGCACCAGTCTCTGCCGCGCCATGGGGCTCTGCAAGCATTCTTCCAATCTCTTGGGCTTACATCAAGATGATGGGAGCGCGAGGTCTTACCCACGCCACCAAGATCACACTTTTGAACGCCAACTACATCATGTCTCGTCTTCAGGAGAATGGCGAGTATGATATTGCGTTTACGAACGAGAATGGTCGCTGTGCGCACGAGTTCATTCTTGACACAAGGGGTTTCAAGAAGTCTGCCGGAATTGAGGTCATTGATATTGCCAAGCGTCTCCAAGATTATGGCTTCCATTCGCCAACCATGTCATGGCCGATCGCGAATACTTTGATGATCGAGCCCACCGAATCCGAGTCGAAGAGTGAGTTGGATCGTTTCTGCGATGCTCTCCTGTCGATTCGCGAGGAGATTCGCGAGATTGAGAACGGCACGCAGCCACGTGAGGGAAATGTGTTGAAGATGGCGCCCCACACGCAGCAGGATCTGATCACATCGGAGTGGGATCGTCCCTACAGCCGTGAGAAGGCTGCGTATCCATTGGCCTGGCTCAAGGAGAAGAAGTTCTGGCCTAGTGTGACGAGGCTGGACGATGCCTATGGTGATACGAATCTGTTCTGCAGGTGAGTCGCTGTGCTGACACTGACGTGAGATGAGATGGCTAATGAACGTACAGCTGCGCTCCTGGCGGCACGGTTGAGGAACAACCAGTCCAGTCGACGTAGACCACTGTGACTCGTTCTTCATTCGGTCGATTCTGATCAGGCACGAGACGGAGTCACATTCAACACTTTTCAGTCATGAAACCTGCCTTTGGGCTTTCAACAGCGTTCAAGCGAGGCGTTCAACAAAGAGGATCGGGATAGATACACCATGAGGCAGTTACTGGGTGGGACAGGGATCTTGTCTTTTTAACATCAGTCCCACAGTTTTAACATGGGATGGACGACGTGTATGAATCCAGATTTTCAGCTGGACTCGGTCATATATTCAAAGTTCGTGCACATTCGTACTGCTCTATTGCTTTTCCTACTCGTCACGCTATGCCGTGGTATCAGTGCGTTTGAAGATAAGTCATAACCTGCTGCTTGCTCGCCCGCCTTTTACAGTTTGCCGCCCACAGCGCCGGTCTTGGTCATCTGATCCATCCTCCCCGTCCCTCGACTGGAGAAGACAGCCATGATCCCGAATCCCACGTAGAATAGCGCCAATGGATACGCCACCAGCCCGCGCATATTCGTCATCCTCCCCACCACACAGAACATCGCTGAGCTCGAATATGTGCACCACGCGATTGCCAAACTCACGAGACAGTACCCGAGGAATGTATCCAGTGGAAGCGCCACGCCGAGCAGACTTGCGAATACGAGCGGGAGGAGACAGTAGCCCAGGACTGAACTCGAGCGGCCGAGTGTCAGTGTGGAAGAGAAGTGCGAGGAGCCATGGTACTGGCTGCCCGCGGCGCCGCTGCTGTGGTTCTGGATCGCTGCGACTTCGTCGCTGCTGAGGGGTGGAGACATCATGCTGAAGACGAAGTGCAAGCTGAAGGCTCCAAGGGCTGCTAGGCCGCAGACGTAGCCGAACCAAAGTTTGCCGGACTGGTGGGAGAGGGTGTGAGTGAAGGGCTCGGAGCAGAGGGGAATGGGAAGCAGAACGTACCAGCAGGAGAAAGGTTCCGAATAATGCGCAGAAGAGGAAGGGGCCTGCGAGATCGGCATCGTCCATGATATGTTGATCGATTCTCGCCATGGGGTTCAGTACTGTTAATGTCTGTTGGAACAGACCCCTTGTCAGCTCACCGTTCTCTCGCAGCTTTTGCCAGATTCACCGCGCGTTACCTTCATCTGTATATGCCCAAAGTTGACTCCCAGCTCCTCTAGCAAGGGTGGCTCGCCCTCATATCCTTCTGTACCAAACGCAGCCAGCCACCCTGTCCTCAATCCTCCTTGTCCTGTGCCCATTTGTCCACTTGCGCCTGGCTGTCCCGGGAATGCGCCGAAGCCATAGTTTGGTGCTCCTCCATATCCTGAGGCCTGGGCTGGGGCGCTGCCGTATGCTTGAAAGGGCGTCGATTGCCCGGAGACGGGAGGTTGGTTTGAGTAGGAGGATTGGTAGAAGTTGAGGTTTTGGGCTGTTGGTGGGGGTTGGTAGCCGTAAGAGGCCATTTTTGGTGATTGGTATGATTTCTCGTATATTCAGGGTGCGAGCGTTTCCGCATACGAGGAAATTTGTTAAGAGGTGGTTGTGTTGGTATGGTCGTCGATGGGTGCTGGACGCAAGCTGTTGTCTGGAAAGTTGGCTGTGGCCTCAGGCGTTCTTTTCGAATTGGAGTGTCCGACGCCTGAAACTTTGAGTCGCATTGTCAGAATATATCCACGCGCCTTGGCCCATTGCCGAAGCACTTTAAATCGGCTCAGTGCCTGGTCAAAGACAAAGTCGATGGCCGTGCTTGTTCACCTGAGTAGCAGCATCGTAGAGGCCCAAATATGGGCATCTGTACCTAGTCTTCAATACGAGCAGGACTAGCTCTATTCAGTTACATACAGCCAGATCGGAGGACTACATAGCCGCAACATCGCGTTGAGTGCGAAGACCATCTTGCAAGAATGTGCTCAATCGCTTTTACGGCGAACTGTTGATGTCGCTTTGTGGCGTCATCACACCTGATCTGTTGCAAAGCTTTTGCATTGACAGAGCAGTCCTTCAGGACTCAGATGCGACTCTACGCATGTTCCAACACCACACATGCCCGGTAGCGCATGAATCAAAACCGTCGTCCACTGAAAACTCCGGCGAAGTCATAATATCTGGACAGCCAAGCCATACAGTTTCGCATCATTCGAGATCTTCAGCCTCGCTTGACCACCTCTCACGATAGTCTACAACCCTGCCTCTCCTTTGATATGGGTGTCCTCGAAAGCACGCTGGACGCTATACGGCAACGCGCTCAGGCCTCGAAGTCCATCATCCAAGCGCTCAAGACGAGCCACAATGAGGGAAGCAGGGCAGTTCCAGCACGCAGCAGTCGTAACGACGCCCAGGTGGGCGGCTGGCTGGATTGGGGTTCTAAGTTCATGAGAGATGGTCAACAGTACCAGAATGTGAATTTTCAGCTCAACAAAGAGGCTGCCGACAGTTCCATCAGACAATTGGTCAGAAAGAATGGAACGCACAAGAAATATGCGGAGGTGGCTGTACCAGTTTCTGATCCAGATGTGCCCATGGAGAAGGAAGTGGGCGGCAAGAAAGTCAAGCTGAGCGACAAGGAGCTCGCTGCCGCACAGGACAAAGAGCTGGAGAAAAGAAGAGACAAGATGTTCAGCGACCTCTATGACGCTCTTTAGAATCGATGGTGGGCATATCGACCTGCTGCGTTTTCCAACTACATGGACTTTTCGCGCTCGATCTGACGGCGGAACGTCCTATTGCTTTCTCGAGAAATGTATGCGCGCGCCTGCGCTGAGTTCGCGTCATTGCGTTTGGTCACGAACTCGAGGTTGCATAGAGTGGTATTGCCTGTCGCGTTTGTTGTTCAATTGGTCAGGGGCGTTGAGACGCAGTTGGAGTTTCTGTCTGATCTCCAGAATAGCGTGCCTACTCGCGGCTGAAGGTGTTAACCTCATCTATGCCACCTGCGTGTCGATCACGTGAATTGATCCATCCTGTTGGTGCAACAGAAAGTGGACCGCGTGACCATTGCGCTGCCTGTGCTGCTGAGCTTAGATTAAGTCACGTGTGTCGCACTTCCACGCGCCGAGCTGCCAGACGCGGCTGGACAAGGTATCCTCCTACTTCGAAAACACTTGGAGACGTCGCCCGTTCCGACACAGTTTTGTCGCAATCGACGGCCATAGTAAGGCCATGTCTTTACGGAGAACAATGTTCTCGATGGCCTCGAAAACAGCACACACGAATTGGAATGAGCGGACAGATTTCTTCCACTTTACCAGGGGCCGATTCGTCAGCAGAGAAGCCAAGCAAGCTGCCCAGCGATGCGTCAAGTTTGACGTGAATCAGCTATGCAACGTTGCTGGAGCTGCAGTTGGAACGGAGTGTGTCGATGTCAAGAAGTATGACGATGGCATGTACAATAAAGTGTTCCTCCTCACTATGCACAACAAGCAGCAAGTCGTGGCTAAAATCCCCAACCCGAATGCCGGTGTGCCTCATCTCACAACTGCCAGCGAGGTGGCAACTATGGACTTCGTACTTGCCCTGGCTCCCGCGTGCTGGAAATGTCTGACGTATTTCAGGTACGCAACGTGTTGAGCACACCCGTGCCTCAAGTACTTGCCTGGAACTCGAGCAACAAGAACTCTGTTGGGTCGGAATACATCATCATGGAGAAAGCGAATGGTGTTCAGCTATCGACCGTCTGGCCTCGGATGACTGGTGATCAAAAAGTTCAGGTTGTTAGGGCAGTCGCTAGGCAACAACGAGCCTGGGCAACGACCTCTTTCAGTAGCATTGGCAGTTTGTACTATCAGAACGATATCGAAAGTGGTGATGCTCCAGAGACGACTTGGTCCAATGATTCAGGAAGGCTGAATGACGATTCAAAATTTGCTATTGGCCCCATCATGGGAAGAGAGTGGGTAGACCTAGGTCGAGCCATCATTCAGTGCGATCGAGGGCCTTGTGAGTATCAAGATGAGATGCCGGATGATATGTATCTGACGCAAGAGGTAGGGAAGACAACGGAGGCATACAGAAGAGCTGTCCTGCACAGAGATATTCGAGCTGTCAGAACGCTGGGCATCCCGGCCAGCCCTCTCTCGATGCTATGCGGGCCTACGCTCTACCAGCCAAATCGAGAGAAGAAGCTTCGTGCGTGCGAGGCTTCACTTCAAGTCCTGCCTCATATTCTGCCTCAGGAGCGATGGGCATCAACTTTTCACGTCTGGCACGATGACTTGCACGAGGAGAACATCTTCGTCGACCCTGACGACCCCACGACCATTACTGCGATTATTGATTGGCAGTCAGCATACATTGCCCCCTTGTTCGACCACACAATGTCCCCAGGTTTCTTGGACTATGAAGGTCCAGTGTTGCAGGGTACGGAGCGGCCGAAGCCACCGCAGCTCTCGGAAATGGCAACTGCCCGAGAGAAAGAAGACGCTTTGAGACTGTATGATCAACAAATTCTTGCATCGGGCTACAAGCATATGATGAAGAACAACATCAAGAATATCTATGATGCAATCATGTACGATGAATCCGAGCGTTCTGGCATCTTGAGTGCATCTCGAAACCTATTCGAGGTCGGCGAGGCGTACTGTTTGGGCTCAATCGCAGCGCTGGAGAACACACCAGTCACTTTTTCTGAGCCAGAGCAGCTGGAAATAAAGGAAGACATAGAGAAGACGGCGGCAAGCATGAATGCTATGAGCGTCATCAAAGCCAGCCTCGGATCTCTGTTCCCGGAAAAGGGATGTGTGCGCCCCGATCAGTACGAAGAATCAAAAGCGGCGCTACGAAGAGTCAAAGAGCAGGTCGTTGACGACTTCTCGAGGTCCGCTGAAGACCGTCGCATCTGGGAAGAGGTGTGGCCATTTGACGATTGATCCTGGTGGGTCCTTGTCCACCTGCCAGACTTGGGCTGGTAATCGTGTGGTCTGCCAAGTCGCACCTTGCTGTGCTGACGTGCTGGCTGACGATCGCGTCATGGAGTTTTGGACGCCAGCGCAAATGCAACCAGCTGAATCTTCCGGATTTCCAGGTCTGGAGCACGAAATTTTGTTTCTGAAACCGTCAATGCGGCATTCGTGTCCGGATCGATGAAATGCAGAGTCAAGCCGACGACTCGGCGCCTGATTGACCTGTGAAGACAAACGAGTTACGGGATTCGATACGCTCTGCGCTTGTCGTTGGACAAATGCGTCGCACAAAATGCAATTGCAACCCTATGACTATTTGTGATGACTCGAATCTTGTGCTGGCCACGGTTCACGATGCATCGAGACGACATCTCATCTGCACAGCTGAAAAGTCAAGCATGTGTGGAGGTCGAGAGCTTGTGTATGAAGAAGGAAAGTTGTGGCAATATCACTCCCATCCAGAGCCGAAGGCAGAGGCATGGGCTTTGGCAGGACCCATGTTGGACGCCATGGGAGCCAAAGTCAGAAGGGCTGAGCAGAAATCTGTCGTCGAGACCCAATTCTCCGCCCGCACGTGGCTCGGCATACCAGAAGTGTTCTCAAGGTTCAGGTGGCTGGCGGGAAGCTGGCGCTGCGCGTCATGACCTATGCCGCATTGAATTCAAGCTCTGGTCAAGCCTCGAAATTCCCGTCTCAATATCGCGGCAATCCATCTTGCATGTCGGCAGCTCAAGTAGTGGACGTATATGTCCAGCGTTGCGAAGGCTGAAGGATGAAGATCACAAACTCCGTGCAGATGTGGTGCCGTGGCTATGGTTCATGGACGGCCAGATTCTCTTACATAATTCTTGGCACGTCTGCAAACTTCTACAAGGAGTACGCCTCGGGCTAACTAGCCCACAACGTGTTCGTTCACCGGCCACGCTTACGCATCACGAGGAGATGCAAGACCACTGGTCTGCGCGGTCCGACACATCGGAATCAGACGGCGGTCGATCTACGCTTTCCATAAAGACCAAAAGGAATGACCAACCAGCAACGCCTCCGGATCGCGCCATCAGATAAGGCCGCGAATTCGCCGATGGCGACATCAAAGCAAAGCCTTTTGTGTTAGGGTTCTGGAGTTTTTATAACGGCGTTCTGTTCACCTGCAGACGCGTATGAGTTCTCTTCGTCCATGTTCGTTGTGACAATACATCTGGAGCGACCCCATCATGCATTCTAGTTCACGGGATCTCGAGGACGCCGATTTCCTCAAGGCTCACGCTGACAGAAGTGACGAAATTCACCATGGCTCGACCGAGGAGCTCAACGTTGGTGGGCGAGGGGCTACCCAGCGACGACTGCGAAACTACCAAGTCACCATGATTGGATTTTGCAGGTATTCAAACCCTCCCAGGGAGGGTTATGCTGGGATTTTGCTAAACTGACGGCAGTGGTATCGGTACTGGGCTCTTCGTGGGTACGGGCAGCGCATACGCCAGTTCTGGACCAGCGGGCCTGCTGCTGGCATACATCATTGTAGGAGCAGTGCTGTGGTGTGTGATGCAAAGTATCGCCGAGTTGGCGGCATTGGTATGCCATCATCGATGTTGTATCTGGTCGACCGATCAGAGGCTGATTCCTCCCACAGTATCCCACAGCTGGATCATTTCCTCATTGGGCCACACGCTTCATCGACCCTAGCGTGGGCTTCAGTCTTGCAATATCTTACGGTTATTGCTACACGATCGCAATTGCAGCAGAAGCCTCCGCATCGGCCGTCATCGTGAGCTACTGGACTGATCTTTCTCAAGCCGTTGTGATCACGATTGCTCTGGTGCTGATCCTGATCATCAATCTGTTCAGTGTTCGCATTTTCGGAGAAACAGAAGTCATCGCCGGGACTATCAAAGTGCTTTGCTTCGTGGGATTGATCTTTGTTTCCATTGTCATCACGGCAGGCGGAGGACCGAATGGGCAATCGATTGGATTCCGCTACTGGAACAAACCAGGGGCATGGGTCGACTACAACGGTATCACTGGCTCGACTGGTGCGTTCCTGGGAATGCTCTCGGCTTTCGTCAACGCGGCTTTCTCTTTCATCGGCGTGGAGACCGTTGTCATCAGTGCTGCAGAGTCAGTGGACCCTCACCGAGCCATCCCTCGAGCAGCAGGTCTCGTCACTTACCGCATCGGCTTTTTCTACATTCTCGGCGCCTTGCTAATTGGCATGACCGTCGATCCTCGAAACGCCGCGCTCGTCTCAGGCTCTGGCAATGCTGCATCTTCACCTTGGGTCGTGGCAATCAAGGAAGCTGGTATTGTTGCTCTGCCCTCCATCGTGAATGCTTGTATCTTGATTTCCGCCTGGTCCGCAGGCAACTCGTACTGCTGGGTCGGTTCTCGCATGATCGTCGCAATGACAACAGATCGTCAGCTGCCGCAAATTTTTGGCAAAACGAGTAAGGATGGCGTGCCGTACTGGGCAGTCCTTGCCGCATGGTTGTTCGGCCCTCTTGCATATCTGAGTGAGTTGCACCAGGCTGTCTCATATTGAAGCTGCTAACGACATGGCGACAGGTCTCGGATCTGGAGGTGCATCCCAGGCCTTTACCTGGCTTAGAAATCTAAGCACAGTAGCTGGCTTAATTGCTTGGGGCACCTTGTGTTTTGCCTATATTCGATGGTATGCAGCTATGAAGGCGCAAAATGTGAGCCGCGACACAGTTCCCTGGAAGAGCCCGTGGCAGCCGTACACTGCATGGTTTGGATTCCTGGGATCCACATTTCTCACTCTCGTCTGCGGCTTCTCCGTATTCCTGAAGGGAAACTGGTCGGTAGAGGACTTCTTCGCGAATTATGTCGGTATTCCGATCTTCATCGTGCCCATCCTGGTCTGGAAGTTGGTACACAGGACAAAGGTGCGTGTTGAGCGGGTTTGTGTTTTATCCCCACTAATCGTTTGCAGTTCGCACGCGCAAGCACGATCGATCTCTGGTCTGGTCGACTTCGGGAGAACGAGATTGTTCATGTCACGCACAAGAAGACAAGATGGTCTTGGACATACAATTGGCTTACATAGTGGATGTGACAAAAGGGTGTCTAGGATCATGTGGAAATACTTCGAGGACAGCCATCTATGAAATTCAAATGTCGTGGCCACAGCCAGTATGTCTTTCGCCGGCGACTTCTGGAAACCCGAACAGGTCATGGTCCTCCATTGCGCCAAGCATGGCTCGCTCATGAACTATGGGCTCTAACGCATCTCTGCTGGCCTTCTTCGGTCCCCTAGGAATGATCTTTTGACCTTCCATTGCAAGAATCGCCAGGACATGTGCCGCGGCCCGGGCGTTTGCCGTCAGAAGAGCTGGATTGGCATTGTCGTACGTGTCGCACACTTGGTGATAGCAGTCGTCCTGGGCTACACCACTACCGGTATGGAGACCACCAACCGGTTTCTTCAACGTGGACATGAAGCTGGCATAGTCACTACCACCAGTGAAAATTGCTGGAGTCACGTTGAAACCCTGAGCGCTCAAGTGATCAATGAATAGCTTTTCAATCACGTCCGAACCGGGTGCGCCAGCAGTTCCGTGGGTGCTCCCATCGCCGTAAAGACGCCATAGTACCCTCGGGACACCATGTCGAAATTCAGATATGCCCACGCATTGATCAGTAGAGGCAAAGACTGATCTCTGAGGATAAGACATACCATCAAATTATCAGCTTCTTGTGTGTTGTTAATGCCTGCAGTATAGAACCTGCTTCCGATCAAGCTATTCTCCTCAGCACCCCACCACGCCAGTCGAATCTTGTTGCGGAAGCCTGCACGCTGCAGGCCGTCAAAGAGCTCGAGCAGCAGAGAACATCCACTTCCGTTGTCGTTGATACCAGCGCCAGCCTTGACCGAGTCCAGATGAGCACCCAGCACGATCACATTACTGGGATCACCGCCTCTCGACTCGGCAAAGACGTTTTGGGTGATTTTCTTTTCAAATGTCTGGGTATGCTGGAGGTAGCCTTGGAGCTGCTCGCCAGCTTCGAGACGAGCCTTGAGAGCCTCGCCATCAACCTGGTTGATAAAGCCACTTGGTCGGAATGCCACAGGATCAGGCTTGGAGAGAGTGCCACTAGTGACCTTGGTGGGAACGTTGTTGTATAAGATTACGCTGTTCGCGCCAGCAGCCACGGCAGCTCGGATCCTGCTCCCAATCGTAGAACGATCTGGACAAGTGCCGCGTTGAACAAGCACCATCTTATCTTTCATGTCTTGACCGCTGTAGCCATCTACCGTGCATGCAGCTGTTCCATTTGGTCCAAGAACGAGCGGCGCAGTAATGCCCTCTGGCCCAGTGGAGGGTGAATATGTTGGGCCGAAGACATGGTAATCGGTCTCATCAACGCGGAAGGTAATTGAGATGACCTCGTTGTACAATGCTGGGAAATCCTGTGTCCACGACTTCCAGGTTCGTGATTTGCTCAATTTGGACATGATGAAGTCTCTAGAAGCAGCATAGCCAGGTAGCCCAAAAGCCCGGTTGCCACCATTTGCCTTGGCGATTTCGTCGAGCTTCTGCAAATTCTTCATCAAGCTGATCAATCTGTAAGCGATGGCTTCGTGATTAGATTCATGATGCTTACCCATTGGTAGTGATGGAGCGCTGAAGCTGCCTCGACAGCAGCTTCGACGCCACCGATTCTAGGCTTGGTTTCCCGGTTCGCGACTCATCCTGTTGTGCGCCTCCGAGCACCGCGAGTGCAGTAGCTAGCAGGAAGACCTTCATGATCACAGTAGTTTATATGAAGGGAAAGGGATAATCGACCTTGATGGGCGTCCGGAGCAGAATATCTGCTGGTCATGGCTGCAGTAGTCTCCCCCATCAGGTCGTGTGCCTTCCTTGCATGTTTCTTGTTAGTCTTCTCAATCGAGCAACTAGAGTGGCGTTCAATGGCCGAACGGACACCTCCAAGCAAAGCCAAGACAGTGTAAATGCTACCTTCTGTTTCGAGCTTCGCAGCCCTATAGCTAGCTCGTGAGATTCCAGAGCCCATGCTTGGACACTCCGTCGCTGGAGACATCTGCTTCTGTTGCTTGGCCACCAGATGAGCTTCTCTGATCTCACCCCTTGCTATTGGTACTATTCAGAACCAGATGCGCATGACAGTCGAGTGTGTCTCCGAAGTCGATTGTGAGATAGCGTGGTGCTTGTACAATGTGCCGGCTCAGCTCGTTTGCGCTATCTTGGGCAGTCTGTTCAAGCTATCTCTCCGTAAGACTGGCTAGTGCGTGGCCCCTCGCGCTCTTGTGCTCGTCAGATATCTAACATTTTTTCTCTCAAGGGCGGAGCATTGGCACAGTAGCCGAACGAAATTGTGCTAGCAGCATAAGTCATGAACAAGGTGCAGCAACTGGCTATTGGGAATGAGACGTAGGAGGAAAGAGTGAGGAACTGCTGACCAGGGTGGATGCCCAAGTCCTTGGCATTTCTTCAGATGTCAGAGGTGGCCCTGAATCCTTCTTCTTTCCCGCACTCCTTGGATTCTGCTACCGATCTTCAACCCATCACGATATGGCGTGAAATGCGCTCACACTGAACAAAGTGTCTCATGTGCTGGCCAAGCGGTGTTCTGGCAAGATTTCATCATCAACGTAAATGAAGATCGCTACCTCGGTCTTGAGCACCATGGACACCCTTCGAAGTTCCAGCCCCAATGCCTGGCAAAGCCGCTAAACGATGAAGTCAGTGAAGCGATGGCCTCTGACTCATGGTATTGGCCCTTTGTGCTCCGCCAGACATCTCGAGGCTTTATCAGCGCACAAAGGCAGTCTAAAGATTGTCACCTTTGTCACAGGTGAATCTCAATGCAATTCACCTCGGGACGAATGTTCCGAGCGCGCCTACAGAGAGATCGCTTTCTGCTTCAGAATTGATCACGATAATCCCAGGTACGGTGGCGGCCGCATTACAGAAGAGAAGCAATTTTCACAACATGAACGCAGCACCGCACGTTTTGCATTTCAGGTTCCCTGCATGCGAGCTTTTATGCGACAACGGAATTCTGCCTGTTCTACCCGAGCCAGCTTTCGCAGAATATCGAGATCAGCCTTTTGGAGATCAGTCTGTAATGTGTACTTTTAGCACTGACTTTTATGCAGTCCTGGACTCGACCCTCGACAAACAGCTTGGCTCTGATTTGCCGAATCTCGGGCCATTGTTCAAGGCCATTAATGCTCTACACAGCACACGAGGTGAGTCTGAACTGCAATACGCCGAAGGTAAGCTTCATCCGGACGATCTCTACTACAAACATGCCTTCCGACTTGTGACCATGGATGAGGGCATCATCGTGAACACACAACAATGGATCTTGGTATCTGCAGAAGTCATGCACTTGTATGAGCCTCGATACAGGAGTGTGCAATGGGTCGCGACCTTTCTCCATCTGATCGAGCGCAAATCAGACGTGGCGTGTTACCATGTCGCCAATGAGATGCTGAAGTTCTTTGATCCTGTGAGAGTTGAAGGCGAACTCGCGGGCCATCCCTGGTCCACCACGCCACCAAGAACCGCTCAACAGGTTCTGCTGGCTAGGCTTTGTTTTGACAATTTCGGACTCGAACCTTGCGCTCTACACACAGTCTCTCTGCAATGTCAACATCACGTCCCGAATGATTGGCCAGGCTTCGACGAGATTGAGCTGTGGTCTATCCTTAATCTGAGATGCCCCATCTGTGCGACAAATTTGCTCAGTGACGAGGATGTGGATGAGATCGAGTTCTGTCGCGAGAACGTTGTAGCGGCAAGAGAATTCCTACAAGCCAATGCACAGTGGACAATACTCACTGATCATCCACACGGTTTAGAATTCTCTGTCCATCCAGAGGCTCTGCGTACATCAATCGAGCTAGCTCTGGCTTCGCTTGCGCCTCCGACCCTTGTCATGCCATCGCAGTCATCCATGGATGGCGATCAAAGCGCACAAGTGGCTGTGAAGCACCTCCGCGCGCTCTGCGACAGGGTCAAGAGCCCACTGTTGATCACACCGCAAGCATTGTTCACCGACATTCAACAGCAGATCTGGGGGGGAGCGACCTCTGAACGCATGAGCCTTGCGCAAAGCTTCATCCGACCAGGCTACGCCGCTTTGGTGCGAGGTTGGTGCGCCCGTGCGGTGAATTTCCTGGTAAAATGTCGATGTGACGAGCCTGGACCTCTGCACCTTGGCGTTCATCTACACGGCAATCGGCAGCTTTACAACCCTGCGGCATGGACCACGGTTGACGACATCAATGCTGACCTGGACAAGCTGACTTTCAGCTCGACACGGGACTGTGACATGGACTCGTAATGTGGCAGCCGCAGTCCGAGGACAACCCCATGAGTGGCGCGAAGCAGAATACAGGTGAGGTGGCAGATGCGCTTGAACTCCATTCATGATTACTTTTTAAAACAATGCTTGCTGTCTTATGCAGAGACTGTCGTCATGCTACTACCACTGGCCACCCACTGCCAAAATCTAACTTGCTCCAGCCAAAGAAGAAATTGTCGTAGTCGTACGACACACTCGGTCGCACGTAATGGTAGTACATCACGACGCTTCCGACCCGTGCATCCCACATCACTCCCTGCCCTCCCGGAGCGTAGACGTCGTCGTGACTAGCCAGCACCATGGTCCCGCCACTTTGAGTCAGGCAATCCCTGCCATCCCGATCCACGAAACCTCCAGATTGATCTTGAGATCTGCAGACCATGATGTGATATTCTTCCCCAGGAGGTGCGAGATTGTCCGCTGTGTTGCAGCAGTTGCCGGCAGAGAAGAAGAGGTAGTGCCAGCCTTGCCAGAAGAACATGTATGCGCCCTCCTGAGCTCCGGCGGCGAGACCCTGTGGTCGTGCTGTGGTGTTTTGCGACAAATGCTGGAGCGGCCCGGCTGCGTCAACCTTGAGTGGCGGATTCCCGATTGGTAGCTGGTAAATGTTGTCCCAGAACGATCCAAAGTTGAGGACGAGTCTGTTGGAATCGTAGGCGAATAGATTCGCATCTATTCGGTTGTAGTCTGGCGATGATGGAATGCCGATGCTCCCTTGATCTGTCCATTCGCCTGCGTTCAGGCTTTGTGAAGTGGCGACGCCAATGTCCGAGTTGCCGCTGCCAATTTGAGAGACAGAGTAGAACAGGTAGTAAGTCTCGCCTATCTTGAAGACGTCTGGCGCCCAAAGATCTCGGTTTCCGGGAAGGTCAATGGAAGAGCCTCCGGGCAATGCAGCGCCTTGAAACTGCCATGGTCCCGTTAGACTTGGCGCTGTCGCGATGTTGATACCATCATTTGTGGCGAAGCGGTAGTAAGTGGAAGTGTCTTCTCGGTAGAAGACGGCAGGGTCGTGTAATCTGCCCTCGCATTGCCCTGAGCAGTCGCCGACGGGTGGATAGTCGCGCTTCGAAAGCGGTGTTGCGAATGTCTGGGAGAGCAGGACGCCAGCGACTGCTATCGACTTGAGGACGATCATGTTTGCTCCAAAGCGTTCGAGAGCAGCAGGAGCGAGGCTGTCGAATTAATCCTCGATGGATCCAGAACTTCTGTTTCAAGCTGTAAATTTGGTAATACAATAGAGTTTCTTTGACAGGCAGGGCAAGGAGGCAGTGCCCAGCGAAACTGTGCTTTACCGTATACCTTAAGTACTTGCGCCTCTGTCGAGGACCTCACACCGGCGACATGCGGTCAGCTCTGCCGCCGACGATCATTCAGACCGCCCGAAGCTCGAATTCCCGCTACACTTGATCATCTGTCACCGAGTGCCTCTTCGCGCCAAGGTCGCGACATCATGTTCCTTGCCAAAAAGGTGGAGGACCACCGTTCCAGAGCGACGTTGTTCATCTTCATGAAACATGTGACCGACTTATCCGGACCCGTCCACAGTGGCAATCAGGATTCAGGTCGTTGACTGCTCCATTGCTGTCCACGTGGTGCAATCGGAAGTGTTGCTGCCGAGTAGGGCTTCGCTCCGGCAGTCGCAACCTCTCGTGCAGGCATGATGCCAGCAGACGACGTTGCGATTGCCGCACGTCATAGCGGTCAGCTTCACAACCAGCACTCTAATTTCTTGTGACGAATCTGGTCCGTGAGTGGTGAGTGGCATACGCCGAGAGGCGTCAGGCGACGAAGAGGAGTCGGGGAAGTGGAGCCGCGCCAAGATCGGTTCCACGTCGGGAGAGAAGAGGTGCGGGCTGACGTTGCGCCTGCGCAGTCAGTCTACTTCCATTCTGCGCCGGCCGCGTGATTCACAGTCGGTACATCGACGCATTCTCCCCATCTGCAGCCGCTGCACGCGAGCATAGAACCCTTGCGACTTGCACATCCGGTGACCTGTTGCGACAGCCTCGTGGACGATGCCGCCGATGCAGCCCAACGGAGACGGTGTACTCAGCCGCTCCAACAAAGCGAACGCCTTGGCAGATAGAGACATCGCCATCACTAACATCCCCGCTCGCTCCTCTCTTTTCGATAGATACCGTCCAGGACCTGGAACATTTCCTTTGCCTTTGCTTGCATCTGATCCTTCTCTTGACACCGGACAAAGCGATCTGGGTGCCACCTCAGTCGTTCCTCCTTGAGTGATGCCAGTCCCAGGGTCTTGAATGCCTTCTCAATGTCGTCTGCACAGACACCCAGCAAAAGTCGAGGCATCGACATTGCGCACAGGAGATTGCAGCAGGGCTTGTTGGGAGGAGGTGGTGCTGGGAAGGTCGTCAACGCGCTGTAATTGGCAAATGCGAGTTTCGCTTGCGCGTGCCACTCTTGATATATCTCTGCGTCCGATCGGGGCGGCAACGCCGGGAGGGGCGCGCCTTTCGGGTGGCTCTGGATTGGCGTCGGAGGTTTGCAGTCAAGGATGCCGCCATGTGTGCGCTGCGGCTGCTGCGGACTCTGTGGTTGACGTTGACGGATCAGAGGACTGTGGTTCAGCTGAGCATCGTCACCAGCAGTTCGTCTTTTGACCTCTTCTGCTGCCTTTGCTCGGATTTGCGCCACTCGCTCAGCTTGCGAGGTGGGCTGATGGGATCTCGGAGCGCTCGTGCTGGGCCCCGGCGACTCCCTCGATGCAAGTGGTGCACGTGTGACTCTTGCAGACCGTGAATTGCGGATGTAGTCATCAAGCTCCTGCGCGGCAGTACTTCGTTCTCCCTCTCGGTCTTCCAGCTTGCTCCGCGAGGTGATCACCAGGCCGGCGGCGATCTGCAATCGATTCTCTGCCAGTTGATTTGCAATCTTGGCATCCCAGAACGCCGCTCCTTGCGTTTGATTTTTCACGTGGTCAAAGAGAATGGCCCGTTGCGTGTTGGCTGCTTCCAGGCGGGCATTACTGGCTTCACAGGCCGCATTGTACTCGGCTCGCGCATAGCGGACAGACGTCTCTGCACGCTTCAATTTTGCTTGTAGCTCTGCGAGCCGTTCATCTGGGGCAGACTTTTGCGCCATGGCCACCTTGAATTTGGGCGGAGATTGGACTGGACCGCTTGATGAATTCAGTCGGCTGGCCGCGGATTTTGTTGTCATGTCGAGAGTTTTTGGTCAGCTGCTTTGTCGGACCTCCGCATGAGCTTGCTTGTCAGACATGCAAGATTTTGCGGAGACGCATCATGGCCATCTTCATTCACTTCATCTCCGTGCATGTGACAGGCACGTGCAGCTGGAGTTGGCGCTTCAGCAGGATTCCAAGTGCATCGGCGTGCATGCGAAGTGTGCATTGCCAATCGAAGTGCCGACCCTGGTCGAACGCTAACAAGGGACGATTGGGACAGCGTGTTCTTAAGCGAGTACCGCCCTCTGAAATGCAAGGGTGCTTCCGCGGCCTGTCGATGCAATCGAGGTCTATGAGGTGTAAGTGTGCGTAGTGAAGTATACAATGGATCATTATTACTTGCGAGGAGGTCGTGACACTTCTGCGAAGCTCAACCTGAACCGCGCCACCTTGTGCCACTAAGCAGAGACAGTCTGTGATCCTGTTACCAACCATATCCGCGGTGTGACGAGCCAACTCATCAGGCCGCAGTCTCCCTCGAGCCGTATGAGCTTCGCATCCACGAGATCCAACGCGACGTTATCCAGTCACCTCTCCCTCACAACCATGCTCAAACATCTCAGCCATTCCCTCCAGTTCATCGAAATCTCCCTCGTCCCCAAACGTCACATCATGTCTGCACGCCTTGCTCGTGTAAGATGATTCCATGCGACCTCCAAGCTCCCTGAGCACTGCGCTCCGCTTTAGCTTCTTCAGACACTTCTCACTGTAGCGATCATGGTCTGGGTTCTCATCCCAGAAGAAGAAGTGCTCCAGCATGGCCCGATTCTCTGCGCCAATCACCTTCAGCCACGCAATCACAATGTCCGTGTCGCACTCGTAGCAGTACCCGGCGCGGAACTGATTGTACTTGTAGAACATGGGCAACGCATCAGCGCGCGCGGCGCGACACACGCGCGTCAGGCCCGGCTGCCACGGAGGCGTCCGCGCGCCCTCTTCCCACGCCTCGCGCTCGGCGTAGTAGTGCTCGTTCCATCCGCCAAAGGAGCTGTCGCAGGGACAATTGATGTAGAGCGGCTCCGGTTCGACGACGGCGTATTCCCAGATGATCAGGAGGAGCTCGTCTGGCAATCGGTCGAGGAGACATGAGGTCGTGGTCGTTGGTTGGGGTTGCGAGACGTCGAGCTGCTGCTCTGCCAAGCCATGATGGAGCTCGAGCTCGAGCTCCGGTGTCGCAAGCCGAGGCGAGAGTGGAGGCGTTGACCGCACTTTGCCCGCGACCAGGACGACATCGAGGGCGCTGTCGCGTCTCTCCATCTTGATCGATGCGCGGCCTGTTCAAAGCGAGTCCAATGCAGGGCAGTGTGTGAGGGAGGCAAGTGGCGGAGGTGGTGAAGCTGCTGCTGGTCGCCTCGTGCATGCGATATAGCTAACTAGTCTACCAGGCAAACACGGTGGCGGCGTCAGCTGAGGAGCGGCTGACAGGCATCAACTCCGCCGATGGATCAAGCTCAGCTGCAGTGCCCTGTTCGAAACCGTGTAGCAATATCGGATACGACTGCCACCAAGAAACGACCTCGGCGAGCACTCTCTGCAACGAAGGATATTCACGGATGGCGCCAAGAAGCGGACGAGGTTGCACAGCACTGGGGTACTCCTGCATTCACCTGGCAGACTCATCGACATGACTTGGCCTTCACCATCCTGGCACTAAAGAGTTCCGGTGTGAAGCTGCACGGAGGGCCCAAGAAGACCTGTCTGGCTGCGTAGAAATGTCGTAAAGCCAACCTTCATGCCGCCATTATCGCTTCGCACATCCTATTCCTTCTCCATTAGCACTCTGCCCAGCCTAATATCATCCCCCATCATACGCAAAAACAGTATAAGCAGATGCGCCGCCCACGCTTCTCAGCTCCTGCCGACTGATCGCCCCGGCATTGGCAATCCCTTCTGTGGAGGCATTCCTTGACACGTCTCTCGCAGGAATCTCCCGATCTGCACGTGCCTATTCCTGAAAATCTCCAACTCTTGGATACATGCATTGTACGCATTGCGCAGGTCATTCTCCTCGGGCATCCTCAGCATGAACGACCTCATGATTAATGTCTCCTCTCTTCGTCGTCATCTGTTGCATAGGGAGTGCCAATCTGTTGTCTCTGGCTCGGGCGTGGCGTTTTGGGCGATGGGTCTCTTACAAGGACGGCCAGGAATGGCATCGAAAGGTAATCATCATATGTTCTCGTGTGAAGCAGAGGAGAATATTATCGTCCAGAACGTTCGATGCATATTGTCTGATCTATCCAGATACAGTAGATAATTCAATATCTTCTTTACTCAGATTCATCATCCGATACTTGGAGATGAAGTCATCCCGATTGATGTACCCACCGCACATTCTTCTCTTGCCCGTGAATTCGTTTCTCCCATGCAAGACTCTCCAATTGTCAAACAGCAAGGTCTGTCCAGGTTGGAGCTGGAACCAGTACTGGTTGTCTTTGTCGCCGAGCAATCGATCAAACCTTTCTGCAGCTGCATACCATTTCTCGACAAGGTCAAAGTCTGCGGCGATTCCTGCTCTGTCGGCATTGTTCCACCGGACTTGCGTCAAGTGGCCTCCCTCAGGGTCGTGATTCAGCACGGGGAAAGCTTGGGATGGCTGTATACTGATGCCCTCGTTGCCCGACGCATGCGCGTAGACGCCGACTTGAGAGAGCGTGAGGTAAGCTTCTCGGTCTTCTGTGAATAGCCGTGCCGCTGCGTTGAAGCCATCTGTCAAGGACGACTCTCCGCCGGAACCTTCAGTATGAGATAGCATATGTAGCGCTTGAATGCCGGCTGGTTCAGTGAAATATGTGTTGTCGGTGTGGGGCTCCAGGAATTCGGACGTGTACGCAGTGTCTTTCATTGTGAGGTCTGAGGTGAAGTCGTAGAAGCCGCCGTAATGTGTGTTTCGTATGGGTCCAATGGATTCAAGAAATGCTTCTGTCGCTTCGGGAGTTGGAGGCATGTCTTCTACAATACAAAAACCGTACCTCCGTATGTTCTGCAGCAGTACACCCATACCATTGTGAGTGGTTACATTTTTGTACTGAACAGCTGGCCGCGCCGCAGCGATTGTGGAAGTCCATAACTGGAGCGGAACAATGCCAGCTCTGCTTCCTCTGCTCCTATGACTGCGACGTTGAAGCAAGGCTCCCATCTTGTAGGTAGATCGATGCCCATCTTCAAAAGTCACAATCATGTGACTGTCATCCGGTCGTTCGAATTCAACATGAGATATAGTGGTATTCAAGCCACCCTTCAAGACATTAATCTGTCGTTGGGCAGTATCTGTGTTCCGACATTGCGAGCAAGCACAGTTATCTCTAAGCCACCGCCCGGGCACTCGCGTAGACGTTTTTTGTGACTCATCGTGAACCTTGAGCTCGCCGCTTTCAAACAAGAGTACCCGAGCTTGAGCCGGAAAGTTGTGCTCGACGTTCGGGATAGGATGCACGTGGTCCCGGACAGTATCACTCCGCCACGATGCCCCCAGAGGAGCTTGTGGGAGAGAATGCTCCTTTTGACTCACAGGATCATGACTTGTGAAAGCTGTGGTAGCATTGAGACGCGCTCTAGGATTGGTGTACCGCTTGTTGGCTGGACAAATGTTTCGCAATGGCCGGAGCTGCCCGATAACCTTGGCCCGCAGTGCAGCCCGAGATATTGCGTTCGCGACCGCCATGAGATGAGAAGAATGGACGAGGTATATAGCAGGGATTGCCGAAGGCTCAATGTTGCACAGTGAAGTGGGGCGTCGCCGAGTGACCCGACTTCTCGGCTCTGCCTCCGATACCGCCAGCATGCCTAAACAGGTAATCCACACATAGCATGCTGAAGTGCGAACTAATGACCGAAACGGCCATTGGAGCAACATTCGGATCTCAGCTACAGGACAGACCGTCCACGGGTCCAACTTTGCGCTACACCACAGACACGAGAGTACAGCATTGCCCACAGCATGGCGGCCACAACATTCTCTCCCTTCAAGCTCAGGCGACATGACTCCGGCACGTTCGCAATCTTGACATCCAGTCTCAAGTCCGCAGGCACATTGAGAAGGCCTCACTTCCCAGAACATGCCTCGAAGAGTGAGGCATTTGCAACAGCCTGACCTAGATATCATCCGAGGTAAAACACCAGATCACCCAAGACGTTTCGCCCACCGACAGCCCAAGGAGTAGAGTTACCATGTTACATCTTGTGCCCTTCGTCTGCTTGAAACCATTGAGCTAGGCCGTGACTCTGAAATCTTGGGATTACCCGGGAACACGTCCGTCTTTGCGTGGCCCAGACTGCACAAGGCCCGAAACTTGCTGTTGGGTCTTCCGTGGAACGCATTGAGCTGATTGGGACCATGCAGATTTTACATACGCCGCTCAACGGCGAAGGGACGTTCTTGTGGCGGCGCACACGTTTGGGAAGTTTTCTCGCAACAGTGTGCAAGGGTACCGTCTCAGTGGGTGGCAAAGTAAGTTTCGCTATGGCAGTAAATAGAGTCAGGTTTACAGCCGATGGTAGATTCTACGGTACATGGTTCAAGTTCTATTTTTACAACGTACTCTCAAGAAGAACCAGCCCTGTCTCCTCTTGATATGCTCGCAGAAACGCATCCTCCTCGTTATAACGTTTACCATACGAGTTGATAAATCGTTTCCCAAGTGTTGATACGCGCGTGATGTGTGGCTCCAGGCCTTGAATAGTGGTCGTGTGGCTGGCGTATGCTTGGATCCAAGTATGGCTCCATGATTAAGAGATGCTATTTGAATGCGTCCAGCGCAGGAGGGAGAAAGTTCGCTTGTGTGGAAGATGCAGCATGTCTTGTGGGAAAAGCCGGGACCATTATCGTGATGCAGTGGTGGAGGAGGCGCTGCCTTTGCTGGCCGCGGACAGACGTCTCAATGCTTGCAGGCGGTCCATGTCGCAGGGCAGCAATCTGTACTTCTCGATGATCTCCTCGTCGCTGAGATAAGTGAGATCGCGATAGAACTCCTTGGGACAGGGCTCTGGGATGCGATATGGCTGGCCCATAAGCTCGACCGTCGCGACTGGTCTGCTGACAGACGAGCGTCGGAAAGACTCGCGTCGCATGGCTTTTGATTTGACCGACACACGAACGTCGAGGAGATCGTTGATGGCTTCGCGTGTGGAATCGACCTCGTCGTGTGCAGTGTGCCAGCGACCGGAAGGTGTGGGTTGGTAAAGGAGGGACATTATGCGTGTGGTGGCCGGGCAGAAGCAAGAGTAATTAAAAGAGAATGTCTGGGAAGGCCAAGCTTGTACGGCGTTGTGATCTTGTTTGAAGAAGAGGAAAATGGACAATGCGTTGCGTCGAATCTAACACGTCCATGGAGCAGGGGTTCTGTGGTACTTATGCTCTGCACTGTCACCGCGGATCATCGTCCCTGGATCTTCCGGCCACGTGCATCAGAGCTTGCTCAAACATCTGCAGCGTTTCATCGTGCCGTCTAGAGCGGCCCAGCCTGAAGCATACGCCACACATCCCACTCATTGCATCTCGGAGCAGTATACACGGTGCTATTGCTGGCACCGGTGCCAATCATCGCGACTCGACTGTCTTCAGTTCCAGCGCGGAGGCCGTTCGACATGGTCGTGAATGTCCATCCGGCGTAAGGACGTGACGTTCCGGCCACTCATCTGCGCCGTCACGGGGGCGCTACGTGCTAAAAAAGGTGTGACTAACGATGTGTTCCTGAAGCTAGCGCGCACTGTTGCAGTGTTGACTGCCGGTCGCGGAACGAGGGCGTTTGATGGGCCGCCCTGCAGAGACAGCCCGCCTCCCGGGACAGCGAGACCTCTGCGGCTTCAGTGTCGGAAGTCGATTCCTGCGGAACCCGGCATATTGTTACGGCTGCACTCTGTGCATGGTTTCGTCCTCAGCGTTTGCGTCATCTGCGACAGGCGATCGTGGCACGGTGGCGATATCTGCGAATCTGGGGAGACTGGAAGTCTCAGCCCTGCACGCCACTCATCCAGCCGGGCGGGCTGAGAGCCCATCTTGCAAGACCAGTATCTTTAATCCGTCGCTGGGAGAGATTGGGAGCGAGAATGAGGATCGCCTCTGCAGAGACGTCTCGACCGCCCTCCGAGTCAAGTCTTGGGTAGCGAGTCGATCGCTCCCGCGTTCAGCCGGCTTGCGACACGAATGCCCAATCAGAGAGTCGTGCGCCCGCCAACTGCTCTGCCTGACCTTGTTCCGGAACTGCTGTCGGCATACGGAGACATATGCAGGGATCTTATGATCAGCGTCGCCACGACAGCCGCACCGCGCGGCTGTCTCTGCACGCCAAGAACGCAACACTCACGCGAGGGCTTCAAACAAGGACGACTATCAATGCGGTGCCTCTGCACCCTGCTTCCGCGGTGAAGAACTGCTCTTCGACAGGGCTGTCTTGGGTGGCAACATTCGAGCGCATTGCAGCAAGCTCGGTGTCCAAGGGAGGTTGATCACAATCCGAAGCCAGCTGTGTGCCACCGGTTGAGTTGCTGGGTGCCAGACCACGACTGCGCTTGAGTGTCCTGGCTCATTGAGCGCTCACTCGGGATGCCACATCAATGCGAAATCTGCTCTGCGGCATGACTATGGAGTGAGTAGACTGCGAATGCATAGGCGCCCCTCAGGTGAACGGTTGAGTCAATGCGAACTATAAGCGCGTGGTAATTATGCCGTTTCGGACAGTCTTGTCAGCTCACAATGACACACGGCTGTCTCCAGCGCCGGCAGTTACAGCAAAAAAGGAGACAGATTTCGGTTGAACCTGCTCCGAATCTTCACTGTTGCACACGCTGACTGCTACGAGGCGTCATTGATGGCCTCGGCCTTGCACCAAGGTAACCGCACGAAGCGCAACGCCTGGTTGCACAATTCCAAGGTTCGATTCGATGGTCCTCGACTCAGTCATCTAGATTGCGCAAGAGAATCTCACGAGCATGGCTTCGCACCTTGGCCTCTTGTCGTGGAACACTTTCCTGCGACGAGCTTTCCAAGTCGCCACTTCGTCCTCGAAATGGGATCTCCCATGTATGGTCGATAACCTCAGCCAACTGAACGTACTCCCCCTCACAGCCTGGATCTCTTGCCCAATATGGCTGCCGTGTGACCACAAGCTGTTCGCGTCGGATCTTGGACTGGTAGAACAAGAAGCCCCAATACCACAACACGCCCCAGAACGGTGCCGTCACACCTATGGAAGGAATGATGTGCCAAGGTATACCAGTGACCGAATCGTGGAATGGCGAACCAATCTTTGCAGGTATGAAGGCTACGATTAGCAGGAAGGCAGAGCACGTGCCGTACACGACAAAATGGACTGGTGACAGCCACGGCCGATAACGTCGACTTTCTTGCCACTTCAGCCTATCGCGAGTGTTTGTGATCACCAGGCCGATTGATACCCATACCGCCATTCCTAGGATGATGGTTTCCATGTACAGCGAGACAAGTGCTGCGTACGCCTTTGCAGGGTCTGCGATTGCTGCAGTAACGGCGATTTGCAACACCGAGGTCATCCAGTGCAGGCCGAGAGCCGCAGTGGGCGCCTGTTCTATTTCGTCAGGATTTATCCGACCTCTGGACTTCCATTGCTGCCAAATGCCGTATGGTGTTCTGTACGAAGTGGCGAAGAACAGCGAGTAGGGTAGTATGCCCTCCTTGGCTATCTCTTGTTTCACGCGGGAAGCAGTAAAAGTCATGACCCAGAGATTGCCGAAGATGGCGATGGCGGTAATTACTGCCATACCGCGCGAGGCTTTCTCGCCGCTGTCGCTCCACAATTTGTCGAAGAAAAGTGTTGCAAGATCTAGGCTGTCATTGTTGCCTAGAACATCGTTCTTGTCGACAACCAGGAGGTAACTGATGTTGACCAGCAAGAACAAAATTGCGACGATGATCATGGCCGAGATAGTATACTTTGGAAAGTATTTGCGAGGGCTCTTGGCTTCTGCTAAGGCGTAGAATGGTTGTCGATACCCACTGAAGGAAAACAGGCAAAGAACCAGAGCGTTCGACCAAGATGATATATCCGCCCTCTCTGTCCTCCATACGTCACGGGTGAAGTTGCTTCGAACAACATTGCCTGGTCCTCCAAACTTTCCTGCCGCTTTGGCAATTCCGAGGCAAATGATTGTCAGGAGAAGCGCGACTTTGACAGCAGCGAAGCCGTTGTTGACCCAGATGCCGATGTTCCTGGAAAAAGAGTGAAGTAAGACTACCAGAGTGAGGATACCAATGGCAATGGCGAGCACAACACCACGGCCAGGACTATCACCAGTGTCTGTGTAATACCCGGATGCCGTCATTACTTGTAATGCGCAAGCTATGGCGTCGGCGCTGAGATTATACATCAGGATGAACATGATGGAGAAAGAACACGTCGTCCGTATGTGAGGAAGGCGAAGACCACGATTCGGAAACATGAATTCGAGCTGTGGTCAATGTCAGTTGGACTCACAGACGTCGCGAACTATATGGAGCACGACCTACGTAATTCTTTTCACCGCCTGAGCGTGGGAAACCACGCGGCTTATTTTCTCCTCGGACCATTCTTTGCGGCATCGAAAGTCTGCACTCGAGCCAGCCGTACAGCCCACATATGGAGATGACGGCGGCCAGAACCCACATACATAGAGCTCCGCCTTTGCAACCGGTGCCCGCAAGAACACGATGTGGAGAGAGGAAAATGCCCGATCCAATCGTTCGGTTAAGAATCAACGCAACCAGCGTGAACCTGCCGATCTTGCTCCTCTCTTGTGGTGCACAGTCTATCCTCTCGTGAGTGGTCTGCGGTATGTTGGAGGCGGCGCCACAGGCTTGCCAGGCATATAAAGCGACCAGGGAGCTAGAGGCATTCCAGCCAGATTCGGAATTGTTTATCTACTCCGCGTTCGCGTAGTGCAAGCTCATGCAGCAGCTCCCAGAGGCCGCCCAAGTGGCTTTTATGACTCTTTCAGGCCCGCAGCAACCTCGTGATCGAGCCTGCAGGCACAGCCCTTCTCACGGCACTGTCATACGGCAGCTGAGAACTGTCTCCGTCACGAATGTTTGCCGCGGCCTTTTCTGAGCTCCATGTCGCGGAGACGATGCTGAAGCAGTGTCGATACTTTCGTCCCGTAGTCAAGTATGAGCTTCCCTGGTGTGGGCGATATAGTGAAGGGTATCGAGTTGGCAACACGAATTTACGAATGTGAATCTACTTATGAGAACAGAGCAGGTATGTGTAAAAGACTGCGGTACCCGCGGAGTTGTTGTATTGACCTTGCTCAGACGTGCAGTATGCCAATTTTCAGAATCAGGTCCTGGAGTTTAAAGAGCTGCTTGACAAGTTGAATATAGCGCTGCAGGAAGCCCAGCAACGCTGGGAGAAGAAAGCACCGTCTGGAATCAAGCCTCTCGAGAGGGATCTTGAGCAGGAACGCAAGACCATTGTCGGCGACTTCTACAAAACCTTGAGAGAATGCGACGCGATGCTTCAGAAGAATCGACAGTTTCGCGAGCGAGACTCCAATGTCGTGGAGAACTTGCGCTACAATTTGAGTCAGCAGGAGGTCAAGGCTGATGTTCTGCGGCGGCGACTTCACTTTCATTCCTTGAAAATTCGCCTGGTCATCGACAGACTGTCAGTCAATATTCTGACTGATCTAGACGACAAGGTCGATGACATACTTGCCATCACTGAGCAGAATCTACAAGTATCCAAAGACATTCGACTAGAGCTTGCTCGTTTCTACACCTCCTGGCTGGGCTATGTTTCTGGGCAGGGTGCTATCGAAGATGTCGTCACAGAAGATCAATTTACCATCAGCCCGGCGTTGATACACAAATTCGAACAATCGATGCGAGGAGACGAGGATTCCTGCGCCCCACTGGATGTGCCACTCGTGCAAGGCTTCGATGCATTACTGGAGCACTTCGAAGAGAGTCGTGAGGAGGGCTCTAGTCAAACTCATCGAGGGTATCTGTTGTTCCTCAAATCGCGATGGCTGCTAGAGCGTATACTGGAAAGTTCCGATTACAAAGATGCCCGGCCTGGCTACTACTATAAGCGCGCCGTGAATCAGGTACATCAGGCGATACTCACAAGGATGGCGAAGCCTACAAGGCTCATTGCCTTTCCGGACGACGTCCTCCTCCAGCTTCCAGAGTCAGACTACGCGGTATGGTCATCGCAAGGATCTCTGGAGGAAGTAGAATACCGCAAGCCGGATCCGATCATGGTGCGAGGTGGAGAGGAGAAGTTATGCGCAATGGAGCTGGCATCGACTTCTCCACAAGAAACAGAATCACTCACGGCAATCAAAAGCTCAGAGCAACGCATGCGCATTGTACACGAGCGAAGCTCGAAATTGCCGAAGGGCAGAGTCGTGGTCACCCAGCACGAGATGATCGTGACGGAAGACAGGCTCATTCCGCGATATGCGTTTCCGACCCTGGTTGAGCCTTGTCTGGAGCTCGCCATATTCTGCCGCAATGCTGAATACTTTGACTTTAGAAGCATTGAAGATGTTCACAAGTTCCAGGCTGCTTTGATGGGCTTTCAAGTCTCGCACGAGCAGATGAATGTGCGCTGCCAATTCAGCGATGAAGACATGATTTGTAAAGGTCCTGGGCGTGTTCAATTGTGGCAGGAACCCATTAAGCTACAACAAGGTTCGGCAGAGCACGATGACCCGCCTGGCGGTCCGGGTCGTCACCATTCTCACGCGCATAGATCTTCTTTCACGAGCGGCAGCTTGAAATCGTCGATTGCTGCCACGAGCACCGTTCAGGCTGTCGGTGAAGGCGTAAGTATATTGTCAGTTCCTGTTTTGAGACTCGATAGGAGATGGCGGTGGGAGACTGGGAGCTGAACGCTTGCTGATCACCTGAGACCTGTAGTGGGAAGCTGACCCTGTCAAGACTGCTCGCATCGTAATATACACGCAATTGCTGGAGAGGACAAAAAGAGCCAAGGAGAAGAAGAAGTTTGCTGCTATCGCCGTGGATCTCGATAGCGACATTTATGTCGATACCACGTCTTGCCCATGCCACCGAGACCCTACATGTACAATCGTGGCACTCAGGGCAAGGAAGAGCTCCAGATCATCTTTCAATGCCGCCTTCGTCACATCCGAAACGGATGACGAAGGCCAACCAGACCCTATTACATTCAACATTCTGCCGCTGCGCACTCCATCCGGCTCTCGACTTCGACCAAAGATTGCAATCAAACGAACGGAGTATCTGATGCTTGTGTTCTCGGGCCTTGCATCGAGAAGCCTCTTCATTGAAGAGCTGAATCTTCGCTTCGCTGTCAGAGATCAGCAGATGAGAGACAGAAAGACATTTGAGCAAAGCATGCGCCATCTTCAAGACCACCCTGTAGCTTCTCAACAATATGCTGTGCGACGGAATCGACCGGCTGCTGTCCCAACTTGGCAGACCAGCAAACAGTTGCGCTCTTCGTCCTTCACTTCGGACGTCAGCAACACTCGACCGGAGGACGGCAGTGCCATTGCGGCCGTGTCTTCATCCTTTTCAGCCTATCCCGGACAAGAAAGGCTTGACCACTCGAAGCTCAGCCATTCAGAAAGATCTGACTCGGGTTATGAATCTTGGCGGACGGACGCAACCAGAACGCCGTCTACGACTTCGTCTGTAGCAAGGCTTTTTGGTCGAATGTCCTCAAAGGTGATCAAGTCGTGAGACCCGCGGAGGTGTTTGCCGGAGGCTCTTCGAGGTGGCCGCAAGATCCCTGAACACTGCTCTTGGCGTCGTTATTCCGGTCGTACGGGTAATGTCTGTACAGCTTTCTCCTTCGACCTGCTAATGTTGGTCTTCCCTTGACAGAGTTGTCGGCTAATATCTCACTGCTTTTCTTCTCCATCGCAATAATACCGCGCGTTGACGATGACCAGAAGAAGCGAAGCCAATCACGTTGCGCTTAGTACGACTGTTCGTATCCTTAGCGTTGTGAGACGACAAAAATAACTGGGACACGCCATCTCTATATGAAAGCGCGTCTTTCACTCGCGCCACACAGATCCTGCAGACCCAGGGATTTCACTGAGAAAATGCATTGGGCGCATACTATCGCGGCAGCGGCGCTGCTACTGGCAGCTCAAGCACAGCACGACGCCGTCTGGAAGGAGACGCGATCATCAGATCGGAACGACTTTATGACGATGACTATTGTCTTTCACCAACCCAGAATCGTGGACGCTGAAGCGCTTTTCCTCAATGTTTCCAATCCCAGGTCTCCGCAATTCGGGCAATACCTACGGGCGGGCGACATTGTGGGTCAGACAAACAACATCGAATCTCTCGCAACTAATCAAGCGGCAGGACTCCATGTTTGCACCTGCTCCAGAGTCTTTGCAAAAGACGATGACATGGTTGCAAGACGCAGCAGTACCTCCTCGCTCTACTCGACTGCACAAAGGCTACGGGACACTGCAGTTTACAGCTTCAGTGGCACAGATTAGCAAGCTTCTCGGGAACGACGTTACCATGCTCAGGCATTCCGAGACTGGTGAGCGACGTGTCAAGGATGAGCACTATGCCGCACCTCCTTCACTGACCGACCACATCGACTTTATCAACTTGCGACGGGCATCCTTCGATGCGTTGAGCAAGCGACAGACACCGTCTAAGCTACCACAACCTCCTTATATGATACAAGTTGCTCCAGACCTGAGCAACTGCAGTCTCAGCTGGACACCAGCCTGCATTCGTCAGCTGTATGACATTTCTATAAGCACGACAAGCTCACCTTCAAACTCCATGGGCATCTTTGGCTACGGAGACACGTACTTTCAGTCTGATCTGAACGAGTTCTTCGGAAAGTATGCACAATTCATACCGAATGGCACTTCCCCAGAATTCCACTCCATCAATGGCGCCTCAACCAATCAGTACATCGATGGGGAGCAGGATCTCGACTTGCAGATGGCATATCCCATTGTCTACCCCACGAAAGTCGAAATCTTCCAAACCCCCAATTCGCTGCTGGACGGCATTGCAAACGACTTTCTCGACGCCGTGGATGCCAGCTACTGTACATACGATGGCGGAGACGATCCCGATCGTGATCACACCTATCCCGCCTTCCAAGGCTTCCAAGGGCCAGCAATGTGCGGCACATACAATGTCAGCAACGTGGTTGCCATTTCCTTTGCCAAGGATGAGGCAAATTTGCCCGCAAAGTATGTCACACGTCAGTGTTACGAGTGGATGAAACTGGCGCTTCAAGGCGTGACGGTCCTAGTTGCGACAGGTGATCGTGGAGTCGGTGGCAACTTTGGCTGTCAGATCAACAGTCAGAATAAATCTGCAAGAGCATTTACTCCGCTGTTTCCTTCCGTCTGCCCTTATGTAACAGCAGTTGGAGCCACGCAGGTTAATTCCACCGAGCGTGGATATCAGGAAGTGGCAGTATACGATAAGCCGCACAACTACTGGTCTGGAGGTAGGATGCACGACATCTCATCAGAAGGCGTCCACTGACAAACTTCACAGGTGGATTCAGCGGCTACAACGCTCGTCCCTCCTATCAAGATCAAGCCGTGACAGCCTACCTTGACACGCACGATCCTCACTACCCAGCAGGTACCTTCAACCGCAGTGGTCGAGCTATTCCCGACGTTGCCATGCTTGGAGCAAACGTCACGGTTGTACGGAAAGGTGTGCTTGGAGTGAGTGGCGGGAGCAGCGCTGCTACTCCACTGTTTGGTGCTCTCATAACTCGGATCAACGACGAGCGACTGCTTGCTGGGAAAGGTCCCATCGGATTCCTCAACCAGATTTTATATCAACATCCTGAGGTTTTTACTGATGTAAGTGCCTTGCCACTCGATCCGTCAATGTACATGCACTAACATGGAAGTAGATTACAGATGGAAGCAATCCGGGCTGCGGAACTCCTGGTTTCCAAACCGCCCCAGGCTGGGACCCCGTGTCTGGCCTGGGTTCTCCTGTATTTCCCAAGCTGCGAGATCTTCTTGTTGGCTTGCCTTGATAGTCGCGATGCTTCTGGATAGCAGTCTATCGAGAGACCTACATAGAGATGAGTACGTAATGACATGTCCTCTGATGCTCTCGTTTGGTGGCGCTTGATTGCCTGCAGTGCGGCGCATGGCACTGAGTGGCATTTCCGACTTTTGCTGTCTCTGTTCCTTTGCCTCTGTAATTGTCGTCTTTCTGTATGTATACTGGCTCGGCAGTCTGCCGCAATGCAGAGAGAGCACTGCTGTCATCGCATTCTGGAGGCGGATGCTGCCGCAGAATCGAGACTACGCAGCCAACGAGAGACTTTGCGGCGAGTAGTGATATGGAAGCCGGACATGGTTGTCAGTTTGAGTAGGAGAGGCACCCGGACATACTACATGATAGCTTGATGGATGGGTTCTCAAGTACTGCACAGAGACGTTTGTTGAAGAAACACCTGTGCTATGTTGGAGTATGATCCCCTTTTATGCCCTCCGTTATCAATCGTGTACCCCAGTGGTGCCTCATATGATCCAATTGATTTGCTCAAATGTTGTAATTGAAAGCGACCTCCTTCAGATCATTCTTTTTCTGATGCGCCCGCGGCGGTATCGAAGCTATGCTGTCGCTCGTGAGATCGCAATCACTGGTTTGTTCCGTACCTGCGTTACTCTACGCGAGTCGTAAGCTTGCTCTGCCCGCATCCGCATCGCCAGGAAGAGCCTGTGAGAAGACCATGGTGCTGACAATCATTGCGTTTCCACGCGCCGCACAGCAGTGAAGGCGGCAGATGATGCAGATCTAGCGCAGAGCATGTGGATCCTTGACGTTGGCATGTGAAGGCTGTTTTGTGGGCGAATGAAGCACAGCTGAACAGCGGAACAGTCTCAAAGTGAGCGTTTGCACCAGAATTCACTCACATCTACCTCACTCTTCGATCACCAGCCGCATATATCAAGCGTTAGCTGCTTCCAATTTTCCACGACCACAAGACCCTCCATCATTCTCCATATTTGCTTCCACATTTGCGCAAGTTCTGCACCGGCCTTGGTCATCGGCCAAATCACCCGTCGCCATTCCCGGCACGACCACAATCACCGGTCGCAAAATGCAAAACGCCATTCCTCCACAACTCTCGCACCGACTACCAAGATCGGTCTTTGCCGTTTTCGCAGCACCCTCGCGAGAACGACGTGGTTGTACCGGCAGACCCCACTCCTAAGCTGCCCCTTCACTCCCCGACAAATCGGCATCGCCTGACACCACGAAGGATCATGGACGCACAAATCGACATGCCCTTGCCCGGAGCAAGCCTCTACGCCGCCCACAATGCTGAATTGAAGCGTGCAAAGGAATCGGCCAACACCGATTCGCCTCAGCCGGTCAAGAAGCAGAAGGATACGAGCATCCAGAAGGGCAAAAAGAAGGCTCGGGGCGAACCGCCTTCGGAGGAGTTAAAGTTGTGGGAAGCATTCGTCCACGGCGAGGTCCCCGACATCGAGTCCGTGGCCAAACGCGAGGAAATCCGCAGAGCGTACAAGCACTTCTTCAAACGCGTGACGCCTCCGACAGTTGAAGTCCTGCTCGAGGCTTACCGTGAGCATATGACTCTGGGAGCGTCCAATTCACTCTGGACCCAGGCGTGGATCGACTTTGAGGAGGAGAGGGCCCAGACTGGCCGCAAACTGTGGCTGTTGCGTGACAGTGACATGCCGCGTCCATTGCCAGGCCCTCAGTCACCGGTGGTCGCCGATCCTCCGCAAGGTCCTCCAGCCGACACCTACAATGGGGGTGTTCGATGGACACCGGGACCCGTTGTATATCCTACGTTGGAGAGCGCCAAAAAGACTATGGATGCGTGGTTCGAGGGCGATGCCGAATATCGCGACAAGCACGTCTCGGAGATGAGGATGGCTCGGATCGTACTCGGAAACGACGTGATCCGTCGCACGAAGGGCAGTGTGGCATGAGCTACGGATTGTATGGAGCTCAGACGGGGTGAGAGTAGATCTGATTGCCACGTCGAGACACCGGTCGTTGCATATCGGCGTGCTTCGTTTCGAACAGGCAATCGTCGCTCTTGTATATTAGTACCGACAATCTCGAAGAGTCGAAGACCTAAGATAGGTATGGATAGGTATGAATGAAGTTGATTAGAATTGAGCACATCCCGTGAGTGGGCTGGTCCGTTGCGCAATGTAGTCTGCGCACGAGAGGAAGCAGAGAGGAACGAGAGGAGGTGCACCCAAGGCTGAAGAACGAGACGGGCGGGAAGCGGGCGCTATTCCGAGAACGGTTTCAACTCCGCTCTCCCACAATCTCTGCATTGAGGACTCCCACCCCAGTCGTCGTGAAAGAGAAGAACGTATCGATTGCGGACCGCCTGGCCCTTCCGATCATGAGGTCTTGGTCTGCCGTCGGACGCGAATATCGTCGTTCTGTCCGACCGACGTAGTGACAGGAAAGCCTGAGAGCACGCTCTTGGAAGAGCCCTCACCTGAAGGCGAAACAAGCTTATCAACAAGTCGCGCTGACCGGCAGCAAAAAGAAAGACTCGGTACAAGATCCTCCGGCAGAGATGAGGCGTGATCTCGTGAAGCACCCGTACCGACGAGTGCTCTCAGCCCGACACTCTTTCACAGATGAGTGTCGGTAGACTGTCATGTATCGGATCGCTCAGACTTGTGCTTCTTTCTATAGGACCAATTGGCAGGTCCCTGCACGCGGCAAATCGGAAAGTGCCGACATGAGGATGGAGGGATGAGCCATGCCTGTCCTCCGCGATGAGTGGCGCCAATTGCGCATCTTGCCGCGATCGTTTCAGCCTATCGGCTCACTCTGGGACAGCGACAATTCGAGCGCTCTCTCAAGGCTTTCCAAGGATGATCATAGCATCGCCACCCAGGACCTGATGCTTTGGAATACGACAGCGTCGTGAAACGTGAGTAAGCCTCGTAAAGCCATTCAATCCTTCTCGACGGGCATCTATCAAAGCGATGCGCTCAAGCCGTTCAACTTGGCTCCGACCATCGAAGACGCCAGCCTGCAATCCCACAAAGTTGGCAATGCGAGCGACATTGTCGTCAATCTGGACGACGTAAAGGCTAGGCCTAGAAGGCCTTCCAGGCGAGGCACAAACTTCGGATCAACAGATTGCCTATCTCACCAAGTCAGCACGAGACGTATCGAACCAGGAGGCACTTGTGCAATGTTGAATCGCATCCGGACGCTGGTGCTTGTGTGCCAAGGAAGCACTCCCAAGGCCAATGAATGTGAATTCTCTGCCGGATGTTTGCTGCTGCGGATCAGCAGATGAATTGGAGAAATGGATGGCCCGAGATCATCGACTTGATATCACTCACGGACATGAGGAACCCAGCCTCGACAAAGGGGTCGAACGTCGAAGCGTCAAGCGGATGAACACACCGGAGTGGGTCATGATCATGATGCGGCGCAAGAGATGTCGTACTACTGTGCAGGGTATCATAGCTTCATGCGCATGAGAGAGGAAGGTTTTGGAGGAGGATGGAGAAGCATTGGCGGGCAGCGGTAGGTGACAATCGCGGGTCACTGCAGATGTCGTTCACTGGAAGGCAAATGTCCGAACAGGCTTATAGTCCACAATCCCAGGCTACTCGCCTTGTTCCATACAGCTTTTTGGACTCATCTCGCTCTCTTTTTGCACTGACACTTCACCAGGAGGTTTGCTGATCAACGACTCTCTGCATCTCCTTCAATTCGCCCATCACATCCTCGCACCTGCCTCCAACGGTCATGCAGAATGCATGCAGGTCGTGGCATGACTGTTGGCTGAACTTTTTCATCTTTTCTGCTCTTCTCAGTCGCTACAACACCCTTGCAACACGATGTCTCTTGACATTTCAGATACTGTCACATCGATCGGTCCAGACACATGCGGCGCATCTCAACACAAGCAAATCTTCTCAGAACCAACAACGACGACAACCCCGCCACAATCGGCATGCCGCGAGCGCGACAAGACGCGTCTCATGTCTCTGGGCTTTGCTTTCTTGATCGATCTGCATCGTCGCAAGCCGCGACACGGCTCTGGGCTTAATGATCAAAACTGTCTACAATCTCAATATCGCCTTCGACACTCGTGGATACCGAGCTGGAGAGATGACACGCTCTAGAGACAATACAAAGCTTCAGAAGTAGATACAAAGGCGATTGTGAAGAGACCAGGACACGGGAGAGACGCACACAACTACAACATGTGTGACAGGTCTCATCGTCGAGCTGAGTGAGGTGTGTCGGAGGACCAAAGTCGACTGGGGCATGCACTCCAGGTGTGAGGATTCCGCGTCTACTTCACGGTCGCCTTTGGACAACATTCCACGTCAGGAGAGGTACAAATAGGGCTCGTCGCCACCGTCGAGCTAGAGCAAGCAGCGCAGCGCAGCCCAGAGGGAAGTCAGCGATGGCAGGCGACGCAGAGGAAAACATCTTTCCCATGCGGAGCATTATGGCCTCGAGGAAAGTATCAGACACCTCGGAGGAGTGATACCACCGACTGTTCCGAGAATTGACAACAATGGGGCCCGGTCACAGCTCCAGATCTCACCAGAGCTATCGCTGACGAACATTCTGGTGGCACTCCCAGGTGCAGTCCCGATCCAAGGCACATCCTCGCCCATCCCACCAGCTTCGCTCACAATTTAGCTGGTTTCCTGCCAGCCTCTAGAGGGAATTTGAAGACGGAGTTTTCTGATTGATTATGATTCAGGTGATGCCTTCGGACATCCAATGTGTTGCCCTCGAAACATCGAATGTGTTGCTCTTGGTTATGTTGCGTGGATTTGGAATTCAAGAACTTGTCGACACACAACAAGCACGAAAATGAAATACTCTCTCCACCGATTGGGACTCGATCGACACGCTCTCCCTCGATAGGTTCTGTGCCTCGCCGGGGCGTTCCCTCAAACGCACTGCAAATATGATCCAACTCTTACAGGCTTCTTCTGTGGCTGTATTCATCCCCGCAAAGCTGGCGATCTCGCTCATCTTCTCTTTAATTATGCAGACATTGCTACATTAGATTATGTTGCTGTCTGCAGTCCTAGGGATTATCTATTCCTAAGTCCGTCCAGATGTATGCAGGCTGCTAGTTAGTTATTATTAAAATATGATATGATATAACAATCTTTTACCGTACTACCTCGTCTCCGAGTAAGCGGAGTGTCCTATCCTTGGTTGTTAAGTACAAAAGCCCTTAAGGCCCGACAGGGCCTCGCCGGCATAAAACTCCTTAGACCTTCCTCTGTTCTCTACAACCGGCCGCTACTCGGTTGTCCCCTTGTTTGTTCTCCTTAGGACGTACACAGTATCTGTGGGAGCCCTCCCTCTTACTAGGTGCCTGCCTCTCTCCTCGTAACCCGACCTCGGGTCGTCCGCGCCTCTTCCTCCTCTCGCGCTAGCGAGAATTGGCCGAGTGTGCCTTCCCGGATAAGCTATTTCGCTATAGCGAGGAGGCCTTTCTTTGTAGTCGTTAGTGTCTCCTAGTCGGACGTGCCTGCATCGGCGAATAGGCTTTGCCTATTTCCTTATCGGAGTAGGCAGAACATATATATATGCTTAGCTGTTTGCGTACCTTATCCGTACTCGCACCTAGGGGACACTCCTAGGACTCTGCGCTTAGCTAGGTAGTAGTTAAATCCAATATGTTCTATTCGTAGGAGAGTAACTATCGTGCTTTGCGGCCTAGTTAGTCCCTTATATAGTGCTAGGTGTTTTTTGTCGCCTTCGGTGCGCTAGGCTGTAGGCTAGCGGCTTGTCGTTGTAGTCCTCTTCGCTTTCTCTCGAATCTATGTCCTTCTCTACTCCCCGTCTACCTAGCTGCTCCTGCCCTCTCGCGCCTCTCCCTCCTGTCCTTAGACTATATCTCGGTAGCATATAATTACATTCGTTCCTACAAACTTATGTAAGGCAGGTAGGCGAAGCCTGCCCACGCTTTCCTACTTAGGGACACCTTTGTGCCTTAATCGCTTCGAGGGAGGAGCCTTAGGACAAAGCCCCTACCCTACGCCCTATATACTATTTGCTCCTTAAGCCTTAGTTATACTCTTTCGGGCTATAGCGAGCTAAAGCCCGGTCGCCTCTCTTCTAAAACCGATATGCGCGTCCGTCCTCTCGGGCTAAGCAGATAGTGTCTTAGTCGCTGCTATTGCCTACTACGCCCTAGGAGAATAACTCCCTTCGCGTTACTATACCGCATCTCTTTAGCTATAGCCGGCTATGTCTCGCAGGCTTGCTCGAGCGTCTACTCCTAGCTAGGCAGCAGTGCTCTTACGTTTCCACCTACTAACTAATATATCGCCTCCTCCTCGCCTCCTTACGCCTTATACCCTCCTCTTCTTACTTCGAGTCTTCCCTTCAGCTCGCCTCTCTGTGTCTCCTTTGCCTGCTTCTCTATATAGGCCTTCCTAGGCTTCCGAGCGCTTCCGGGTAGCTGCTAGACTAGGTGTCCTTCATCGTAAGGCTATGCCCCGGGCAAAACCCTCCTACTCGCACTTGAGCAATTAATAGGCCCCTACGGGCTCCGCAGCGTTACTCCGAGTTCTATTGCCTGCTAACTAACGCTATCCTTCTAGCTCTTTCACCTCGGCTCTTCTAAGTGTATAACGCATCTACTTCCGGCCTTAACAACGCGTACGCTCTCCGAGTCCTCTCGAAGTCTTCTAAGGGTAGGTGGTTCGGATCCAGAGACTGCATATTAGGTGACTTGTTGTCCTTTTGGCTCCAAATACTCTTAGCTAAGGATTCCTCCTATACACCAGAGGTGTCCTGTCGACGCCTAGGAGTTCCGCGGCTCTTTCGCACGCTTACGATTAAGCGGACCTGTTTCTAACGCAGGTAGGTCGTCGTCGGATGGTTTTCATACCCATTTCGGTGGTAGTCCTCTGTTCGGAGTCGTCTTGGCGAAACTGCACCGGATTTCGCACTCCACGATTCCGCTCCACTACGCTGTGCACTTTGCCAGCACAGTCGAGGCATTGCCTCTCCTGCCTGTTTCCACCTGCGGCCGCGTGGAGGCGTGCAATCAGTCTTCGCAGGCTTATTATTAAAACAGTAAGGACATTTTGCTATAGGATGTCTTCACTGCGAACGTGATGCTACGCGACCCAACATCTCTCTCTCTCTTAAGTAATAAGGGTAACCTTACTAAAAAGAGGGGGCCTAAAAGTCTATAAGATTAGATAACAATAAGGCCTCGAAATAAGGAGAAAGCTAAAGGATACCGATTTATAAGTAGTATATTCTGCGATCTTCTACTAGATTCTCTAGTAGTAAGTACTAGTCCTAAATAGTTCTAGCTTCTTAGTACGCTTACGCGTTAATAGAAGATTCTAGTACGTAATAAAGTAGTATATAAGGACGTTCCTAAGACGTCCTAAGTAGACAACGAAGCAAGCAACAAAGTAAGCAAGCTACTACTATCCTCTTTAGTCTCTATATAACTCTCTTTCCCTTCTTCTCTCTCCTTTCTCCTATCTTCTCTCTTCTTTCTATAACGATCCGAATCCTCTAACGCTACGTATATACGTTTTAAAAGGTTATAAGCCTAGACTATAAGAAAGAAAAGAAGCGAGAAAAAGCTCGCATAGCTTCGAACTTTCTAGAGGACTCTACCTCTAGAAGCGCGAATATTTCGACAATTACTCGACGGATTTAAATAATTTAACCTATTCTAGAATCCTCTTAATACGAGGATTCTATTCCTACTACCGGATCCTGTCTCTAACAATTATCTAGAGAGCTTAAAGTCCCTACTACCTCTTACCTAGGAAACTAGGAATAATAAGAGTACTAGGAGTTATAAAAACCGTTATACTAGTCGGACCTCCTAGTAAGTAGTATACTAATAGGTGTTATAAGTAAATGCGGAAATTAAGCGGAAGTAAGAAAGTACGCTACTAGCTAAGTCTCTCTCTCTAGAATAATAAAATAAGAGGAGGAGGAATAAAAATGTCTGTAAGTAATAAGACCTTTATGTTCGCACGCCTAAAGAGACAAGAAAACTACGAAATCTAGTCCTTTAGAATAAGGTCTTACTTAACCGAAAAGAGCTATATCGATACTATTCTAGACGATACTAGTAATAGTAATAATAAAGCTCTAGCTACTATTCGGTTAGGCGTAGAGAACGGGCCGCTACTATAAATTTCTAATAGTAGTATAGCAAAGGAAGCTTAGAATACACTCGGCGAGTTATATTCCTCTAAAGGATTTAACTCTAAGTTCTTACTTTATAAAGAACTATTCTAAACTACCTTATAATCCTTAGGCTCTATAGAGTCGTACGTAAATACTATTCGGCGCTTATATAACTAGCTTAAAGCAAAGGGAATAGGGCTTCCTTAGTAAGTACTTATTACTTAGACGCTTAACAAACAACCTTACCGAAGAATACGACTCTTTTATTAGATAGATAGATAGATAATTCTTATACGCCGGTCTACCTCTTGTAACTAGAGTAAGCAGCACGCCCTATATGTTTCGGCCGAGGGAAAAGCCTACGAAAAACCCTCGCGTTTCTTTTGCCTTGTAGCCTACGTAGCCGCTTCCTTCGTCCCTGTTTTCCTTCGGACAATACTAGGTGTCTAGCGAGTCCTCCTCTTACTAGGCCCTATCCTCCTCTGTCTCTCTCCTCTCTCCTTCCTACGCCTCTCTCCCTATAAGTAAGAACTGTTCTAGGACACCTTCTTAGATGAGCTACTTAGCTGTAGTATACAGCCCTCTTTTTGTGTTAGCTAGGTCTTTCTAGTTTGTAGATCCTCCTTCTTAGAATAGGAGGTGCCTTCTCTCTTTCTATTTTAGGTAGAAAATGCAGACATGTTTTAGTGTCTCGTGTCCCTACCCGCATTTATAGTCTAGTATATATCCTAGGACTCGCCTCTTAGTAAGGTACTGCCTTATCCCGATATGCTCTGTCCTTAGGAGTGTAACTATCGTGCTCTCTAGTCTAGTAAGTCCTTTATGCAGATTTAGCCCTATAATAGAGGAGGTAGTAGTTTTCTATATAGGTAGTTGTTCTCCTCCTACCTTAGCTCTCCTCTCTTCCTTGTCCCTCTCCTACTTCTTGTCTTATTAGTGTTTTGCCTACTATGCTTTGTAGCCCGGGTGTGTCTATATTATTATCTCTTATCCTCGTACTAGCTAGAGGATTTCCTCTTGCCTAGTTTGGGTTAGTGCTATAGGTTGCTTTGCTCTCCTTCTTGCTTATGTCTGTCTTCTAATCTCTCTACACCTGTCCCTAATATATTAGTATGCAGGTTGGGTGTCTTGCTTTTTAGATGCTTGCCTAGCTAGGTCTTAGGTATATAGGTAGAGAGGAGCAATGTTTGCTTCCCTCTCTAGGACAGCTGTTGCAACTAACTTGTATGCTCCTATAATGTTCCTTAGGGCCTCCCTCTAAATCTTCTTAATAGGCTTAGTAAGGTTCCTATAGTAGCCTTATATGCCTTCTAGGTTTGACTATACTTGGCATCTAAAGGTAATAGCCGGCCGTACTATTGCCGTATACAGGTGTCGTGCTCTTTAGAAGGATGCTCCCTATATAGATTTGTATAACCTTTAGAGTAATTGTATCTGTTTAGCTCCCTTTCCTACTACCCGTTTAATATGTGGGCCCCATTTAAGCTTGGTGTCCACCTAGACCCCGAGGAGCCTTAGTAATAGTAGTAGATTACTATTAAATCCTTGTATTTTAACTGTAGCCTTAAGATTGTGTTTCCTGCTCCTTATAAAGTAGATAAGCTAGTACTTTTATAGTACAAATTCTGCCCCATATCTCCTTACCTATTCTTTATACTTCTAGTAGGCTTTCTCTAGTTACCTACAGTTTTCCTCTATAGACATACTATATGTAAGGATGTTGGAGTTATCTACAAACCCTATTGCTAAGGTATTCCCTTTATACAGCGTTAGGAGTAGAGTAGAGGTAAAGAAGAGGAATAGGATTAGAGATAGGGTAGAGCCTTAGGGATTCCTATATTTTAGGGCCTTAGTTGGTCTATAAATTCTCTAAGCCTTAGGTAGGTGGTCCTATCTTAGAGGAATAACCGGATAAAGCTAACAATATGTTCTAGGAAGCCTTTTATTCTAATGTTATAGAGTAGCCTCTAGTAGGAGACCTTGTCGAAGGCCCCTAAGATGTCTAGGCAAAGTATTGATGCTACCGCTCCTAGCCTAGTTTTCCAGATAGTTCTCACTTGTTTAGTAATAAGGTCTAGTGCGGAGGTAGTAGACCTACCGGGCCTAGCACTTATCTATTCTTTTAGGAGGAGTTTTCTTTCTTTAGTCTTCTTAGACATCCTCTTTGCAACTACGGCTTCTAGGACCTTTGCAATTGTATTTAGTAAGGCAATTGGTCTATATGCTCCTAGCTTTGTATAGTCTAGTTTCTATAGTTTCCTAAGTACTACTATCGTAGAGTGCTTAAAGGCTTTAGGGTAGTACGCTATTCTTAGGCATACAGTAAAGAGTTTGGCTAGAATTAGGGCAAGTTGTTTCCTATATTCTTTAAGTAGGAGGTTTAGTATTTGGTTAGGTCCTGGGGCCTTATTACTAAGTAGTTTTCTAAGGATTCTCTCCACCTCCTTTAGGTCGACCTCGACCTCTATCTAGAATTAGAGTAGCAGTTGGGTGCGTTGGATGTTACTTAGGTCTACCTCCCTTAGGTCTGGGAAGAAATATTTTGCTAGGATTGTAGCTTTTCCCTCGTTAGTGTCTCTATTGTACTCTATGTTATCTAGGCTTGGGAAGTATAGTAGCTAGTGCCCTTAGTTCGCTCCCTCTCTAGCCTATTTAGCTATCTTCCAGATCTTTTTAGGGTCCTCTATAACCTCTTTTATTATCCTTCTTTAAGCTAGGTTCTACTCTCTTCTTACTACCTTGCTCCTTACATATAATACTATAAGGTATTGTGTATAGCTCCATTCTATTTTATAGTCTCTCTATTCCTTTCTCCTTTTCCTTACAAGCTTTGAAGCATCTTTGCACTCTTATATCCATGCTATCCTTATATAGTTTAATAGTCTAGCTGTGGGAACTATCTCCTCTACAGTCCTCTAGATAGAGGATTGTATATTGCAGGCTAGTATATCTAGGTGCTCCCTTGTGTCTAGTAGGAGTTAGCTGAGTTGGTTAGTGTCCCGAGCTATAAGGTCCTGGATTCTAGCCTAATTAGCAGCTTTCCACTACTTTCTCTAGCTTCTTCCTATTGGCCCTTAGAGGCTAATATAGAGGGTTGTCCTAAGAGGGATGTAGTTAGAGCTGTGTATCTCCTCTAGGAGGGTTTTGCATTCTTAGATTAGGTTTTAGAGGGAGAAGCTAACAAAGACTAGGTCTAATATTTAGCAGCTAGCTATATGTCTTTCCTATATAATTGTTCCTAGTTCTAGGGTTAGCTATAGCTAGGCCTCTATAACTGTTTTAATAAGCTTGTCTACTATAGTGTATTGGGACTGTATCGTGTTTCCCCCATTTTAGGTAGTAGAGGTTAAAGTCTCCTACTACTATATAGCTTGCAGTTGTATCCCCTAGGGTTTGTAGGAGTGCTTCCTAGAGTGTAGGGAGGGTCCCTTCTTATCTGTAGTTTGTTAGCCCTAAGGGGTTGTAGTAGTTATAGATAGAGATGGTTCCTACTTGTATCTAGATTTGGATAGTTACTAAGTCACCTATATTGTGGAAGAGTGGTGTCTAGTTATTAGTCCCAATCTTGTCGGACATAAGTATTGCAACCCTCGGGTTCTATTAGGGTAGGAGGACTACAAAGTATCCTTTCTTAGTCTTAGTCTTACTATTCGCGGTGTTTAGCTATAGTTCTTAGAGTGCTATTACTATAGCCTCTTCCGCTACCTAGCTGTCTAGTAGCAGGGTTTGGGTAGTGTTTAACTAGTTGACATTGTGTTAGTAGATCGTTAGGGTTTGGCTACTTATGGGACACTTAGGAGAGGAGCTTAATTAGGTTAATATCTATCCCTTCTTAGGGTGTATCTGTTTCCCCCTAGGTTTCCTTCCTTTCTTATAGTAGGGGGAAGTGGAGCTTACTTATCTACTTCCTGCTAGCCATCGTTGCTGCTGTGGTACCTAAGGGCCTACCTTTGTATCTTATATCTCTTTGCGTTGGCTCAGTTAGTGGGGCTTTCCTCTTAAGGACTAAGGATTCTGCAGCCTTGTCTTCTTATACTAAGCCTAAGGCTGCCTCCTATTACTTCTTAAACCATTCTAAGAAGGCTCTTGCTTTAGCCTTCGCAGCTGCTTTGTAGCTGCATTAGAGGGAGTATGCCTTATAGTCTCCTCTACAGTTGCTGCATTTGACCTTCTTTTCCTTATAGGTGTCTGTCCAATGCTTTCCTACGCATTTTCCACATATGTCCTCCGTAGCCCTATAGTAGGTAGTAATATGCCCGAAGTTGTTGCACTTAAGGTATTGCACTATCCTCTATTATAGGTGGTATGGTTCTACTACACACTACATTGCCCCTATAGTAATGCCCCTCTTACATATCTCTCTCGCAGTCTGCTTATCTTGCACTACTATTACTACTAATAAGAAGTTGGTTTCTTCCCTTGCCCTCTAGTTCTTAAGCTAGAAGGCTTTCCTAATCTTAAGCCTATCCGGGAACTAGGTAAGGTTGTCCTAGTCTAGCTAGGCCCAACTTTCTGCATTCTCTAGCTTCTAGGAAGTCCTAATGCCGTGTACAATCACCTGTGTACTAGGTGACTCTACTTAGGCTCCCGGGTATGCAGCCTTGAGCTATAATTGGTCCCTTTCTAACCGGCTTTTCTCTCCTTCTCTATAAAGGATAACTTTGAGGTCTCCGCTTAGGAGCTTCTATACAGCCTTGAATTGCTGTACTCCGAGTGTCCTTCTAAGCTCTTTATAGCTTATCTTCTTTGCTTTCTCCCTTTCTTCTTAGTTTCCCATCTTTACTAAGATGGTTATAGATGCCTAAGGTTGGGGCCTTAGCATTATGTGTCCGAATTGGGCTGTCTGGGCCTATATTTTCGGGGTGGCGGTAGTGGGTGTTAGTCGGCTCTAGAGGGTTTTTTGGATAGCCTAAAGAGTCTGTAACTCTTCCTAGCGGAGGGCGTGGTAGAGGAGGGCCTATTAGGCCTACTAGAGGAGGAGGAGGGTCGGGGAGGGGGAGGGTCGACTAGGAGTCGAGGTGGCTCTAGATCTAGGTCGTAAGTATCTTTAGGTTTCTCTAGATAGTTAGTCTTATGTTTGCTTTAGCAGTTTGTTTCTAGCCTTATTGGCTAGAGGGGGGTAGTTGCGGGCGGGCTCGGGCTTCCTAGGAGTTGGAGACGCAACCTCCTTCTCCCGGGCTCCCTCCTCCGCTCGCAACGTCGTGTTGTCGGTCGGGGTTTGTCGTCGCGTGTTGGGAGGCCTCGAGGCCTCCCGCCGTCGTCGTCGTCGCCTCCTGGGGCGCGTTCATGTTTTTTAAGCTATTCGTCTGTCTTAGTAGTAGTACTATATAACTCTTTTATTACTTCTATATCTTAAAACTTAAGAAGTAACAAAGAAGCCTATACGCTAGAGACATTATTTACAAATATTCTCGACGAATTTAAAAGATATAATACTAAGGAAACTACCTTATACTTTTACGATAAATTGAAGAATACTAGTAGTAGAAAGGCTACTAAATAGTATTAAAATAGTAAGGACATTTTGCTATAGAATGTCTCTACTATAGACGCGATACTACGCGACCCAACACCTCTCTCTTAAGTAGCGAGGGTAACCTTGCTATAAAGAGGGGCCTAAACATCTTAAGTAGCGAGGGTAACCTTGCTATAAAAGGGGCCCAAACATCTTAAGTAGTAAAGGTAACCTTACTATAAAGAGGGGCCTAAATATCTTAAGTAGTAAGGGTAACCTTACTACAAAGAGGGGCCTAAACATCTTAAGTAGTAAGAGTAACCTTACTATAAAGAGGGGCCTAAAAGTCTATAAGATAAGATAATAATAAGGATACGTAATAAGGAGAAAGCTAAATAATATCGATTTATAAGCGGTATAAGCACTAGTCCTAAAACAGTTCTAGCTTCTTAATACGCTTACGCGTTAATAGAAGATTCTAGTACGCAACAAAGCAGTATATAAGAACGTTCCTAAGACGTCCTAAACAAGTAAGTAACAACGAAAGCATTCTACTCCTTACTACTACTTCTTTCTCTCCCCTCTCCTCTTCTCTCCTCCTCTTACCTTTACTCTCTTCCCTCTTATCTCTTCTCTCTTCTACTTACGATCCGATATCCTCCGCCGCTACGCATTTACGTTCTAAAAGGTTATAAGCCCGGATTATAATAAAGAAAAGAAGCAAGAAGAAGCTCGGACCCTAAAAGCCTCGAATTTTCTAGAGGATTCTGCCTCTAGAAACGCGAATATTTCGACAAATACTCGACAGATTTAAATAATTCGACCCTTTTAGGATCCTCTTAATATAAGGATTCTTTTCCTACTACTGGACTTACTACCGGACCTACTACTAGATCTCATCTTTAAAAATTCTCTAGAGAGCTTATAGTCTTTAAAGTCTCTACTACCTCCTACCTAGGCAACTAGGAATAATAGGAGTACTAAGAGTTATAAAAACTATAATTAGTCGGACCTCTTAGTAAGTAGTATACTAATAGGTATTATTAGTAAATACGGAAATTAAGCGGAAGTAAGAAAGTATACTACTAGCTAAGTCTCTCTCTAGAGGAATAAAAAAGGAGGAATAAAAGGAGAAGGAATAAAAATATCTCTAAGCAATAAGACCTTTACGTTTGCATATCTAAAAGGACAAGAAAACTACAAAATCTAGTCTCTTAGAATAAGGTCTTACCTAACTAAAAGAGCTATATCGACGCTATTCTAGACGATACTAGTAATAGTAACGATAAAGCTCTAGCTACTATTTAGTTAGGCGTAGAGGACGAGCTACTACTACAAATTTCTAATAGTAGTATAGCTAAGGAAGCTTAGAATATACTTATAGAGTTATACTCCCCTAAAGGATTTAACTCTAAGTTCTTACTTTATAAAGAACTATTCTAAACTACCTTAGAATCCTTAGGCTCTATAGAGTCGTATATAAATACTATTCGGCGCTTATACGACTAACTTAAAGCGAAGGGAATAGAGCTTTCTAAGTAAGTACTTATTGCTTAGACTCTTAATAACCTTACTAAAGAGTACGACTCCTTTATTACTTCTATATCTTAAAACTTAAGAAGTAATAAAGAAGCCTATACGCTAGAGGCATTATTTTCGAATATTCTCGACGAATCGAGAAGGTATAATACTAAGGAAACTGCCTTATACCTTCGCGATAAATCGAAGAATACTAGTAGTAGAAAGGCTACTAAGTAGCATCCTAAGCGTCTTAAAAATAAAGGACCTAAGGACTCTTCTAAATACTATACTTTCTATAAAAAGGAAGGGCACTTGGAAGAGAAATACTTTAATAAACACCCGAATCTACGTCTAGAATAGTAGCGCGACTAAACTACTACGTCTAGTACCTCTAATAGTAATAAAAAGAGCGAAAACGCTCTTATTACTAGCGAGGAAGACGAAGTAGTAGAAGTACTCTACGCTATATACGAAGAGGACGCTCGTACACCTCTAGAGGACGCTCGGACGTCGCTAGAGGACGCTCGGACGTCTCTAGAGGACGCTCGGACGCCTCTAGAGGACGCTCGGACGCCGCTAGAAGACGTACGGACCCCCTCTAAACTAGAATAAGAGGAAGTAATACCTTATATCCTCTATTCTAGTAAAGAGCAAGACCAAAACAATTAGGTCCTAGATTCTAGTACTAGCCGACATATTATTAGTAAAAAATCGTATTTTACGACTTTTACTAAAAGCTCTACTACTATAAAGTAAGGAAATGCTAGGAGTATAATCTCTTATAGAGTTAGAGACGTAAAAGTTCGATTTAGCGACACTAATAAGATGTACCTAGCTAAAGAATAGTATAATTAAACTCTTTAACTCAAATAACAACTTAATAGCTAAGGCTATTAAAGAAAGGTCGTTATATAAGCTAAAGGTTACTATATCTCTTAAAACTAAAGAGAAAGAAGCTCTATACTTAGAGTCTAAAAGCGACGCTAGTATTTAGTATAAGCAACTAGAGTATATTGGCAATAAAGCTCTAAGACACTTAGAGGTAAATGCCGAAAATAAGATAATAAGCCCTACGTACGAAGTATATATCTCTAGTAAATACACCCGAAAAATAAGTCGCTAAATAATAGAAAAAGCTACTAGTTATCTCGATAAAGTAAGCTATAATATATACGGCTTTATAGAACCTCCTATAAATAGAGGGTATAGGTACTTTATTAGCTTTATAGATAACTATACTTAGTTTATAGAGGCAGACCTAATCTATAATAAATCCGAGGCTTTTTCTCGCTTTAAGGACTTTAAGATAAGAGCTAAAAACTCTACCTCTAACTCTAAAAGAGGCCGTACCTTAAAGTGTTTAAAAGCGATAACGCTACTAAGCTTACTAGTAAGAAACTAGAGTCCTTACTAAAAGTAGAAGGCATTAAACACGAACTAAGTAGCCTTTATAACCCCGAACAAAACGGTCTTATAGAACAACTAAATAGGACGCTACTTAGTAAAGTATATACTCTTTTACTAGAATCGAGCCTCTCTAATTAATTTTAGAAAGAGGCCTTAGAAGCAGCTGTTTTTCTATATAATAGAACTCTATATTCGTCCTTAGACTTTAAATCCCTCTACGAACTAAGGTATAAAAAGAAACCAAACCTTAGTAATATTAGAATCTTTAGCTCTATAGCTTACTATATGTAAGTAAAAGCTAAGAAACTCGATACTAGAGCTAAGAAGGCGATTCTAATAGGATATAGCGATTCTAATCTATATAAACTATATAATCTAGAATCTAAACGCGTAGTTTGGGTAAGAGACGTTATTATCTTAGAAGGGCAATTCTATAAGCCTCTAAATAAGATAGAGTAACCTTAAGAGTCGCTAGTATATCTCGAAGGATCTTTAAATATAGACGTCTCTAGAAAAAGTATAGACGTCTCTAGAGAAAGCCTAGACGTCCCTAGAGAAAGCTTAGACGTCTCTAGAGAAAGTATAGACATATCTAGAGAAAGGATATACTCTAGAGTAAGCGACTTAGAAGACGAGCTTATAAGCAACTTAAATACTATCTCTAAAATACCTAAAACTACTATAAGGGATATTACTTTTTCTAGACTTCTTATAACTCTAGAAGACAATAGTCTACTAGACGAGCTAAGCCTATATACTCTAATAGCTAGTAATAACCTAGAAGATCTATTAAGCTATACTAAAGCTATAAGTAGCTCTAATAGAAAAGAATAGGAAGAATCTATATCCTAAGAAGTTAATAACTTAAATAGTCTTAAAACTTAGGACTTAGTAGATCTTCCTAAAGAGCGAAAGGCTATAAAGAGCTATTAGGTCTATAAGACTAAACGCAACTCCTATAGAAAGCTTCTTAAGTTTAAATCTAGATAGGTCGCTAAGGGATTTAAGTAAGTACTAGGCCTAGACTATAACGACACTTTTAGTAATATATATCGACCTAAAACCTAGCGTACTTTATTTTATATAGCTACCTATAAAGACTATAAAATAGAACAAATCGACGTAAAACTAGTATTTCCTAATAGCTCTATTAATAAGGAAATATATATTAAACAACCTAAAGGTTTCGAGGTTAAAGGAAAAGAAAATCTAGTCTACTACCTAAATACTGCCTTATACGGCTTAAAACAAGCTAGTAGGTAGTAGTACCTATACCTTAAATCTATTCTAGCTAAATATAACTTTACCCCTTTACTTAAAGACAATACTACTTTCGTAAATAGAGAGATAGGCGTCTTTATAATATATTACGTTAACGATATATTAATCTTTGCTCTTACTAAAAGCCTAGCTTCTAAAGTAAAGGAAAACCTCTCTAAGTACTTAGAAATAAGCGACTTAGGACTAGTAAAATACTACCTAAGTATAGAAGTATTTAGAGACTATCTTAATAAGTCGATAACCTTAAGCTAAAAGGTTACTTATTAAAGATTCTAGAGAGATATAAGAAGCTAGGACTTAATTCTATCTCTATACTTATAGAGATAGGCGTATACCTAGAAAAAGCTAAAGAGGAGGCTAAACTAGATAATATACGCTAATTCTAAAAGAAGTAGGCGCATTAATCTATCTAGCAACAAAAACAAGACTTAATATAAGCTACGCTATTAGCTAAGTCGCTAAATTTATGTCTAATCTAGACTCTACGTACTATAAAGCCTTTAATAGGATCTAGAAGTACTTAAACAACTCTAATAGTCTAAATAAGGCGCTTGTTTATAACGCACAATCCCCTCTACTATTAAAAGGCTATAGTAACGCAGATTAGGAGAGTAAAGTAGTATTATATATCGATATGCTTTGTTTTAGCGTAGTACTCAGGGTTATTCGCTAGTTCTATCGCCGATTTACTATCGGTAAATACTATAATCGCCCTATCCTCTATATTTAATTCCTTAAGTAAATCTTTAAGGAATATTGCCTCTTTTATAGCCTCTTTTAAGGCTATATACTCGGCTTCGCAACTAGAGAGGGCTACAGCTTTTTGTAGAATAGAACGCTAACTTATAGGCGCTTTATTATTTAATAAATAGACGTACCCTATTGTAGAATGGCGCGTAGTATAGTCACCTCTCTAATCTGCGTCGCTATAGCCTTTTAATAGCGGAGAGGATTGTACGTTATAAATAAGCGCCTTATTTAGACTATTAGGGTCGTTTAAGTACTTCTAGATCCTATTAAGGGCTTTATAGTACGTAGAGTCTAGATTAGACATAAATTTAGCGACTTAGCCGATAGCGTAGCTTATATTAGGTCTTGTTTTCGTCGCTAGATAGATTAATACACCTACTTCTTTTTAGAATTAGCGTATATCCTCTAGTTTAGCCTCTTCTTTAGCTTTTTCTAAGCGTACCCCTATCTCTATAGGTATAGAGATAGGATTAAGCTCTAGCTTCTTATATCTCTCTAGTATCTTTAATAAGTAACCTTTTTAGCTTAAGGTTATTAACTTATTAGGACAGTCTCTAGATACTTCTATACCTAGGTAGTGTTTTACTAGTTCTAAGTCGCTTATTTCTAAGTACTTAGAGAGGTTTTCTTTACTTTAGAAGCTAAGCTTTTATAGGAGTAAAGATTAATATATTATTAACGTAACATATTATAAAGACGCCTATCTCTCTATTTACGAAAGCGGTATTGTCTTTAAGTAAAGGGGTAAAGTTATATTTAGCTAGAATAGATTTAAGGTATAGGTACTACTACCTACTAGCTTGTTTTAAGCCGTATAAGGCAGTATTTAGGCGGTAGACTAGATTTTCTTTTCCTTTAACCTCGAAACCTTTAGGTTGTTCGACGTATATTTCCTTATTAATAGGGCTATTAGGAAATACTAGTTTTACGTCGATTTGTTCTATTTTATAGTCTTTATAGGCGGCTATATAGAATAAAGCGCGCTAGGTTTCGGGTCGACACATATTACTAAAAGTGTCGTTATAGTCTAGGCCTAGTACTTACTTAAATCTCTTAGCAACTTATCTAGATTTAAACTTAAGAAGCTTTCTATAGAGGTTATATTTAGTCTTATAGACCTAATAGCCCTTTATAGCCTTTCGGCCTTTAGGAAGATCTACTAAGTCCCAAGTTTTAAGACTATTTAAGTTATTAACTTCTTAGAACATAGATTCTTTCTATTCTTTTCTATTAAGGCTACTTATAGCTTTAGTATAGCTTAATAGATCTTCTAGGTTATTACTAGCTATTAGAGTATATAGGCTTAGCTCGTCCGGTAGACCGTCGTCTTCTAGAGTTATAAGAGGTTTAGAAGAGGTAATATCCCTTATAGTAGTTTTAGGCATTTTAGAGATAGTATTCGAGTCGCCTATAAGCTTATCTTTCAAGTCGCTTACTCTAGAGTATATCCTTTCTCTAGATACGTCCGTGCTTTCTCTAAGGACGTCTAAGCTTTCTCTAGAGACGTCTAGGCTTTCTCTAGGGAAGTCTAGGCTTTCTCTAGGGACGTCCGTATTTTGAGATCCTTCGAGATATATTAGCAATTCTTAAGGTTGCTCTATCTTATTTAGAGGCTTATAGAATTGCCCTTCTAAGATAATAATGTCTCTTGCCTAAACTACGCATCTAGATTCTAAGTTGTATAGTTTATATAAATTAGAATCGCTATATCCTATTAGAATCGCCTTCTTAGCTCTAGTATCGAGTTTCTTAGCTTTTACTTATATATAGTAAGCTATAAAGCCAAAGATTCTAATATTACTAAGGTTTGGTTTCTTTTTATACCTTAGTTCGTAGAGGGATTTAAAGTCTAAGGACGAATGCGGAGTTCTATTATATAGAAAAACAGCTGCTTCTAAGGCCTCTTCCCAAAATTAATTAGAAAGGCTCGATTCTAGTAAAAGAGCACGTACTTTACTAAGTAGCGTCCTATTTAGTTATTCTATAAGACCGTTTTGTTCGAAGTTATAGGGGCTACTTAGTTCGTGTTTAATGCCTTCTACCTTAAGTAAGGACTCTAGTTTCTTACTAGTAAGCTCGGTAGCGTTATCGCTTTTAAACACTTTAAGATACGGCCTCTTTCTAGAGTTAGAGGTAGAGTTTTCGGCTCTTATCTTAAAGTCCTTAAAGCGAGAAAAAGCCTCGGATTTGTTATAGATTAGGTCTGCCTCTATAAACTAAGTATAGTTATCTATAAAGCTAATAAAGTACCTATACCCTCTATTTATAGAAGGTTCTATAGGGCTATATATATCGCAGCTTACTTTATTGAGATAACTAGTAGCTTTTTCTGTTATTTAGCGACTTATTTTTCGGGTGTGTTTACTAGAGATACACACTTCGTACGTAGGGCTTATTATCTTATTTTCGGCATTTACCTCTAAGTGTCTTAGAGCTTTATCGCCGATATGCCCTAGTCGCTTATACTAAATACTAGCTTCGCTTTTAGACTCTAAGTATAGAGCTTCTTCCTCTTTAGTTTTAGGAGGTATAGTAACCTTTAGCTTATATAACGACCTTTCTTTAATAGCCTTAGCTATTAAGTCGTTATTTGAGTTAAAGAGTTTAATTATACTGTCCTTTAGCTAGGTATAAACCTTACGATTATCTAGTTAAGATAAAGAGATTAGGTTTATACTAAACTCGGGTATAAAGAGACAATTAGTAAGATATACGACCTTATTAGTGTCGCTAAATCGAACTTTTACGTCTCCGACCCTATAAGAGATTATACTCCTAGCGTTTCCCTACTTTATAGTAGTAGAGTTTTTAGTAAAAGTCGTAAAATACGATTTTTTACTAATAATATGTCGGCTAGCACCGGAATCTAGGACCCAATCGTTTTGGTCTTACTCTTTACTAGAATAGAGGATATAAGGTATTACTTCCTCTTATTCTAGTTTAGAGGGGTCCGTTTATCTTCTAGTAGCGTCCGAGCGTCCTCTAGAGGCGTAGCGTAGAGTACTTCTACTACTTCGTCTTCCTCGCTAGTAATAAGAGCGTTTTTACTCTTTTTATTACTATTAGAGGTACTAGACGTAGTAGTTTAGTCGCGCTACTATTCTAGACGTAGATTCGGGTGTTTATTAAAGCATTTCTATTCTAGGTGCCCTTCCTTTTTATAAAAGCGTAGTATTTAGAAGAGTCCTTAGGTCCTTTATTTTTAAGACGCTTAGAATGCTACTTAGTAGCCTTTCTACTACTAGTATTCTTCGATTTATCGCGAAGGTATAAAGCAGTTTCCTTAGTATTATACCTTCTCGATTCGTCGAGAATATTCGAAAATAATGCCTCTAGCGTATAGGCTTCTTCGTTACTTCTTAAGTTTTAAGATATAGAAGTAATAAAGGAGTCGTACTCTTTAGTAAGGTTATTAAGAGTCTAAGTAATAAGTACTTACTTAGGAATCTCTATTCCCTTTGCTTTAAGTTAGTCGTATAAGCGCCGAATAGTATTTACGTATGACTCTATAGAGCTTAAGAATTCTAAGGTAGTTTAAAATAGTTCTTTATAAAGTAAGAACTTAGAGTTAGATTATTTAGAAGAATATAACTCTCTAAGTATATTCTAAGCTTTCCTTACTATACTACTATTAGAAATTTATAGTAGTAGCTCGTTCTCTACGCCTAACCGAATAGTAGCTAGAGCTTTATTATTACTATTACTAGTATTGTCTAGAATAGCGTCGATATAGCTCTTTTTAGTTAAGTAAGACCTTATTCTAAGGGACTAGATTTTATAGTTTTCTTATCTCTTTAGATATGTAAATATAAAGGTCTTATCGCTTAGAGACATTTTATTCCTTCTCTTTTTATTCCTCCTCTTTTTATTCCTCTAGAGAGAGAGACTTAGCTAGTAGCGTACTTTCTTACTTCCGCTTAATTTCCGTATTTACTAATAATACCTATTAGTATACTACTTACTAAGAGGTCCGACTAATTATAGTTTTTATAACTCTTAGTACTCCTATTATTCCTAGTTGCCTAGGTAGGAGGTAGTAGGGACTTTAAAGGCTATAAGCTCTCTAGAGAATTTTTAAAGATAAGATCTAGTAGTAGGTCCGGTAGTAAGTCCAGTAGTAGGAAAAGAATCCTTATATTAAGAGGATTCTAAAAAGAGTCGAATTATTTAAATCCGTCGAGTATTTGTCGAGATATTCGCGTTTCTAGAGGTAGAATCCTCTAGAAAATTCGAGGCTTTTAGGGTCCAAGCTTCTTCTCGCTTCTTTTCTTTATTACAATCTAGGCTTATAACCTTTTAGAACGTAAATGCGTAGTAGCGGAGGATATCGGATCGTAAGTAGAAGAGAGAAGAGATAAGAGAGAAGAAAGTAGAGGTAAGAAGTAGAATGCTTTCTTTGTTACTTTCTTACTTAGAACGTCTTAGGAACGTCCTTATATACTACTTTGTTGCGTACTAGAATCTTCTATTAACGCGTAAGCGTATTAAGAAGCTAGAACTATTTTAGGACTAGTACTTATACCGCTTATAAATTAGTATCCTTTAGCTTTCTCCTTATTACGTATCCTTATTATTGTCTTATCTTATAGACTTTTAGGCCCCTCTTTATAGCAAGGTTACCCTTACTACTTAAGATGTTTAGGCCCCTCTTTATAGTAAGGTTACTCTCGCTACTTAAGATATTTAGGCCCCTCTTTGTAGCAAGGTTACCCTCGCTACTTAAGAGAGAGGTGTTAGGTCGCGTAGAATCGCGTCTATAGTAGAGACATTCTATAGCAAAATGTCCTTACTATTTTAATAGTCTCTACTGCGAACGCGATACTACGCGACTTAATACCTCTCTCTCTCTCTCTAAGTAATAAGGGTAACCTTACTATAAAGAGGGAGCCTAAAAGTCTATAAGATTAGGCAACAATAAAGCCTCGAAACAAGGAGAAAGCTAAAGGATACTAATTTGTAAGCAGTGTATTCTGCGATCTTCTACTAGATTCTCTAGTAGTAAGTACTAGTCCTAAATAGTTCTAGCTTCTTAGTACGCTTATACGTCGATAGAAGGTTCTAGTATATAATAAAGCAGTATATAAGGACGTTCCTAAGACGTCCTAAGTAGACAACGAAGCAAATAACAAAGCACTTAAGCTACTACGATATTATCCTCTTTACTCTCTTCTCTTTATAATCCTTCTTTCCTTCCTTTTCTCTCCTCTCTCCTTTCTTCTCTCTTCTTCCTATAATAATCCGAATCCTCCGACGCTACGTATATACGTTCTAAAAATAAATATTAGCTTTCTCCGTTATTTAACGACTTATTTTTCGAGTGTTTTTACTAGAGATATACACTTCGTATATAGGGCTTATTGTTTTATCTTCGGCGTTTATCTCTAAGTATTTTAGAGCTTTATTGCTAATATGCCCTAACTATTTATACTAAATATTAGCTTCGCTTTTAGACTCTAAGTATAGAGCTTCTTCCTCTCTAGTTTTAGGAGGTATAGAGACCTTTAGCTAATATAACGACTTTTTTTAGTATGATATGACAATCTTTTACCGTACTACCTCGTCTCCGAGTAAGCGGAGTGTCCTATCCTTGGTTGTTAAGTACAAAAGCCCTTAAGGCCCGATAGGGCCTCGCTAGCATAAAACTCCTTAGACCTTCCTCTGTTCTCTGCAACCGGCCGCTACTCGGTTGTCTTCTTGTTTGTTCTCCTTAGGACGTATATAGTATCTGTAGGAGCCCTCCCTCTCACTAGGTGCCTACCTCTCTCCTCGTAACCCGACTTCGGGTCGTCCGCGCCTCTTCCTTCTCTCGCGCTAGTAAGAATTAGCTAAGTGTGCCTTCCCGGATAAGCTATTTCGCTACAGCGAGGAGGCCTTTCTTTATAGTCGTTAGTGTCTCCCAGTCGGACATACCTGCGTCGGCGAATAGGCTTTGCCTATTTCCTTGTCGGAGTGGGTAGAACACGCATATATGCTTAGCTGTTTGCGTGCCTTGTCCGCACTCGCACCTAGAGGACACTCCTAGGACTCTGCGCTTAGCTAGGTAGTAGTTAAATCTGATATGTTCTATTCGTAGGAGAGTAACTATCGTGCTTTGCGGCCTAGTTAGTCTCTTGTGTAGTACTAGGTGTTTTTGTCGCCTTCGGTGCGCTAGGCTATAGGCTAGCGGCTTATCGTTGTAGTCCTCTTCGCCTTCTCTCGAATCTATGTCCTTCTCTACTTCCTATCTGCCTAGCTGCTTCTACCCCCTCGCGCCTCTCCCTCCTGTCTTTAGACTATATCTCGGATAGTTTCCTTCTGCGATAGGTTGTTTTTCCTCTAGCGTCCTTGCCCCCGTCTGCATTAGTATTAGCGAAGCACCCTCTGCCGTTGTTCCCGAAGGTGTTCGTCTGCCCTATCGTTGCCTTGTTTTACCGCGTGTTGCCTTACTATGCCCTAGGTATAGAGGTGGATCGGAGCAATTCCGGATTCGCTCTAGAGAACTACCTAGCTAATACTCTTGTAGGCCTTTATAATATGTCGTAGCGCTACGTTCTATACTTTCTCGAGCGGTTCTATAAGTCCTTTCTAGTATCCTACCGTTCTAGTAGAGTTCGCCTAGAGCTAGCACCTATATATTATCGCGGGTCGGACTATAGCCGTATAAATGTGTCTCGCCTTCTAGAACGACGCTCCTTATATAGATTTGTAGAGCCTTTGGAGTAAGTTCATCTAAGATGCCCCCTTTCTGCAGCCTTCTTAACGTGCGGTCCCCACGTTAGTTTAGTATCTAGCTAGACTCCTAGTAGCTGCAGTAATGGCGCTAGCCCTTCTTTAAAGCCTTGGATCCGTACCGTAGCCTTTAGGTCGTGCTTACAGGATCTCGTAAAGTGGATTAATTAGTATTTCTATAGTGCGAAGGCTGCGCCATGTCTCCTTACCTACTATATACACTTTTCGTATACGGCCTCGAGCCTTTTGCAGTTGTCTGCCGTGCTGTTTCCCCATATAAGTATGTTTGTGTCGTCTACGAACCCTATAGCTAGCACGTGCTAGGCCTGGATCGCAGGGAGTAGTGTCCCTACAAAGAATAGGAAGAGAATAGGAGACAAAGTTAACCTTTAGGGAATTCCCGTCCGCTAAGGCCGTTCCTCGTCTATATAATCTCCAAGGCGGAGTTTAGTCGTGCGGCCCTAAAGGAAGGACTCGATAAATCTTACTACCTACGCTGGGAAGCCCTGCATTGCGATGTTGTAAAGTAGCCGGGCGTGTGAGACGTTGTCGAAGGCTCCTAATATATCTAGGTATAGCATAGACGCTACTGCCTCTAGCTTAGTGTCCTAAATCGTTCGTACTTGTTCTGTAATTAGCTCTAGTGCTATAAGCGTAGATCGACCTGGCCTTGCCCCCATCTGCGCCTCTAGTAGGAGGCCTCTTTCTTCCGTAACTTTGGACATCCTTCTTACAACTATAGCCTCTAGCGTTTTCGCTATTATATTTAGTAGAGCAATGGGCCTATACGCGTTGGGCTTCGTGTAGTCTAGCTTCTGCGGTTTCCTAAGGACGACTGTAGTCGATTTCTTAAATGTAGTAGGGTGGTAGCCTATCGTAAGGCACGCCGTATATAGCTTAGCGAGTAGTAGTGCGAGGCGTGCCTTGCATCCCTTTAGGAGCTCGTTCGGTATCTGGTCCGGTCCTGCGGCTTTCTTAGTCGGTAGCCGTACGATCGTTCCTAGTACTTCCGCTTCTGTAACTACGAGCTCTATTTGTATCGGTTCTAGGATCGTGTCTTAGTCTATGTCGCTTAGGTCGGCTGCCTTAGGTTCCGGGAAGAAGTGTGTAGTAAGGGCTTCCGCTTTCTCCGCGTTGTTCTAGCTTTTCCTCTAGTTTAGCCCTAGGGGTCCAATTAGTAGATTTGGGAACTATAGAGGTGGTTGTAGCTTTCCGGCTCTTTCTCTCGCCTACTTCGCTAGCTTCTATATCTTGTCTGGGTTCTGCGTTATCTCCTTAATTATTACCCTCTAGGATAGGTTTATGTCTCTTTTAACCTGCTTCGACCTTATATGATTAGCTGCTATGTACGCCTCGTAATTGGCCCTAGTCCTGCTGTTGCACTATTCCCGTCTTGCTGATCTCGCTGTCCTTATTAGGTGTTGTGTCTCTGGGGTCTAGCTTTCTCTCGCAAATAGAGATAGTCTAGCGTATAGAACCCCCTCTCGAATAGTGTCCTATATAATCCCTTATAGCGCTTCCGCCTACCTATCTACGTCGCCTTTAGTGTGGATCTCCTCGCTGCGGAGCCCGCTGCTCTTTGCCCAGATCCTCTCCTATATCTCGTCCCAGTTTGCCTTTTTCTACTGTGGTCTCGGGTCCCGCGTCGCCTCTCTTAGCTCCGTGTCCTCTATTGTAGTTATAATTAGGAGGTGGTCCGATCCGTGAGCGCGTTCTTGGTCCGTTTAACATATAATAACGCGTTGCTGCGCCCTAGCTGTTATAAACACTAGGTCTAGCGTTTGGCAACTATATTTTTGTTTCTCCTATGTTACCGTTCTAGGCTCGATTGCAAGCTAAAGTCCTGCTTGCTCGGTAGCCCGGATTAGTCGGTCCGACATCGTGTGTTGGTTCTGCGTAAGATTTCCTCCCCACCTCGGGTGGTATAGATTAAAATCTCCGAGTAGGATCTGCTCTAAGCCTGGGTTCCTCGCGTTTGCTAGTCGTATAGCTTCTATAGCGACCGGTATAGTACCTAGTTCCGTGTAGCTAGGTAGTCTACTAGGGTTGTACACGTTATAGATTGTAAGTAGTCCGTTGCTTGTCTGTATTTAAATAGACACCGCGTCCGTAGAGGCCGCTTCAACTTCCTCCTACTTTAAGGTATCGAGGTATTTCGAGACTAGGAACGCGACTCTTACGTACCCCCCTATTGGGACGATTTAGTAGTAGTGCTTGCTTGTCTTTGTCTGCCCTATTTGGGAGTTGATCCACGGTTCCTAAAGTACTACGATCTGCGTTTCCCCTGGGTCTAGCTCCTATAGGAGGAGCGACTAGATCGTTCGGCTGTGGTTTACGTTGTGTTAGTAGATCTGTAGGGTGTGTCTATTTATTATATAGGTTGTTGACTTTGGACGAGTATCTCCTTACCTATATCTTTATCTTCGTCTTCGCAGTTAGGTTAGCTACTTCGAGTAACCCGCTAGAAGGGGAGTTTTCTTGTCTGTCTCCTTCCTTCTATAGTCGCTACCGTCGTACCCCTTAGTCGCCCTAGCCTTACTACGCCGGTCGCTTGTATACCTACTAGTGTAGGCTCTCCCTCCTAAGCCGGCTGTTCTAGCTACGGGCCTAGTCTCTTCTTGTTCTATATAAGTGTAAAGCCGTCGTACGTAGTCGTCTGCTACGTATAGGCTACCTACTTCTACGCGAAGAATTTATAGAACTCATCCTTTTTTGCGTGTGCGGCCTGTTTTATCTTGCAGATCCTTTCCTAGGAGGCGTGGTTCCCGTTATAGTTACTACATTTCCTAGTTGTCGCTATACATGTGTCCGTCCTATGTTCGCCTATACACTTCCTGCATTTCTCGGTAGTCTCCTTATAGTAGTTTTTGACATGCCCGAACCTATTGCATCGGAGGCATTGTACGACTCTTTGTTGTAGGTAGAAGGGCTCTATAGCCTAGAAGTTGCCGTTGTATAGGAGTCCTTTGTTTACTATCTCCCTCGCCTGTGCCTCGCTCTAGACCGTTAGAATAACTAACGACATGTGTTTGCCCTCTCGCGCTCTTACCTTCCCGAGCTACTCTACCTTTAGTACGCGTAGATCCGGGATGTACCTCGCGTTTTCCTCCTATACCGTCTCCTAGAGCTGTTTCTCCCTAATGTCTATATTCGTAAGGACCTTGTAGATTAGGACCTAGTGTCTGTTCTATTAGACTTCCGCCTCGGGCTATATCTCTTTTAGCTACCTTTGGTTTCCCTCTAGCCTCTTCTTGTCCTCCGCACTATATACTAACACCCTTAGGTTACCGCTCGGTAGCTTCTAGACCGCCGCTGCTATATGTATTCCTATCCTTGCTTATATTCCCTTTGCGTCTTGCTTCTTCGTTTCCTCTCTTGCCTCTACGGAGCCTATGTTAACCGTAATTATGTAGGCTCCCTCCGGGTGCTTCGGCTAGGTAGTTGGTATCGGATTAGCCCTAGCCGCCATCTATGCCTACGACTGTATACGCGCCTAGGAGGTATTTATGTATTAGGACTTTTGCATTGCCTTAATATCGTCGCTAATCTGTTGCAGTTTCGCTGCTATATAGTGTGTCTCGCTATAGTATTGGATCGCGAGCTAGGTGTGCTCTTAGGCGCGTAGGAGGGTCTAAAGGAGGTCTTGAGGCAGGCCTCTATATTTGAGAGCTCGTTCGACGTCGGCCTCGATAGTTCTTAGTTCCATTATGTAGGAGTCGTCCTTTAGTTTGTCGATTTTGGCGGTGTTGCTGCCGCTAGCCTCGTTAGTTGGCCCGGCGCGCGACGCGTCCGGAGGGTAGCGGCCTCCATCCTCGTCGCGCGCTATTCCATCGTCGATGTTAGCATTGCGCTCTAGGTGTACATACGCGTGCTGGGAGGCCCTAAGGCCCCCACCTTCAGTCGTCGCCGTTGCTATTATGTTCATGTTTTTCGGCCTTTCTTTATAGTTGTTAGTATCTCCTACTTTTTTTAGTAGCCTTAGCTATTAAGTCGTTAGATAAGTTAAAGAGTCTAATTATACTATCTTTTAGCTAGGCATAAACCTTATAATTATCTAATTAAAATAAAGAGATTAGGTTTATACTAAACTTAAGTATAAAGAGATAGTTTGTTAGATAGGCGACCTTATTAGTATCGCTAAATCGAACTTTTACGTCCCCTACTCTATAAGAGATTATACTCCTAGCGTTTCCTATTTTATAGTAGTAGAGCTATTAGTAAAAGTCGTAAAATACGATTTATTACTAATAATATATTAGCTAGCACCCGAATCTAGAACCTAATTGTTTTAATCCTATTCTCTACTAGAATAGAGGATATAGAGTATTCCTTCCTCTTATTCTAGTTTAGAGAGGGTTTTAGAGTTGTCTAGCGATATCCGAGCTTCCTCTAGCGATATACGAGCGTCCTCTAGCGACGTCCGGGTTTTATTATCGTTTATAGTATAGAGCACTTCTACTACCTCGTCTTCCTTATTAGTAATAAGAACGTTTTTGTTCTTTTCCTTATTATTAGAGGCATTAGACGTAGTAGTACAGTCGCGCTACTATTCTAGACGTAGATTCGGGTGTTTATTAAAGCACTTCTCTTCTAAGTGTCCTTCCTTTTTATAGAAAGCATAGTATTTAGAAGAGTCCTTAGGTCCTTTATTTTTAAGACGCTTAGGATGCTGTTTAGTAGCCTTTCTACTACTAGTATTCTTTAATTTATCGCGAAGGTATAAGGCACGTATTTCCGTTCTAAAAATAATAAGCTAAAGTTAATATTAAGAATTTATAAAATAGCTAAGTTCTAAGCTATAAACTTAGTCTTCTAGTTTTAAGAATAGCAATTTAGTTTAGGTCGATATATTTTAGTAGACTATAAAGTATCTAATATATAGGTAAGAGTTAGCTAAAGAATAATTATAGCGCGTTATATATTATATAAGCCGCTTTACTAAAGCGAAGTAAAGGTAGTTATACTATACTTAGCTAAGCTAGTAGTAGTATTAGAAAGTCTAGCTAATATTCTAAATAAGTATCTAAGACTAGAAGAATATATATTAATTATTTTTAGAACGTAAATACGTAGCGGCGAAGGACATCGGATTAATATAAGTAGAAGAGAGAAGAGATAAGAGGAAAGAGAGTAAAGGTAAGAGGAGGAGAGAAAGAAGTAGTAGTAAGGAGTAGAATGCTTTCTTTGTTGCTTGCTTGCTTAGGACGTCTTAGGAACGTTCTTATATACTGCTTTATTGCGTACTAGAATCTTCTATTAACGCGTAAGCGTACTAAGAAGCTAGAACTATTTAGGACTAGTGCTTACTACTAGAGAATCTAGTAGAAGATCGCAGAATACACCGCTTACAAATCGGTATCCTTTAGCTTTCTTCTTATTACGTAGCCTTATTGTTGTCTAATCTTATAGACTTTTAGGCCCCTCTTTATAGTAAGGTTACCCTTACTACTTAAGATGTTTAGGCCCCTCTTTATAGTAAGGTTACTCTTACTACTTAAGATGTTTAGGCCCCTCTTTATAGTAAGGTTACTCTTACTACTTAAGATGTTTAGGCCCCTTATTATAGTAAGGTTACCCTCGCTACTTAAGAGAGAGAGGTGTTAGGTCGCGTAGTATCGCGTCTATAGTAGAGACATTCTATAGCAAAATGTCCTTACTATTTTAACAATTATAAGCTAAAGCTAATATAAAGTAATTTATACTCTATAGAGGTATTTGTTTATTTGTTTTATTTTCGTTCTATAGAAGTCTACAACTATATAGGATAGGAGCTAGTACTAGCTACCTACTATATAAATCTTCTTACCTTATTCGTGTCTTCTAGACATCTCGGGCCGTTGCCCTTTACCGTATATACCTAGTAGTACTACGCTATATAAGAAAGAGATATAATAAAGAGAATACGTAGAAACGAGTATCTCCTAGCGCCTTCGCACTTCTTTTAGAGTGTCGCGTTCGCTGCTCTATTTTCGCTATTACTCCGATCGAGGTACTATTATCTTATTCTAATTCTCGACATCCTTATAAACTCTAGAACTAGTTCTCTCTTAGACGGGACGTCTAGTAGAGACTCTAGTGTTCTAGCGTTCCGGATTTCTCTTAGTCTTTTATTCGTATAGTCTTTATAGGCTAGTAAGAGGTGTTCTAGAGTCTCTCTTCTCCTATAGTAGTATAGGTCGTCCTCTATCTTTTCTATCCTTTTTAGGTAGCTTTTAAAGTACCTATATCTAAGGCGGAAGGAGTAGTACGCGCTTGCTACTACGCGTATTATATAACGGGCTTCGGTCGGTAGTAGATAGAGAGTAGATCGGTAGTAGGTAGAGAGTAAGAAGGTAGGTCGGATAGAGTCGTATTCGCGAAACTACGTAACCTATCGGGCAGGTATTTAGATAAGACGTAGAACAAAGAAAGGAAAGAGAGACTTCTCCTTTCTTTGTCGAAGAAAACTCTTCTCGGCGGAAGAAGCCGCGCTCCTCTCGGAAGGCCTAGGCTAGGCCCGTAATATGTTACTCGGATCTTAGTCGATAGGTTTCCTATCTATCTAAATCGCGAGTAGTAGCTCTGCGGCCTTATTATTGTTTTTGCCTTTTGCCTTTCGTATAACTACTACTATAACGCTACTACTTTAATATATAGGCCCAACTAGCCTAGGATAGCGCGCCAAGCACTCGTAGAGGCTTGGCGCCTACAAACTATTATCTTACGGAGTAGCGAGCCTACTCTTAGGACTCTAGTAATTCGAGTAGTCTTTAGGTAGACTCTCTTATTACTATACTTGCCTATATATCTTATACCGGATCCTAATATACGAATCGCTCTCCTAATACTATATAATAGTATAGTATAATAGAGAGGGTAATAAGAAGTAGGACACTAGCCGCTCGAACGACTAATATAGCTAACCTATCGCTAGAAGGTACGGAGACCCTTAAAGGGAATAATATCTAGTCCGTCGAAGAATAGCTTACGCTAGAACAACGTAAGCTTAAGCTATTAGAGCTTAAACGACAGACCCTAGCTATAGCCGCCGAGGTCTGCTAGCTAGAGGAGTAAAAGACGGTAGGAAGCGTTAGAACAACCTAGCTAGAGGGCTCTTAAAGCAACCTTCTAAAGTCGAAGAACTCTCTAACCTTTAAGAGAGCTAATTATACTAACTATAATAATTAGGTACGTGCTCTTAAAAGGAACTTTCGTAGACATCTAGAGTTTAAAGGCCGTAAGAACTATAAGGTCGACTATATAGCAGACTAGATAGGAAGCTATAGCAGAACTACTAGGAACGTTATATCTCTTAGCTAGCGGCCTACGTAGAGCCAAATTAGGCTATAATAAAGTAGATAATACTAGATTCTATAAGCACCTAGGTAGAACGTTACTAGAGGGCGTATAACTAACTAAAGGTCGTCTAATAAAGAAGTCGTACCTCTATAGAGTTACTTAAAAGATAAAGACGCTATAGAGTAAGCTAAGTAAGAACTATAAGGAGTCCTATATCCTTACCTTTAACTCTACGTTAAACTCGAGGCTAAGAGCTAGAATAAGCCTATACCCTATTATAGCTACCTTACTAAGTAAAGTAGAGAAGCGCGCTAACCTAGCGTATAGGTTAGATGCGAAGACGTACGCGGAACGTCGTAACTATTAAGAAGGCCGCTCGGGCGCTAGGCGTAAGCAGTAAGGCACGAGTACTACGTCGCCGCTACTACTAAGTAAGGTAGTAGATTAGAAGCGCTAGTCGCTGCCCGTAGGGGCCGCTAGTAGGCTAAAGAGGGCTAGGACGCTGCCGACGTGCTATAGATACTATTAGGTAGGCTATAAGAAACACGAGTACCCTTACCTAGAGCTATAAGAGAAGTAGTAGAAAAAGAGGATGCCTGCGGCTAGTAGTAGAACTAGTTACAGGCTATATATACTATACTAAGGAGCAGCGCTATATAGCGGAACCCTCCCTAAGGCGGAAGGCGCTAAGCCGCCCTCTTATATCCGTCTAAGTAACGCTTAATAGGCTAGATAGGCTCTAGAGAGCCCTTATACTAATAGACTTAGGTGCAGCTAACAACTTCGTAAGCGCTATCCTCGCGAAGGAGCTAGACTAGAACGTATCTAGCCCTAATAATAGTCTTCGCTTCGTAGGGCTTAATAGCTAGCGCCTAGATATTACTAGTAGAGTCCGAGCCTCGTTTATAGTATACGATAGTAGCGACGCGGCCTAAGAGTATGTCTCGACCTTTAGTATTAGTAATATCTATAGGTTCGACCTAGTCCTCGGCATACTATAGCTAGAAGAGTATAACTATTAGGTAGACTTTACTAGGAGGCGACTTATATAGTCTAGGAAGCGCTAGAAGCGCTATATAGTAGCTATATATAGCCTAATACGATTCGCGCGCAAGTGCGCTAATAAATCTACTAAAGTCTTTATAATATACGTTTTACTATTCCCCTTAGGCGAGGTATAGGTATTAATAGAAGTCCCGGAGGCCTACCGCGAGTACGCGAAGGTGTTCTTAGAGAAGCTAGCTAATAGGCTAGCCTAATATAGGCTAGGAGACCTTAGTATTAACCTAGTAGAGGGAGCCCAGCCGCTCTAGAGCCTAATCTACCCTCTCTTAGAGGCCGAGCTTATAGTACTAAGGAAGTATATCTAGAAGATATTAGGCTAGAGTTAGGTACGACTCTCTAAGTCGCTAGTAGAGGCACCTATCCTCTTCGTAAAGAAGAAGGACAGCACTCTATAGTTGTATATAGACTATAGAGGGCTAAACGCGGTTACTATTAAGAACCGACACCCTCTTCCCCTTATTATAGAGTCGCTTAACTAACTAGTAGGAGCGAAGGTTTTTATAAAGCTCGACGTCTAGAATACCTACTACTAGATAAGAATTAGAGAAGAAGACGAGTAGAAGACGGCATTCTAGACTAGATACGGCTATTTCGAGTATACTATAATACCCTTTAGGTTGTCTAACGCTTCTACGGCCTTTTAAGGGTATATTAATAAGGCTCTAGTAGAGCTAATTAATATATTCTACATTGTCTACCTCGACAACATTCTTATCTATTCGAAGACAGACGAGGAATATAAGGACTACGTCCGTTAAGTCTTAGATCGCCTATATTAGTATAGCTTATATATAAAACTTAGTAAGTGCGAGTTCTTAAAGACTTAGGTAGACTACTTAGAGTTTATAGTAACGCCGGACGGAGTCTAGGTAGACCTAGAACGCGTTAAAGCTGTCTAGAAGTAGCTAGTCCCGCGGTCTATCTATAATATTCGGGTATTTATTGGGTTTGCTAACTACTATAGGCGGTTTATTAAAGAATTCTCGTAGATAGCTCTTCCTCTAAACCGCTATACTAAGGGCGAGAAGGGAGAGAGTAGGCGTCGAGAGGAGGCTCGGGTCCTTAAGCTAGATAATAAGGCGCTACGCGCCTTCGAGAGACTTAAGGCAGCCTTTATATTAGCCTCTGTCCTATAGCACTTCGACCTAGAAAGGCCTATTCGAGTAGAGACTAATATATTAGAATTAGCTATCTCGGGTATACTAAGCTAGCTATACGAGGAAGCTAGCAAATTGTAGTAGTTCCCTATAGCCTACTACTCGAAAAAGCTAATAGCGTTAGAAAGGAATTATATAATAGAAGACGCAGAACTCCTCGCTATTGTAGCTATATTTAAGCACTTCTAGTACTACCTAGAGAGCGCGTATTACTAAGTAGAGGTCTTAACTAACTATACTAACCTATAAACGTTTATAACAACAAAGACTCTCTCTAGAAGGCAGGTCCGGTAGGCTAAGTAGCTATTATACTTCGACTTCCGGATAGTATACTAGCTAGGACGGGCTAACGTAAGGGTAGACGCTCTAAGCCGGCGGCCTAACTTAGTAGAAGAACACTACTCGGGATAGTAGGCAATAGAAGAGGAGTCCGCACTAGAGCGACGTATTCTAGAGCGCGTCTTCCGGCCTACGTTAACTACTATAGAGGTCGAGGAGATAGTAGTAGGCGCCGTATAGAGAGAGGGGACTATAGAGGAGACGATTACTAGAGCTAGCTAAGGGGACGAGTACCTAGAGAGAGTTAGGAAGCTCTAGGAAGGCCTAGAGATACCTCGCTAGAGCTAATACTAGGAGTTCTAAGAAAGCCTTAGCTTCTATATAGGCTGCCTCTACGTCCTAAAGAGCAGCTAGTAGATCGTAGTCCTAAGGTAGTATTATAATAACTCTCTTAGCGGCTATTTCGGCTTTACTAGGACCCTTAAAATAGTATAGAGGAGTTTCTACTAGCTAGGGAGAGGAAGTATATAAAAGACTATATCCGCACCTACTAAGGCTACGCTTAGGCGAAGCTCTAGAGACACCTGCCTTATAGTCTCTTATATCCGGAAGACCCGTCTAAGGGACCGTAAGAGAACCTAATACTCGACTTTATTACGGACCTACTCCCTAGTAAGCTAGGTAGTTAAGTATACGACTTAATACTTGTTATAGTCGATAGATTTACTAAGATAGCCTATTATATCCTATACTAGAAGACGATCGAAGCCTCTAACCTTGCCTAGATCTTTATAAGGGAGGTTGTCCGCCTATATAGCGTCCCCTCTACGCTAATATCGGATTATAGGCCTATTCTTACTTCTAAGTATTAGAGTACGTTCTACTATAACCTAGGTGTCTAGAGATAACTAAGTACTACCTTCTATCCGCAGACGGATAGCTAGACTAAACGGCAAAACTAGATACTAGAATAGTACCTACTATTAGAAAGTATAGTCTAGTTAGATACTCTAAGAGACACTTTGGGACACCAGATTAGGTAACATAGGTTATATGATACTAGATTACATAACTCAGCTAATACCCCATCTTAGGAGTAAGATACAACCTATATATAACAACTATAATTACAACGGTTGGTTCCTACCTATTACTCCGCCCCTCTCCTACTTAAGCTATATTAAGCGACGACCCAAACACCTAAATTTAACAGGTTATAAGCCCGGGTTTGCAGAGCAGAGCTCTAGGTAGAAAGAGTTAGCCTTCTTATTCTTAAAGGAGAACTATAGTACTAATAGCGACAAAGAAGTAGAAAAGAGCACTAGGAGACCTAAGGTATACCTATCTATACTATATACTAAGGCTTTAAAAGATCCTAGTATAGTTCTAGAAGTTCTTAAAGATATAGGTAAGATAGAAAAGAACCTAGTAAGGCACACTTAATTAAGAGTATAAAGAGGAAAGGATTAGTTTTATATCTAGCACTACTTTAGATAAGCCTGTACCAAGTACTAAGTACTACTAATACCTTAGATTATACTTAAATCTAGGAAGGTAGAAGACTAGAGGCTCTCTATAAGTAGGACACTATCTAGCCTATAAGAGCCTAGGCTATAAGAGTTAAACCTTATAGGGCCTTATCTAAGAGAGACGAGTCTTAGAAAGACAAGTTAGGTCTAGGATCTAATTTGTATAGTAAGGAAGGCAGTAATCTAGAAACTGCCTAGTTACTTTAGAAGAGTTTTAATTTTCTAGAGTTAGTTTTAAGTTTTTACTTTTAATTTGCAAAATAGATTAAGAGAGTAACTTTAGTAAGAGAAGGACCCCAATCCTCTTAAGAGAGAACTAGAGACTATAGTTTAGACTATAAGAGAACATCCTTAAAGGTAAGGAAGTATTCTAGGTTATCTTAGACCTAAGAGACACAGATGTACAAATACTAGAATTAGACCTATTAGAGGGTTTATTATCTAAAGGAAAAGAAAGAGCTAGATTTCCTAGGTTAGAGTACTTAAAACACAGCCTAGTATAGAGGAAGGACAATATAAAAGTAATACACCTCCTACTTAAAAGCTTAGGGAATAATAACTAAGATAAGGTAATAGATAAGACAAGGGCATATAATATCTAGACGAAACTATATACTAAATATAGCAAAGTCTAAGAAGCATATACTATTACAATTATCTAGGAGTTTATTACCTTTAAGATAGAGCTAGAGGATACAATTAGGAAGTTATAGATCCACTTTTAGAATCTAGGAAGGAGAATTATAGAGGTTAATATAAGGGAGGCGCACTTTAAGCTCCCTAGTATAAGGATCAAATTCCTACTACACTTACTCCTAGATTAGTATAAGAGTACAAGGCAGACTATCTAAGTATAGAGGAACCTAGAACCTAAATAAATCCTCTAGCTTCTTAAAGCAGAAGAGTCTAAACAGAACAGACTCCCATCTTAAGAGACAGCAATATTTGCTAAAGGAAGGATATAAGTTAGAGGCATATTCCTATATAACCTCTATTAAGATAAGTACCTAAATAGGACTAGTAACTATCCCCTTCTAAGCAAAGTAAAGGAAGCTATTAAGACTAAGATATACAAGGTTTAGAAAAGAACCTTACTATCTAGAAATAGGAGGAGCTCCTCACCTAGTAAAGAAGAGTTAAAAGAGCTAGTAAGGAGGCTTAACTTAGAAGTATAATCCCTTAGAGAGAAGGTTAAATTAATCCTAAGAAAAACACCTCTAAGAAGGCTTATACTACCTAGGAAGAAAGCAAGTCTTTAGCAAATTTAGATATATCCTTATCTTTATTAAAGGATAAAGATATTAATAAAGTTGTATACTCAACTATAGAAGCAAAAGGCAAGTACATACTATTAGAATAGCTACTTAATTCCTATACTTTATCCCACATAACTAACTAAGCATCCCTTTTTAGAGAACTAAAGCCTCTTTAGGTTAGAAAATAGATTAAGGTTAGTAGTAGCTACCTATATACTATATATGTTGGGAAGGTAGTAATAGGTGGGAGGAAAGGCAAGCAGATTATACTAAAGGATGTTTTGTTTATCTCTAGTCTTAGAGTAAATCTTATCTCTTAGAGTTAGTTTAGCTAGTAGTTTAGTATTTAACTACTAAAATTCACACTTGTTTTACTCTCTAGAAAACCTATTATCTAGACAAAATTAAAAGAAGGAGTTCTATTTATTAAAGAGATTAACAAGTCTCTAGAAGAGGTTGCCTTTATATATAATACCTAGGAGATAAATAGAGCTTTTGCCTTTATAGTAATAGAGGATTCCTAAGAATAGTAGGAGCTCTAGTATAGAAGATGTACACACTTTAGAAAGGATCTTTTAAAAGACTTGTACTAGGTATTAAACCTAAAATTCTAGATCCAAATCCCAAAAGAGTAGTATAGCTACAGAGTCTATATATTAGCAAAAATAAAGAAATATAGAAAGAAAGTTGTTAAAAGAAAGCCCTAAAGGCTGTCTCTTATATTAATTAACATCTGTAAACCTTTACCAATCTTAAGACTAGGCTTTAGATAGTAGCTTAAGATAGTTAATAACTTCTTAAGAAAGAAATAGACTATTCCGTTAAGGTCTAGAAAAGATGCACTAGAAGCCTTAAGAATTTAGAGAAGGAAGGCAGAATTATAGTCTAGAAATCCTGTCCAAATTATAAGGAGTAATAAGGCAAGAGAACTTCTTACTTTACTAAAGTAGTAGGAGAAGGATAAAGGAATTACTTTCTATACTACTAAAGCCTATAATTCTATCTAGAATAGAGTTGTAGAAAAGTTAATCTAGACCTCTAAAGACTATATAAGAGCTATAATTAAGGACTTAAACATACTAATTAAATTCTAGCTTAAAGCATTAGACGCGTGTACCGTTATTAGGAATGCACTACTAAATAGACTAGAAATTAATAGCCTTAAGGTATTACCTAAGGAAGCCTTTTAGGTATTCAACTCTTAGTTTCACACTTTAGAGTCTAGAGCTACAAAGTAGTAGTATCTATAGACCTAAGGTCTGAGCTAGCTAAAATAAGATCTAACAAGCTAATAAATAGGGGCAAGGAAGCCGTGTTTATTAGATATGTCCCTAATACTACTAAAATGTAGCTTTTCTAGGAACCTAATATAAGGGCTATAAAGGCCTATAGTACTACTATATTTTTTAAGGCTAAGAAAAGAGGAGATATGGAGTTGAATGTTCTTAGACTTAATTAAGACAGTAGAGCACTAGTTAGGAACCTAGTTAGAAGACTAAAGAAGTAGGAGCCTACAGCCTATACTAATACAACCTAGCTAGGTCGTAGGAATATAGTCGGGCCTCCGGGGCCTAACTAGCTAGGCCGCAGGAATATAGTCGGGCCCCCGGGGCCTAACTGTCTTATTAAACCCCTCTTTATACAACTTCCACCTACACCGAAGGACAAGGATAAATACTAGAAAGTAGAGGATCTAGAAGAAGAAAACCCTAAGATAGTATAGCCTTAGTAGGAGAAAAATAGGACCACCTAACTACCTAAGTTAAACCAGCAGCCTATTAGACAAGAAAGGACTATAGCTAGTAGAGAGGCAATAGAAAAGAAGCTTAATATTGTATAAGATCTACTAGGATATAGGGGTTAGGAGGGGATCTAATCTACAAAGTCCTAAAAGAGAAGAAGATCTATCTTAGATAAGGGGTAAGGACTAGAACTAAGGACCTATAGTATAGTTACTAGGTAGGTTCTTTAGAAGAGATAGAGAGATAAAGAGGAACTACTAGCAGCTAAGCAATAGAAGGCATTCCTCTTATATATAGAAAATAAGGGACAGTAGATTTAAGAAGCCCTTATAGAGGTTAAAGAAGTTGTATTTATAGCATTAGTACTAGCTATCTCTTAGAGATAAGAGGTACCTATTCTAAAGTCCTATAAAAAGGCAATTTAGGATCCCAAATAGGGACACATATAGAAGGAGGCAATCTAAAAAGAACTTACTACTCTCTAGACTAATAATACCTAGAAAGGGGTTGTCCCTCCTAAGAGAGTAAACCTTATTACTTCTAAGTAGGTGTTTAATATAAAGAGGCTAATTAGTAGTGCTATTAAGAAGTTTAAGGTAAGACTAGTTATAAGGGGATTCTCTTAGAAATACGGAGTAGACTTCTAAGAGACCTTTGCACCTATAGTAAGGTATAATACTCTAAGAGTATTTATAGCTATTATATATAAGAAGGATCTGGAATTGCACTAGGTGAATATAAATAACGCATTTACTAAGAGCACCCTATAAGAAGAAATCTTTATACTTCCACCCCTAGGTGTTAATATACTACCTAATATAGTCTTACAAATCCTAAGGAGCCTATATGGACTAAAGTAAGTAGTAAGAGACTAGAACAAGCTCTATATCTCAAAGCTAGAATAGATTAGGTTTATTTAATTAGAGGTAGACCCATACCTACTTATCTACTATAGGAGGAGCATTATAGTCCTTACTTATATAGATAATATCCCTATTGTAGCACTAAAGTTAAAGGATATGCTTTAGTTTAAGGAAGAACTTAGAAAGATCTTTAAGATTAAGGATCTTAGAGAGCTAGAGAAAATCCTAAGAATAAGGCTAATAAGAGACAGAGTTACAGAAACTCTAAAACTTAATTAGGAACATTATATCTAGGAGAATCTTTTAAAGTTCTATCTATATAAAGAGATAGCCTATCCAACTCTCTTACCTATAGATAGCTATAAGAGCTTGAGCCTACTAGGCTTATATAATAAGAGAGGATTAAAGACAGAGTACTAGAGCTAAATAGGTACCTAGATATAGCCTATAATAATAATAAGACTAGATATTACTTTTCCTTTAGAAAGACTAAGTTCCTATATCTTAGATTCTACTAAGAAACATATATAAGCTCTAAAGAAATTAGTAAGATACCTAAGATTATTCCTAGACCTTAGATTAATATATAGAAGAGGTAGAGGAAAGCTAATTAGATACTTAGACTCTAACTATATAATAGATAAAGTAGATAGAGTCTTAATCCTTAGAAGTATCTTCTTCCTCTATAGAGCCCTAGTTTCTTAGATAAGTAGAAAGCAAAAGTCTATTATAATATTAATAATAGAAGCTAAGTATATAGCTATAAATGTATATACAAAGCAATCTTAGTTCCTAGTAGCACTTCTTAGAGAGATGGATTATATAGAGTTAGTAGGAGAATGCTCCTTCTAACTAACTATAAAAGCACACCCTAATACTATAAGGGAGCTAAGACTAGTCTAGCTTATAGGAGACAACTAAGCTGCCTTAACCCTAGTTAAGGATGCCTATACCTATAAGAGGTTAAAGCATATTAATGTTGTATACAACTATGTTAGGCATCTCTAGTAGCAGAGAAAGATTATAGTAGAGTATATTCCAACTAAAGAGATAGTTGCCGATAGCCTTACTAAACTAAAGAATAGGCTACAGTTCTAGGAGTTTGTAAGGCAGCTCTAGCTTATATAAGGAATGTAGGAAAGTGTAGGTAGAAGACTATCTAGCCTAAGTGGGAGTATTAGAAAGTACAGTCTAGTTAGATATTCTAAGAGACACTTTAGGACACTAGATTAGGTAACATAGGTTATATAACACTAGGTTACATAACTTAGCTAATACCCTATCTTAGGAGTGAGATACAACCTATATATAACAACTACAATTACAACGGTTGGTTCCTACCTATTGCTCCGCCTCTCTCCTACTTAAGCTATATCGAGCGACGACCTAAACACCTAAATTTAACACCTACAAACATACTATAACTAGGAATAGGACAATTAGGCCGAACTGCTCTCTATAGCCGAGTTCGTATATAATAATAGTAAGCACGCTATATTAGGCTATAGTCCGTTCTAGGCTAACTAGCTAAGGGACTCTCGACGCTCTTTCTAGCCTAAGCTAGATCCGAATAGAGCTAGAAGAGGTTAAGCGGTTAAGGCAGTAGAGCTAGCGGACTATATACTTAGCTGCTAGAAGCAGCTACGTAGGCGCCTTATAAAGGCGAAGGAGTAGTAGGTAAGGTAGTATAATAAGAAACATAAGGATATTACTTTTACTATAGGAGAGATAGCGTACCTCTTAGCTAGGAACATTAAGTCGCCCCGTGCGTCGAAGAAGCTAGACTATAAGTACCTTAGACTCTTTAAAGTAAAGGCGATTATAAACTAGGTCGTATATACGCTAGAGCTCCCTAAGATAATAGGTATCTACTCTACCTTCTACGTCTCGCTACTAGAAAAGGCCTATCTAGCCCGAGATAGCTAGGAATAGTAGGATATAATACGATATCGGGCTAATAAGAGCGACAAATACGAAGTCGAGACTATTAAAAGCTAGAGAGAGGACAGCCTAGAGAACTAGAAGTACCTAGTCTCGTAGAAGAGGTACGAGAGCGACGAGGACTTATAAAAGCCTATAGTATATATTAGTAAGGCGGCTATAAATGCGTATAAACGTTAGATCGCCTAAGAGTCGAATACTATAAAAGGAAGTAGGCGTCGACGAGGAAGACGATAGAGGTCGTAAGAAGGGTTTAAGATAGGCTAGAAAGAGCTAGGAAGAGAGGTAAATAAAAGGACAAAGGCAAATTATACTAGAAGTCTCAATTCTATAGAAGTATCTAGGATAGCGCTATCTAGCCTATTCTAGCCTAGCCTACACTCTCTAAACTACTATTTAGCCTCCTCGACCTTAGTCTCTAAGGTAAGACCCTCTATATCTCTCTAGGTTATATTATAAACTAAGCCGCGTAGGGCTGCCTTCGTAGGCGCCTTATTAGTACGAGTAGCGCAATTAAAGCTCTCTAAGGCCGTAGTATAGTAGATAAGGCGTTAGGAGAGCGCATCTCGCTCTACGCGAAGGGCATCTAGCTCCCTTAGGCCTATTAGAAGGCGCGACTTGCGACGAGGAGTAAGCTCGAGCTAGGAAGAGTTAGAGGAAGCTATCTAGCGCTAGAAAGGGCAAACTTACGGACGCTACTACTAAACCGGCCTTACTGCGGTCTCTCTTTATTATCTTAGGACTAGAGGAGTCCTACTCTACTATACCGAGGTATATACTAAGGCTATCTAGGCCGTAAAGGTCCTAACTAAGCTCGCTAAAGCCTAGTTAGTAGAGAACGCGCTAGAAGAGCCTAGGAAGACCCACGCCTTATACTCTTCTACTAAGATAAGTACTCTCTTAATAATACTCTTCTTCGTAGCTAAATTTAAGCTATTTTAGCCTAAGTAGGCCTTAGTAATATTATCCTTAATCTAGTTCTACTAGGTTGCGTACTTCTAGAGGAGCTATAAGCTAGTTAGCACTAGAATAGTCCAACTAGACAACTAAGACCCTTACTTAGAGGTAGTCGGCGTTCTTATTACTCTAATAGCGCTCGTAGTAGTAGACTAAGCTAGCTAGAGCCTTTACGCTATAGAGTACGTAGATACGACGTAGATTAACTACTTCCTAGACTATACTAAGGTACTTCTAGTACGGATTAACGTTAGCTAGTCTATCCTTAACTTTTTTATAGTAATTATTATAGAATATCTTCTATATAGCTATAATAATAGAATTAGAAGCCTAAGAAGATAGAGTAGAGAATACTACGCTAGATTAGCAATAGCTAGCGCTAGCTAGCGCTAGAATGCGCTAGAATAGAAAGGGGCTCTTTTATACCGAAGAGAAGTAAGGTATAAGTTAGAAGGTTTTCTATAGAGTATAGCGGCCTTTTATATATATAACGTAGATATACCCGTTTCTAAGGGTTCTAACGGATAGCTTAGCTACTTTTCCTACGACTTTAGGATAGATCGTAGAGAGGAGAGGGGGGCAATATAACGCTACTACTCTAATATATAGGCCCGACTAGCCTAGGATGGCGCGCTAAGTACTCGTAGAGGCTTGGCGCCTACAAACTATTATCTTACGGAGTAGCGAGCCCACTTTTAGGACTCTAGCGATTCGAGTAGTCTTTAGGCAGACTCTCTTATTACTATACTCGCCTATATATCTTATACTAGATCCTAACAACTACTATCGTTCGAGTATATACTCTCTAATATTAGCTATTATCCTTCTCTTATCTATACTATAGAAGTATATATTTCTTACTCGTAGACCTTATAGTATTAATATATATTATACTATTCGAAGTAGCCTTCCTATCTATATTTAGGTACTAGTCTCTAGAAGAGCTATATTCTATAGAGTTGTCGCTAGAGGAGAGTCGTATAGAAGGTCTTATACGCGTAGTCTATATCGGATAACCTATTACTCTAAGCGGAGGGACTCTATAGAGTAGTTTAGTTATAGGCTATAGATTTAATTTTCTAATTAAAAAAATAGTAATTTAGTTTAGGTTAATATACTATAGTAGACTATAAAAGCATCTAATAGATAGATAGAAGTTAGCTAAGGAATTGTTATAGCGCGTTATATATTACGTAAGGCGCTTCGCTTAAGTAAAGTATAGGTAGTTATACTATACTAAGCTAAGCTAGTAGCGATATTAGAAAGTCCGGCTAATAGTCTAAACAACTATCTAAGAGTAATAGAAGATAGATAAATAATAGGCTTAGACTAATATTAAGTAGTTATATACTTTATTAGATAGTTAAGTCCTAGGCTATAGATTAAATTTTCTAGTTAAAAATAGTAATTTAGTCTAGGTTAATATACTATTATATATTGGAAAGTGTAGCCTAGTTAGACATTCTAAGAGATACTTTAGGACACTAGATTAGGTAATATAGGTTATATAACACTAGGTTATATAACTTAGCTAATACTCTATCTTAGGAGTAAGATACAACCTATATATTAACTATAATTATAATAGTTAGTTCCTACCTATTACTTCGCCTCTCTCCTACTTAAGCCGCATCGAGCGACGACCTAACGACCTAAATTCAACAGGTTATAAGCCTAGGTTTATAGAGTAGAGCTCTAAGTAGAAAGAGTTAGCCTTCTTATCCTTAAAGGAGGACTATAGTACTAATAGCGACAAGGAAGTAGAAAAGAGTACTAGGAGACCTAAGGTATACCTATCTATACTATATACTAAGGCTTTAGAAGATCCTAGTATAGTTCTAGAAGTTCCTAAAAGTATAGGTAAGATAGAAAAGAACCTAGTAAGGTATACTTAATTAAGAGTATAAAGAGGAAAGGATTAGTCTTAGGTCTAGCACTATTTTAGATAAGCCTATACTAAGCACTAAGTACTACTAATACCTTAGATTATACTTAAATCTAAGAAGGTAGAAGACTAGAGGCTCTCTATAAGTAGGATACTATCTAGCCTATAAGAGCCTAGGCTATAAGAGTTAAACCTTATAGAGCCTTATCTAAGAGAGACGAGTCTTAGGAAGATAAGTTAGGTCTAGAATCTAATTTATATAGTAAGGAAGGTAGCAATCTAGAAACTACCTAGTTATTTTAGAAAGAGCTTTAATTTTCTAGAGTTAGTTTTAAGTTTTTGCTTTTAATTTATAAAATAGATTAAGAGAGTAATTTTAGTAAGAGAAGGACCTTAATCCTCTTAAAAGAGAACTAGAAACTATAGTTTAGACTATAAGAGAATATTCTTAAAGGTAAGAAAGTATTCTAAGTTATCTTAGACCTAAGAGACATAGATACACAAATACTAGAATTAGACCTATTAGAGGGTTTATTATCTAAAGAAAAAGAAAGAGCTAGATTCTCTAAGTTAGAGCACTTAAAATATGGCCTAGTATAGAGAAAGGACAATATAAAAGTAATATACCTTCTACTTAAAAGCTTAGGGAATAATAACTAAAATAAGGTAATAAATAAGATAAGAGTATATAATATCAAGACGAAACTATATACTAAGTATAGCAAAGTCTAAGAAGTATATACTATTACAATTATCTAGAAGTTTATTACCTTTAAGATAGAGCTAGAGAATATAATTAGGAAGTTATAGATCTACCTTTAAAATCTAGGAAGGAGAATTATAGAGATTAATATAAGGAAGGCGCACTTTAAGCTCCTAAGTATAAGGATTAAATTTCTACTATATTCTCTCCTAGATTAATATAAGAGTATAAGGTAGACTATCTAGGTATAGAGGAACCTAGAACCTAAACAAATCCTCTAGCTTCTTAAAGCGGAAGAGTCTAAATAGAATAGACTCCTATTCTAAGAGATAGCAATATTTGCTAAAGGAAGGATATAAGTTAGAGGCACATTCCTATATAATCTCTATTAAGACAAGCACCTAAATAGAACTAGCAACTATCCTCTTCTAAGTAAAGTAAAGGAAGCTATTAAGACAAAGATATATAGAGTTTAGAAGAGAACCTTACTATCTAGAAATAGAAGGAGCTTCTTACCTAGTAAAGAAGAGTTAAAAGAGCTAGTAAGGAGGCTTAACCTAGAAGTATAATCCCTTAGAGAGAAGGTTAAATTAATTCTAAGGAAACTGTAATGGGCTTCGGTCGGTAGTAGGTAGAGAGCGAGAAGGCAGGTCGGACAGAGTCGTATTCGCGGAACTACGTAACCTATCGGGCAGGTATTTAGATAAGACGTAGGACGAAGAAAGGAAAGAGAAGACTTCTCCTTTCTTTATCGAAGAAAACTCTTCTCGGCGGGAGGAGCCGCGCTTCTCTCGGAAGGCCTAGGCTAGGCCTGTGACACTACCCCCCTCCTAACCTATAGGTAGTCCCTACCTATAGCCTAAAGAGAAAAAAAAAAAAAAAACCTCTGTTTTTTCCCTTTCTCGCTTTTACTCAAAAGCTATTCTCGAAGTATCGATCGCGATACTATAACTATAGCTTATTACCTATCTTCCCTTAATAGGTAACCTCGCTACTTATAAGTATCCTCTCGTATACTTCTCTCGAGATACTACCTCTTTAGTAGGTAGTTATCTCTTCTTAGCCTTTCCGAGATACTATCCCTTCGGTAGATAGCTATCTCTTCTCGGCCCTCTATCCCCCTCTTAATAATCGTCGTCCCGACGATACAAAACACCCCCTCTCTCTAGAGAAGGCGAAGGTATAGGCAGAGTAGGAAAAAAATTCCTCGGAGTTCGGGTAGGTAGGAGTAGAGTTATCGAGGCGAAGTCGTCGCGGAAGCGGAGTCGTCGCGGAAGCGGAGTCGTCGTAGAAGCGGAGTTGTTATAAGGAGGTAGGCGACACGGAATCGTCGTAGAGGCGGAGTCGTCGTAGAGAGACAGGCGACACGGAATCGTCGTAGAGGCGGCGTCGTCGCAGAGAGACAGGCAGCGTCGTCGTAGAGAGACAGGCAGCGTCGTCGTAGAGAGACAGGCAGCGTCGTCGTAGAGAGACAGGCGACACGGAATCGTCGCAGAGGCGGAGTCGTAGTAGAAAGACAGGCGACACGGAATCGTCGCAGAGGCAGCGTCGTCGCAGAGATAAGCGATACGGAATTGTCGTAGAACAGAGTCTTCTCGCTCCCTAAGGGTAGGTCCTACGTAATGTAACGGGCTTCGGTCGGTAGTAGGTAGAGAGCGAGAAGGCAGGTCGGATAGAGTCGTATTCGCGGAACTACGTAACCTATTAGGCAGGTATTTAGACAAGACGTAGGACGAAGAAAGGAAAGAGAAGACTTCTCCTTTCTTTGTCGAAGAAAACTCTTCTCGGCGGGAGGAGCCGCGCTTCTCTCGGAAGGCCTAGGCTAGGCCCGTAATAGAAACACACCTCTAAAAAGGCTTATACTACCTAGGAAGAGAGCAAGTCTTTAGCAAATTTAGATGCATCCCTATTCCTATTAGAGGATAAAGATATTAATAAAGTTGCATACTTAACTATAGAAGCAAAAGGCAAGTACCTGCTATTAGAATAGCTACTTAATTCCTATACTTTATTCTATATAACTAACTAAGTATCTCTTTTAGAGAACTAAAGCCTCTTTAAGTTAGAAAATAGATTAAGGTTAGTAGTAGCTACCTATATACTATATATATTAGAAAGGTAGTAATAAGTAGAAGGAAAGATAAGTAGATTATACTAAAGGATGTTTTGTTTGTCCCTAGTCTTAGAGTAAATCTTGTCTCTTAGAATTAGTTTAGCTAGTAGTTTAGTATTTAATTACTAAAATTTATACTTGTTTTACTCTCTAGAAAACCTATTATCTAGATAAAATTAAAAGGAGGAGTTCTATTTATTAAAGAGATTAACAAGTCTCTAGAGGAGGTTACCTTTATATATAATACTTAGAAGATAAATAGAGCTTTTGCCTTTATAATAATAGAGGATTCCTAAGAATAGTAGGAGCTCTAGTATAGAAGGTATATATACTTTAGAAAGGATCTTTTAAAGGACTTATACTAGGTATTAAACCTAAAATCCTAGATCCAAATCCTAAAAGAGTAGTATAGCTATAGAGTCTATATATTAGTAAAGATAAAGAAATATAGAAAGAAGGTTATTAAGAGAAAGCTCTAAAGGCTGTCTCTTATATTAATTAACATCTATAGACCTTTGCTAATCTTAAGACTTAGCTTTAGATAGTAGCTTAAGATAGTTAATAATTTTTAAGAAAGAAATAAACTATTCTATTAAGATCTAGAGAAGATATACTAGAAGCTTTAAGGATTTAGAGAAGAAAGGCAGAATTATAGTCTAGAAATCCTATCTAAATTATAAGAAGTAATAGGGTAAGAGAACTTCTTACTTTACTAAAGTAGTAGGAGAAGGATAAAAGAATTACCTTCTATACTACTAAAGCCTACAATTCCATCTAGAATAGAGTTATAGAAAAGTTAATCTAGACCTCTAAAGACTATATAAGAGCTATAATTAAGAAATTAAATATACTAATTAAATTCTAGCCTAAAGTATTAGATGCGTGCACTGTTATTAGGAATATACTACTAAATAGACTAGAAATTAATAGCTTTAAGGTATTACCTAAGGAAGCCTTTTTAGGTATTTAACCCTTAGTTTTATACTTTAGAGTCTAGAGCTACAAAGTAGTAGTATCTATAGACCTAAGATCTTAACTAGCTAGAATAAGATCTAATAAGCTAATAAATAGAGGCAAAGAGGCTGTATTTATTAGATATGTCCCTAATACTACTAAAATATAGCTCTTCTAGGAGCCTAATATAAGGGCTATAAAGGCCTATAGTACTACTATATTCTTTAAGGCTAAGAAAGGAGGAGATATAGAATTAAATGTTCTTAGACTTAATTAAGACAGTAGAGCACTAGTTAGGAACCTAGTAGGGAGACTAAAGAAGTAGAAGCCTATAGCTTAGCCTAATAAGACCTAGTTAGGTCGCCTTACTAAAGAGCCTATAGCACCTATTAAACCCCTCTTTATATAACTTCCACCTATACTAAAGGACAAGAAGGAGTACTAGAGGATAGAGGATCCTAGGAAAGAGAACCCTAAGATATTAAAGCTATAAGGAGAGGAAAATAGAACCACCTAACCACCTAAGTTAAACTAGCAGCCTATTAGATAAGAAAGGACTGCAGCTAGTAGAAAGGTAATAGAAAAGAAGCTTAATATTATATAAGATCTACTAGAACATAGGGGTTAGAAGAGGATCTAATCTATAAAGTTTGTTAGAAAGTGCAGTCTAGTTAGACACTCTAAGAGACACTTTGGGACACTAGATTAGGTAACATAGGTTATGTAATACTAAGTTACATAACTTAGCTAATGCCCTATCTTAGAAGTGAGATGCAACCTATATATAACAACTATAATTACAATAGTTGGTTCCTACCTATCGCTCTGCCCCTCTCCTACTTAAGCCGCATTAAGCGACGACCTAAACACCTAAAGATAATAGGTTATAAGCCCGGGTTTGCAGAGTAGAGCCCTAGGTAGAAAGAGTTAGCCTTCTTATCCTTAAAGGAGGACTATAGTACTAATAGCGATAGGAAAGTAGAAAAGAGTACTAAGAGACCTGAGGTATACCTATCTATACTATATACTAAGGCTTTAGAAGATCCTAGCATAGTTCTAGAAGTTCCTAAAAGTGTAGGTAAGATAGAAAAGAACCTAGTAAGGTATATTTAATTAAGAGTATAAAGAGGAAAGGATTAGTCTTATATCTAGCACCAAAAAAACATAAACACAACAGCAACGGCGACGACTGAAGCGCGCGACGAGGATGGAGGCCGCTACCCTCCGGACGCGTCGCGCGCCGGGCCAACCAACGAGGCCAGCGGCAGCAACACCGCCAAAATCGACAAACTAAAGGACGACTCCTATATAATAGAACTAAGAACTATCGAGGCCGACGTCGAACGAGCTCTTAAACATAGAGGCCTGCCTTAAGACCTCCTTTAGACCCTCCTACGCGCTTAAGAGCACACCCGGCTCGTAATCCAACACTATAGCGAGACACACTATATAGTAGCGAAACTGCAACAGATTAGCGACGATATTAAGGCAATGCAAAAGTCCTAATGCATAAATACCTCCTAGGCGCGCATACAGTCGTAGGCACAGATAGCGGCTAGGGCCAATCCGATACCAACTACTTAGCCGAAGCACCCGGAGGGAGCCCACATAATTACGGTTAATATAGGCTCCGCAGAGGCAAGAGAGGAAACGAAGAAGCAAGACGCAAAGGGAATACAAGTAAGGATAGGAATACATATAGCAGCGGCGGTCTAGAAGCTGCCGAGCGGTAACCTAAGGGTGTTAGTATATAGTACGGAGGACAAGAAGAGGCTAGAGGGAAACCAAAGGTAGCTAAAAGAGATATGGCCCGAGGCGGAAGTCTAATAGAACAGACACTAGGTTCTAATCTATAAGGTCCTTACGAATATAGACATTAGAGAGAAACAGCTCTAGGAGACGGTATAGGAGGAAAACGCGAGGTACATCCCGGATCTACGCGTACTAAAGGCAGAGTAGCTCGGGAAGGCAAGAGCGCGAGAGGGCAAACACATATCGTTAGTTATTCTAACGGTCTAGAGCGAGGTATAGGCGAGGGAGATAGTAAATAAAGGACTCCTATATAACGGCAACTTCTAGGCTGCAGAGCCCTTCTACCTATAATAAAGAGTCGTATAATGCCTCCGATGCAATAGGTTCGGGCACGTCAAAAACCACTATAAGGAGACTACCGAGAAATGCGGGAAGTATATAGGCGAACATAGGACGGACACATACATAGCGACAACTAGGAAATGTAGTAACTATAACGGGAACCACGCCTCCTAGGAAAGGATCTGCAAGATAAAACAGGCCGTACACGTCAAAAAGAATAAGTTCTACAAATTCTTCGCGCAGAAGTAGGCAGCCTATACGTAGCAGACGACTACGTACGACGGCTTTACACTTGTGCAGAACAAGAAGAGACTAGGCCTATAGCTAGAACAGCCGGCTTAGGAGGAGAGCCTATACTAGTGGGTATACAAGCGACCGGCGCAGTAAGGCTAGGGCGACCAAAGGGTACGACGGCAGCGACTATAGAAGGAAGGAGACAGACAAGAAAACTCCCCTTCTAGCGGGTTACTCGAAGTAGCTAACCTAACTGCGAAGACGAAGATAAAGATATAGGTATAGAGATACTCGTCCAAAGTTAACAACCTATATAATAAATAGACACACCCTATAGATCTACTAACATAACGTGAACCACAGCCGAACGATCTAGTCGCTCCTCCTATAGGAGCTAGACCCGGGGGAAACGCAGATCGTAGCACTTTAGGAACCGTAGATCAACCCCAAACAGGGCAGACAAAGACAAGCAAGCACTACTACTAAATCGTCCCAATAGGGGTACGTAAGAGTCGCGTTCCTAGTCTCGAAATACCTCGATACCTTAAAGTAGGAGGAAGTTAAAGCGGCCTCTACAGACGCGGTGTCTATTTAAATATAGATAAGCAACGGACTACTTACAATCTATAACGTATACAACCCTAGTAGACTACCTAGCTACACGGAACTAGGCACTATACCGGTCGCTATAGAAGCTATACGACTAGTAAACGCGAGGAACCTAGGCTTAGAGCAGATCCTACTCGGAGATTTCAATCTATACTACCCGAGGTGGGGAGGAAATCTTACGCAGAACTAATACACAATGTCGGACCAACTAATCCGGGCTACCGAGCAAGTAGGACTTTAGCTTATAATCGAGCCTAGAACGGTAATATAGGAGAAACAGGGATGCAGTTACTAAACGCTAGACCTAGTGTTTATAATAGCTAGGGCGCAGCAACGCGTTATTATATGTCAAACGGACTAAGAACGCGCTTACGGATCGGACTACCTCCTAATTATAACTATAATAGAGGACACGGAGCTAAGAGAGGCGACGCGGGACCCGAGACTATAGTAGAAAAAGGCAAACTAGGACGAGATATAGGAGAGGATCTGGGCAAAGAGTAGCAGGCTCCGCAGCGAGGAGATCCACACTAAAGGCGACGTAGATAGGTGGGCGGAAGCGCTATAAGGGATTATATAGGACACTGTTCGAGAGGGGGTTCCACACGCTAGACTATCTCTATTTGCGAGAGAAAGCTAGACCCTAGAGACACAACACCTAATAAGGACAGCGAGATTAGTAAGACGGGAATAGTGCAATAGTAGGACTAGGGCCAATTACGAGGCGTATATAGTAGCTAACTACGCAAGGTCGAAGCAGGTTAAAAGAGACATAAACCTATCCTAGAGGGCAACAATTAAGGAGATAACGCAGAACCCGGACAAGATATAGAAGCTAGCGAAGTGGGCGAGAGAAAGAGCCGGAAAGCTACAACTACCTCCGTAGTTCCCAAATCTGCTAATTGGACCCCTAGGGCCAAACTAGAGGAAAAGCTAGAACAACGCGGAGAAAGCGGAAGCCCTCGCTATATACTTCTTCCCGGAACCTAAGGCAGCCGACCTAAGCGACATAGACTAAGACACGATCTTAGAACCGATACAAATGGAGCTCGTAGTTATAGAAGCGGAAGTACTAGGAACGATCGTATAGCTACCGACTAAGAAAGCCGCAAAACCGGACTAGATACCGAACGAGCTCCTAAAGAGATGCAAGGCACGCCTCGCACTACTACTCGCTAAGCTATATACGGCGTGCCTTACGATAGGCTACCACCCTACTACATTTAAGAAATCGACTATAGTCGTCCTTAGGAAACCGCAGAAGCCAGACTACACGAAGCCTAACGCATATAGGCCCATTGCTCTACTAAACACAATAGCAAAAACGCTAGAGGCTATAGTCGCAAGAAGGATGTCTAAAGTCGCGGAAGAAAGAGGCCTTCTACTAGAGGCGCAGATAGGGGCAAGGCTAGGTCGATCTACGCTTATAGTACTAGAGCTAATTACGGAACAAGTACGAACGATTTAGGATACTAAGCTAGGGGCAGTAGCGTCTATGCTGTGCCTAGATATATTAGGAGCCTTCGACAACGTCTTACACGCCTAGCTACTTTATAACATCGCAATGTAGGGCTTCCCGGCGTAGGTAGTAAGATTTATCGAGTCCTTCCTTTAGGGCCGCACGACTAAACTCCGCCTCGGAGATTACATAGACGAGGAACGGCCTTAGCGGACAGGAATTCCCTAAGGGTTAACTTTGTCTTCTATTCTCTTCCTATTCTTTATAAGGACACTACTCCCTGCGATCTAGGCCCAGCACGTACTAGCTATAGGGTTCGTAGACGATACAAACATACTTATATAGGGAAACAGCACGGCAGACAACTACAGGAGGCTCGAGGCCGTATACGAAAAGTATATGCAGTAGGTAAGGAGATATGGCGCAGCCTTCGCACCGCAGAAATACTAATTAATCCACTTTACGAGATCCCGTAAGCACGACCTAAAGGCTACGGTACGGATTTAAGGCTTTAAAGAAGGGCTAGCGCCATTACTGCGGCTACTAGGAGTCTGGCTAGATACTAAACTAACGTAGGGACTACACGTTAAGAAGGCTGTAGAAAGGGGGCATTCTAGATGAACTCACTCTAGAGGCTCTGCAAATCTACATAGGGAGCGTCGTTCTAGAAGGCGAGATACATTTATATAGCTATAGTCCGACCTACGATAATATATAGGTGCTAGCTCTAGGCGAACCCTACCGGAACGGCAGGATACTGGAAAGGACTTACAGAACCGCTCGAGAAGGTACAGAACGTAGCGCTACGACATATTATAGGGGCCTATAAGAGTATTAGCTAGGTAGTTCTCTAGAGCGAATCCGGAATTGCCCCGATCCACCTCTATACCTAGGGCATAGTAAGGCAACACGTAGTAAAACAGGGCAACGATAGGGCAGACGAACACCTTCGGGAACAACGGCAGAGGGTGCTTCGCTAATACTAATGCAGACGGGGGCAAGGACGCTAGAGGAAAAACAACCTATCGTAGAGGGAAACTATCCGAGATATAGTCTAAGGATAGGAGGGAGAGGCGCGAGGGGTAGGAGCAGCTAGGCAGACAGGGAGTAGAGAAGGACATAGATTCGAGAGAAGGCGAAGAGGACTACAACGACAAGCCGCTAGCCTACAGCCTAGCGCACTAAAGGCGACAAAAAACACCTAGCACTATATAAGGGACTAACTAGGCCGCAAAGCACGATAGTTACTCTCCTACGAACAGAACATATCGGATTTAACTACTACCTAGCTAAGCGCAGAGTCCTAGGAGTGTCCCCTAAGTGCGAGTGCGGACAAGGCACGCAAATAGCTAAGTATATATACGTATTCTGCCTACTCTAACAAGGAAATAGGCAAAGCCTATTCGCCGACGCAGGCACGTCCGACTGGGAGACACTAACGACTACAAAGAAAGGCCTCCTCGCTATAGCGAAATAGCTTATCCGGGAAGGTATACTCGGCTAATTCTCGCTAGCGCGAGAGGAGGAAGAGGCGCGGACGACCCGAGGTCGGGTTACGAGGAGAGAGGCAGGCACCTAGTAAGAGGGAGGGCTCCCACAGATACTATGTACGTCCTAAGGAGAACAAACAAGGGGACAACCGAGTAGCGGCCGGTTGCAGAGAACAGAGGAAGGTCTAAGGAGTTTTATGCCGGCGAGGCCCTGTCGGGCCTTAAGGGCTTTTGTACTTAACAACTAAGGATAGGACACTCCGCTTACTCGGAGACGAGGTAGTACGGTAAAAGATTGTTATATTATATTATATATCTAGCACCACTTTAGATAAGCCTGTACTAAGTACTAAGTACTACTAATACCTTAGATTATACTTAAATCTAGGAAGGTAGAAGACTAGAGGCTCTTTATAAGTAGGATACTATCTAGCCTATAAGAGCCTAAGCTATAAGAGTCAAACCTTATAGGGCCTTATCTAAGAGAGACAAGTCTTAGGAAGACAAGTTAGGTCTGGGATCTAATTTATATAGAAAGAAAGGCAGCAATCTAGAAACTACCTAGTTACTTTAGAAGAGTTTTAATTTTCTAGAGTTAGTTTTAAGTTTTTGCTTTTAATTTGTAAAATAGATTAAGAGAGTAACTTTAGCAAGAGAAGGACCCTAATCCTCTTAAGAGAGAACTAGAGACTATAGTTTAGACTATAAGAGAACATTCTTAAAGGCAAAGAAGTATTCTAGATTATCGTAGACCTAAGAGACACAGATGTATAAATACTAGAATTAGACCTATCTAAGGGTTTATTATCTAAAGGAAAAGAAAGAGCTAGATTCCTTAAGTTAGAGCACTTAAAACATAGCCTAGTATAGAGGAAGGATAATATAAAGGCAATACACCTCCTACTTAAAAGCTTAGGGGATAATAACTAAAATAAGGTAATAGATAAGATAAGGGTATATAATATCTAGACGAAACTATATACTAAGTATAGCAAAGTCTAAGAAGCATATACTATTACAATTATCTAGGAGTTTATTACCTTTAAGATAGAGCTAGAGGATATAATTAGGAAGTTATAGATCTACCTTTAGAATCTAGGGAGGAGAATTATAGAGATTAATATAAGAGAGGCACACTTTAAGCTCCCGAGTATAAGGATTAAATTCCTACTACACTCTCTCCTAGATTAGTATAAGAGTATAAGGTAGACTATCTAGGTATAGAGGAACCTAGAACCTAAAGAAATCCTCTAGCTTCTTAAAGTAGAAGAGTCTAAATAGAATAGGCTCCTATCCTAAGAGATAGTAATGTTTACTAAAGGAAGGATATAAGTTAGAGGCATATTCCTATATAACCTCTATTAAGACAAGTACCTAAATAGGACTAGCAACTGTCCCCTCCTAAGCAAAGCAAAGGAAGCTATTAAGACTAAGACATATAAGGTTTAGAAGAGAACCTTACTATCTAGGAATAGGAGGAGCTCCTTACCTAGTAAAAAGAGTTAAAAGAGCTAGTAAGGAGACTTAACCTAGAAGTACAATCCCTTAGAGAGAAGGTCAAATTAATCCTAAGGAAACACACCTCTAAGAAGGCTTATACTACCTAGGAAGAGAGCAAGTCTTTCGCAAATTCAGATGCATCCCTATCTCTATTAGAGGATAAAGATGTTAATAAAGTTGTATACTTAACTATAGAAGCAAAAGGCAAGTATATACTATTAGAATAGCTACTTAATTCCTATGCTTTATCCTATATAACTAACTAAGCATTCCTTTTAGAGAACTAAAGCCTCTTTAGGTTAGAAAATAGATTAAGGTTAGTAGTAGCTATCTATATACTATACATATTAGGAAGGTAGTAATAGGTAGGAGGAAAGGCAAGCAAATTATACTAAAAGATGTTTTGTTTATCTCTAGTCTTAGAGTAAATCTTATCTCTTAGAGTTAGTTTAGCTAGTAGTTTAGTATTTAACTACTAAAATTTACACTTGTTTTACCTTCTAGAAAACCTGTTATCTAGACAAAATTAAAAGGAGGAGTTCTATTTATTAAAGAAATTAACAAGTCCCTAGAGGAGGTTACTTTTATATATAATACTTAGGAGATAAATAGAGCTTTTACCTTTATAGCAATAGAGGATTCCCAAAAACAGTAGAAGCTCTAGTATAGAAGATATATATACTTTAGAAAGGATCTTTTAAAAGGCTTGCACTAGGTATTAAACCTAAAATCCTAGATCTAAATCCCAAAAGAGCAGCATAGCTATAAAGTCTATATATTAGTAAAGATAAAGAAACACAAAGGAAAGGTTGTTAAGAAAAAGCTCTAAAGGCTGTCTCTTATATTAATTAACATCTATAAACCTTTACCAATCTTAAGACTAGGCTTTAGATAGTAGCTTAAGATAGTTAATAACTTCTTAAGAAAGAAATAGACTATTCCGTTAAGGTCTAGAAAAGATGCACTAGAAGCCTTAAGAATTTAGAGAAGGAAGGCAGAATTATAGTCTAGAAATCCTGTCCAAATTATAAGGAGTAATAAGGCAAGAGAACTTCTTACTTTACTAAAGTAGTAGGAGAAGGATAAAGGAATTACTTTCTATACTACTAAAGCCTATAATTCTATCTAGAATAGAGTTGTAGAAAAGTTAATCTAGACCTCTAAAGACTATATAAGAGCTATAATTAAGGAATTAAATATACTAATTAAATTCTAGCCTAAAGTATTAGACGCGTGTACCGTTATTAGGAATGCACTACTAAATAGACTAGAAATTAATAGCCTTAAGGTATTACCTAAGGAAGCCTTTTAGGTATTCAACTCTTAGTTTCACACTTTAGAGTCTAGAGCTACAAAGTAGTAGTATCTATAGACCTAAGGTCTGAGCTAGCTAAAATAAGATCTAACAAGCTAATAAATAGGGGCAAGGAAGCCGTGTTTATTAGATATGTCCCTAATACTACTAAAATATAGCTTTTCTAGGAACCTAATATAAGGGCTATAAAGGCCTATAGCACTACTATATTTTTTAAGGCTAAGAAAGAAGGAGATATAGAGTTAAATATTCTTAGACTCAATTAAGACAGCAGAGCACTAGTTAGGAACCCAGTTAGAAGACTAAAGAAGCAGGAGCCTACAGCCTATACTAATGCAACCCAACTAGGTCGCATTACCTAAGGGTCGCCTAATACGACCCAACTAGGTCGCATTACCTAAAAGCCTATAGCATCTATTAAACCCCTCTTTGTGTAACTTCCACCTACACCGAAGGACAAGGATAAATACTAGAGAGTAGAGGATCTAGGAGAAGAAAACCCTAAGGCAGTATAGCCTTAGTAGGAGGAAAATAAGACTACCTAACCACCTAAGTTAAACTAGTAGCCTATTAGATAAGAAAGGACTATAGCTAGTAGAAAGGCAACAGAAAAGAAGCTTAATATTGTATAAGATCTACTAGGATATAGGGGTTAGAAGGGGATCTAATCTACAAAGTCTTAAAAGAGAAGAAGATCTATCTTAGATAAGGGGCAAGAACTAGAACTAAGGACCTATAGTATAGTTACTAGGCAGGTTCTTTAGAAGAGATAGAGAGATAAAGAGGAACTGCTAGCAGCTAAGCAACAGAAGGCATTCCTCTTATATATAGAAAATAAGGGATAGTGGATTTGGGAAGCCCTTATAGAGGTTAAAGAAGTTGCATTTGCAGCATTAGTACTAGCTATCTCTTAGAGATAAGAGGTGCCTATTCTAAAGTCCTATAAAGAGGCAATTTAGGATCCCAAATAGGGACACATATAGAAGGAGGCAATCTAGAAAGAACTTACTGCCCTCTAGACTAATAATATCTAGAAAGGGGTTATCTCTCCTAAGGAGCAAACCTTATTACTTCTAAGTAGGTGTTTAATATAAAGAGGCTAATTAGTAATACTATTAAGAAGTTCAAAGCAAGACTAGTTGTAAGAGGATTCTCTTAGAAATATAGAGTAGACTTCTAAGAGACCTTTACACCTACAGTAAGGCATAATACGCTAAGAGTATTTATAGCTGTTATATATAAGAAGGACCTAGAGTTGCACTAGGTAAATATAAACAATGCATTTACTAAGAGCACTCTATAAGAAGAAATCTTTATAATTCCACCCCTAGGTATTAAGATACTACCTAATATAGTCCTACAAATCCTAAGGAGCCTATATAGACTAAAGTAAGTAGTAAGAGACTAGAACAAGCTCTGTATCTTAAAGCTAGAATAGATTAGGTTCGTTTAATTAGAGGTAGACCTATGCCTACTTATCTACTATAGGAGGAGTATTATAGTCCTCACTTATATAGATAATATCTCTATTATAGTACTAAAGTTAAAGGATGTGCTTTAGTTTAAGGAAGAACTTAGAAAGATCTTTAAGATTAAGGATCTTAGAGAGCTAGAGAAAATTCTAGAAATAAGGCTAATAAGAGACAGAGTTGTAGGAACTCTAAAACTTAATTAGGAACATTACATCTAGGAGAATCTTTTAAAGTTCTATCTATATAAAGAGATGGCCTATTTAACTCTCTTACCTATAAATAGCTATAAGAGCTTGAGCCCACTAGGCTTATATAATAAGAGAGGATTAAGGATAGAGTACTAGAGCTAAACAGGTACCTAGATGTAGCCTATAACAATAATAAGACTAGATATTGCTTTTCTCTTAGGAAGACTAAGTTCCTATGTCTTAGATCCTACTAGGAAACATATATAAGCTCTAAAGAAATTAGTAAGATACCTAAGATTATTCCTAGACCTTAGATTAATATATAGAAGAGGTAGAGGAAAGCTAATTAGATACTTAGACTCTAACTATATAATAGACAAAGTAGATAGAGTCTTAATTCTTAAAAGCATCTTCTTCCTCTATAGAGCTCTAGTTTCTTAGATAAGTAGAAAGCAAAAGTCTATTATAATATTAATAATAGAAGCTAAGTATATAGCTATAAATATATATGCAAAGCAATCTCAATTCCTAGTAGCACTTCTTAGAGAGATAGATTGTATAGAGTTAGTAGGAGAATGCTCCTTCTAACTAACTATAAAAGTACACCCTAATACTATAAGGGAGCTAAGACTAGTCTAGCTTATAGGAGACAACTAAGCTGCCTTAACCCTAGTTAAGAATGCCTATACCTATAAGAGGTTAAAACATATTAATATTATATATAACTATATTAGGCATCTCTAGTAGTAGAGAAAGATTATAGTAGAGTATGTTCTAACTAAAGAGATAGTTGCTAATAGCCTTACTAAACTAAAGAATGGGCCACAGTTCTAGGAGTTTATAAGGCAGCTCTAGCTTATATAAGGAATGTAGGAAAGTGTAGGCAGAAGACTATCTAGCCTAAGTAGGAGTATTAGAAAGTACAGTCTAGTTAGACACTCTAAGAGACACTTTAGGACACTAGATTAGGTAATATAGGTTATATAACACTAGGTTACATAACTTAGCTAATGCCCTATCTTAGAAGTGAGATGCAACCTATATATAACAACTACAATTACAACGGTTGGTTCCTACCTATCGCTCCGCCCCTCTCCTACTTAAGCCGCATCGAGCGACGACCTAAACACCTAAAGACAACAAAGTTTTTAAAAAAGAAGATCTCTCTTAGATAAAGAGCAAGGACTAGAATAGAAGACCTATAGTATAGTTACTAGACAGGTTCTTTAAAAGAGATAGAGAGATAAGGAGGAGCTACTAGTAGTTAAGTATTAGAAGGCATTCCTCTTATATATAGAAAATAAGGGATAGTAGATTTAGGAAGCCCTTATAGAGGTTAAAGAAGTTGCATTTATAGTATTAGTACTAGCTATCTCCTAGAGACAAGAGGTGCCTATCCTAAAGTCCTATAAAGAGGCAATTTAGAACTCTAAATAGGGATATATATAGAAGGAGGCAGTTTAGAAAGAACTTACTACTCTCTAAACTAATAATACTTAGAAAGAGGTTGTTCCTTCTAAAAGAGCTAACCTTATTACTTCTAAATAGGTGTTTAATATAAAGAGACTAATTAGTAGAGCTATCGAAAAGTTTAAAGTAAGACTAGTTATAAGAGGATTCTCTTAGAAGTATAGAGTTAACTTCTAGAAGACCTTTGTACCTATAGTAAGGTATAATATACTAAGAGTATTTATAGCTATTATATATAAGAAGGACCTAGAGCTACACTAAGTAGATATAAATAATATATTTACTAAGAGTACCCTATAAGAAGAAATCTTTATAATTCTACCTCTAAGTATTAAGATACTACCTAATATAGTCCTACAAATCCTAAGAAGCCTATATAGACTAAAGTAAGTAGTAAGAGACTAGAACAAGCTCTATGTCTTAAAGCTAGAACAGATTAGGTTTATTTAATTAGAGGTGGACCTATACCTACTTATCTACTATAGGAGGAGTATTATAGTCTTTACTTATATAGATAATATCCCTATTATAGTACTAAAGTTAAAGAATGTGCTTTAGTTTAAGGAAGAACTTAGAAAGATCTTTAAGATTAAGGATCTTAAAAAGCTAGAGAAAATCCTAAGAATAAGGCTAATAAGAGACAGAGTTATAGGAACTCTAAAACTTAATTAGGAACATTATATCTAAGAGAATCTTTTAAAGTTCCATCTATATAAAAAGATAGCCTATCTAACTCTCTTACCTATAGATAGCTATAAGAGCTTAAGCCTACTAGGCCTATATAATAAGAGAGGATTAAAGACAGAGTACTAGAGCTAAATAGGTACCTAGATATAGCCTATAATAATAATAAGACTAGATATTGCTTTTCCTCTAGAAAGACTAAGTTCCTATATCTTAGATTCTACTAAGAAACATATATAAGCTCTAAAGAAATTAGTAAGATACCTAAGATTATTCCTAGACCTTAGATTAATATATAGAAGAGGTAGAGGAAAGCTAATTAGATACTTAGACTCTAACTATATAATAGATAAAGTAGATAGAGTCTTAATCCTTAGAAGCATCTTCTTCCTCTATAGAGCTCTAGTTTCTTAGATAAGTAGAAAGCAAAAGTCTATTACAATATTAATAATAGAAGCTAAGTATATAGCTATAAATATATATATAAAGTAATCTTAGTTCCTAGTAGCACTTCTTAGAGAGATAGATTATATAGAGTTAGTAGAAGAATGCTCCTTCTAACTAACTATAAAAGCATACTCTAATACTATAAGAGAGCTAAGACTAGTCTAGCTTATAGGAGACAACTAAGCTGCTTTAACCCTTATTAAGGATGCTTATACCTATAAGAGGTTAAAATATATTAATATTATATATAACTATATTAGGCATCTCTAGTAGTAGAGAAAGATTGTAGTAGAGTATATTCTAACTAAAGAGATAGTTGCTAATAGCCTTACTAAACTAAAGAATAGGCTATAGTTCTAGGAGTTTATAAAGCAGCTCTAGCTTATATAAGGGATGCAAAAGATTTATACTCTAACTATAGATTAACCTATAGACCTAAAGAAAGCAAAAGTCTTAGATTAACCCTTCTTAAACAATTAGGAAGAGGTTAAGCTAAGAGATAGTAGGCCTTAGAATCGAACTAAGATAGATTAGGTATATAGCTCTAACTATATTACTATAGCACCTAATAAGTTATTAGGATTTAGAGATAAATCTAAATATAGGAAAGTATAGGCAGAAGACTATCTAGCCTAAGTAGAAGTGTTGGAAAGTGTAGCCTAGTTAGACACTCTAAGAGACACTTTAGGACACTAGATTAGGTAATATAGGTTATATAACACTAGGTTACATAACTTAGCTAATACCCTATCTTAGGAGTAAGATACAACCTATATATTAACTACAATTATAACGGTTAGTTCCTACCTATTACTCCGCCCCTCTCCTGCCGCATCGAGCGACGACCCAACGACCCAAATTTAATATTATAGACTGTTGAATTTGGGTGTTTGGGTCGTCGCTCGATGCGGCTTAAGCAGGAGAGGGCGGAGCAATAGGTAGGAACCAACCGTTGTGATTGTTGTTGTTATGTACAGGTTGCATCTCACTCCTGAGATGGGGCATCAGCTGAGTCATGTGACCTAGTGTCACATGACCTATGTCACCTGATCTGGTGTCCCAAAGTGTCTCTCAGAATGTCCAACTGGGCTGCACTTTCCAACACTCCCACTCAGGCCAGATGGTCTTCTGCCTGCACTTCCCTGCATCCCTTATGCAAGCTGGAGCTGCCTCACAAACTCCTGGAACTGTGGCCCATTCTTTGGTTTGGTGAGGCCATCAGCAACCATCTCTTTGGTTGGAACATACTCCACTGCAATCTTTCTCTGCCACCAGAGATGCCTGACATAGTTGTATGCAACATCAATATGTTTGGACCTCTCATGGGTATGGGCATCCTTAACAAGGGTTAAGGCAGCTTGGTTGTCTCCCATAAGCTGGACTGGTCTCAGCTCCCTTACAGTGTCAGGGTGTGCTTTTACAGTTGGTTGGAAGGAGCATTCTCCTACTAACCCTGCACAATCCATCTCCCTAAGAAGTGCTGCCAGGAACTGAGATTGCTTTGCACATGCATTCATAGCCATATACTCAGCTTCCATTGTCGATGTCGCAACAGACTTTTGCTTCCTGCTCATCCAAGAAACTGGGGCTCCACAGAGGAAGAAGATGCTTCCAAGGATTGAGACTCTGTCTGCTTTGTCCATTGCATAGTCAGAGTCTGAGTATCCGATCAGCTTTCCTCCACCTCTCCTATACATCAATCCAAGGTCTGGGAATGATCTCAGGTATCTTGCCAATTTCTTCAGAGCTTGCATATGTTTCTTAGTAGGATCTGAGACATAAGAACTCAGTCTTCCTAAGGGAAAAGCAATGTCTGGTCTTGTCATTGTCATAGGCCACATCCAGGTACCTGTTTGGCTCTGGTACTCTGTCTTTGATCCTCTCTCATCATATAAGCCTGGTGGGCTCAAGCTCTCATAGCTATCCATAGGTGAGAGAGTTGGATGGGCCATCTCTTTGTGCAGATGGAACTTTGAGAGATTCTCCTGGATGTAATGTTCCTGATCAAGTTTCAGAGTTCCTGCAACTCTGTCTCTTGTCAGCCTCATTCCCAGGATTTTCTCTGGCTCTCTAAGATCCTTAATCTTAAAGATCTTTCCAAGTTCTTCCTTAAACCAAAGCACATCCTTTAACTTTGGTGCTGCAATAGGAATATCATCCACATGAGTGAGGACCATAATGCTCCTCCCATGGTGGATGAGTAGGCATGGGTCTACTTCTGATTGAATAAACCCAATCTGTTCCAGCTTTGAGACACAGAGCTTGTTCCAGTCTCTTGCTGCTTGCTTCAGTCCATATAGGCTCCTCAGGATTTGCAGGACCATGTTAGGTGGTATATCAACACCTGGGGGTGGAAGCATAAAGATTTCTTCTTGTAGGGTGCTCTCAGTGAATGCGTTGTTCACATCCACCTGGTGCAACTCCAGGTCCTTCTCACACACAACAGCCATAAATACTCTCAGCGTATCATGCCTTACTGTAGGTGCAAAGGTCTCTTGGAAGTCCACTCCGTATTTCTGAGAGAATCCCTTGCAACCAGTCTTGCCTTGAACTTCTCAATAGCACCACTGATTAGCCTCTTTACGTCAAACACCCACTTAGAAGTGATAAGGTTTGCTCCTTAGGAGGGACAACCCCTTTCCAGGTGTTGTTAGTCTGGAGGGCAGTAAGTTCTTTCTGGATTGCCTCCTCCACATGTGTCCCCATTTGGGATCCTGAATTGCCTCTTTGTAGGACTTTGGAATGGGCACCTCTTGTCTCTGAGAGATAGCTGGTGCCAATGCTGCAAATGCAACTTCTTCAACCTCTGCAAGGGCTTCCCAAATCCACTGTCCCTCATTTTCCATATACGAGAGGAATGCCTTCTGTTGCTTAGCTGCTGGCAGTTCCTCTTCATCTCTCTGTCTCTTCTGAAGAACCTGCCTAGTAACCATGCTGTAGGTCCTTGGTTCTGGTCCTTGCCCCTCATCTGAGACAGATCTTCTTCTCTTTGGGACTTTGTAGATTGGATCCCCTCCTGACCCCTGTGTCCTAGTGGATCTTGTGCAACATTGAGCTCCTTTTCTGTTGCCTTTCCACCAGCTGCAGTCCTTTCTTGTCCAATAGGCTGCTGGTTTGACTCAGGTAGTAGGGTGGTCCCATTTTCCTCCCACTGAGGCAGTACAGCCTCAGGGTTTTCTTCTCCTGGATCCTCCACTCTCTGGTATTCGTCCTTGTCCTTCGGTGCAGGTGGAAGTTGCACAAAGAGGGGTTTGATAGGTGCTGCAGGCTTTTGGGTAATGCGACCCAGTTGGGTCGCATTAGCATAGGCTGCAGGCTCCTGCTTCTTTGGTCTTCCAACTGGGTTCCTAACTGGTGCTCTGCTGTCTTGATTGAGTCTGAGAACATTCAACTCCATATCTCCTCCTTTCTCAGCTTCAAAAAATACAGCAGTGCTGTGGGCCTTTATAGCCCTCATGTCAGGTTCCCAGAAAAGCCACATTTTAGCAGTGTCAGGGACATATCCAATAAACACAGCCTCTTTGCCTCTGTTCATTAGCTTGTCAGATCTCATTCCAGCTGGTTGAGATCTTGGGTCCATAGACACTACTGCCTTGCAGCCCCAGACTCTGAAGTGTGAAACCGAGGGCTGGATGCCTGAAAAGGCTTCCTCAGGCGATACCTTGAGGCCATCAATTTCTGGTCCATTTGGAAGTGCATTCCTAACAACGGTACATGCATCCAATGCTTCAGGCCAGAATTCAATTGGCATGTTTGATTCCTCAATCATGGCTCTCACATGGTCTTCAGAGGTCTGGATTGACCTTTCCACAACTCCATTTTGGATGGAATTGTAGGCTTCAGTAGTATGGAAGGTGATTCCCTCATCCTTCTCCCACTGTTTAAGCAAGGCAAGAAGCTCTCTTGCCCCATCACTCCTCACAATTTGGACAGGGTTTCCAGACTGCAATTCTGCCTTCCTTCTCCAAATCCTTAGGGCTTCTGGTGCATCTTCTCTGGACTTTAATGGGATAGTCCACTTCTTTCTCGAGTAGTTGTCGACTATCTCAAGCCACCATTTGAAACCAAGTCTTGAGATTGGCAAAGGACCACAGACATCAATTGATACAAGAGATAGCCTTTGAGGCTTTCTCTCAACAACCTTGCCTCTATGTTTCTTCATCTTTGCCAATGCACAGACCCTACAGCTATGCTGCTCTTTTGGGATTTGGATCTGGGATTTCAGGTTTGATACCTGGTGCAAGTCTTTCAAAAGATCCTTTCCAAAGTGTGCACATCTTCTATGCCAGAGCTCCCACTGTTCTTGGGAATTCTCTGTTGCTGCAAAGGCATAAGCTCCATTCTCCTGGGTATTGCATAGGAAGGCAACCTCCTCCAGGGACTTGTCAATCTCTTCGATAAATGGAACTCCTCCTTTTAATTTTGTCTGGACAACGGGTTTTCCAGAGGATGAAACAAGTGTGAATTTTGGTGGTTGAACACCAAATTGCTGGCTGAACTGATTCCAAGAAACAAGATTTACTCCAAGACCAGGGACAAACAATACATCCTTCAGCACAATCTGCTTGCCTTTCCTTCCACCCATTACTGCCTTCCCAACATGTGTGGCCTGTAGATAGCCACCTCCAACCTTAATCCACTTTCTGATCTGAAGAGGCTTCAGTTCTCTGAAAAGGGATGCTTGGTCAGTCATGTGGGATGAAGCGCAGGAATCAAGTAGCCATTCTGATGGCAGGTACTTGCCTTTCGCTTCTACAGTTGAGTGTGCAACTTCATCAACATCTTCATCTTCTAATGGGGATTGGGATGCATCTGAATTTGCTGAGGGCTTGCCCTCCTCCTGGGCGGCATAAGCCTTCTTGGAGGTATGCTTCCTTGGGATTGATTTGACATTCTTCCCAAGGGATTGTACTTCCAGGTTGAGTCTCTTTACCAGCTCTTTCAATTCTTCTTTGCTGGGTGAGGAGCTCCTCCTGTTCCTAGATGGTGAGGTTCTCTTCTGAACCTTGTATGTCTTGGTCTTAACAGCTTCCTTTGCTTTGCTTAAGAGGGGACAGTTGCTAGTCCCATTTGGGTGCTTGTCTTGACAGAGATCACATGGGAATGTGCCTCTAACTTGTGTCCTTCCTTTAGCAAACATTGCTGTCTCTTGGGATGGGAGTCTGTTCTGTTCAGACTCTTCTGCTTCAAGAAGCTGGAGGATTTGTTCAGGTTCCAGGTTCCTCTGTGCCTGGATGGTCTGCCTTGTGCTCTTATACTGATCTGGGAGTGAGTGCAGTAGGAATTTGATCCTTGTACTCGGGAGCTTGAAGTGTGCCTCCCTTGCATCAATCTCTGCAATTCTCCTCCCCAGATTCTGAAGGTAGATCCATGACTTCCTAATTGTATCCTCTGGCTCCATCTTGAAGGTGACAAACTCCTGGATGATTGCAACAGCATATGCTTCTTGGACTTTGCTGTACTTGGCATATAGTTTCGTCCAGATATCATATGCCCTTGTCTCATCCATTACCTCATCTTGGTCATCTTCCCCTAAGCTTTCAAGTAGGAGGTGCATTGCCTTTGCATTGTCCTTCCTCCATGCTGGGCTGTGTTTTGAGTGCTCCAACCCAGGGAATCCAGCTTTTCCTTTTCCTTTAGATGATGAACCCTCAGATAGGTCTGATTCTGGTGTTTGTGCATCTGAGTCTCTTATGTCTGAGATAACCCAGAATACTTCCTTGCCCTCAAGAATGTTCTCTTGCAGTCTGAACCATAGTCTCCAGTTCTCTCTTGAGAGGATTGGGGTCCTTCTCTTGCCAAAGTCACTCTCTTGATCCATTTTGCAAATCAAAAGCAAAAACTCAAAACCAACTCCAGAAAATCAAAACTCTTCCAAAGTGACTAGGCAGTTTCTGGATTGCTGCCTTCCTTGCTGTGCAAATCAGATCCTAGACCTGACTTGTCTTCCTAAGACTCGTCTCTCTTAGATGAGGCCCTGCAAGGTTTGACCCTTACAGCCTAGGCTCTTATAGGCTGGACGGTGTCCTGCTTGTGGAGAGCCTCCAGTCTTCCACCTTCCTGGATTCAAGTATGATCCAAGGTATTGGCAGTACTTGGTGCTTGGTACAGGCTTATCCAAAGTGGTGCTGGACACAAGACTAATCCTTTCCTCTTTACACTCTCAGTTGAGTGTGCCTCACCAGGTTCTTTTCTGTCTTACCTACACCTTCAGGAACTTCTGGAACTATGCCAGGATCTTCTGAAGCCTCAGTGTGTAGTGCAGATGGGTATACCTCAGGTCTCCCAGTGCTCTTTTCTGCTTCCCTGTCGCTATTGGTACTGCAGTCCTCCTTTGAGGATGAGAAGGCTAACTCTTTCTACCTAGGGCTCTGCTCTGCAAACCCGGGCTCATAACCTGTTGAATTTGGGTGTTTGGGTCGTCGCTCGATGCGGCTTAAGCAGGAGAGGGGCGGAGCAATAGGTAGGAACCAACCGTTGTGATTGTTGTTGTTATGTACAGGTTGCATCTCACTCCTGAGATGGGGCATCAGCTGAGTCATGTGACCTAGTGTCACATGACCTATGTCACCTGATCTGGTGTCCCAAAGTGTCTCTCAGAATGTCCAACTGGGCTGCACTTTCCAACATAGACTATAAAAGTATCGAATAGATAAGTAGTAGCTAGCTAAGGAATAATTGTAGTGCGTTGCATATTACGTAAGGCGCTTCGCTTAGGCGAAGTAAAGGTAGTTATACTATACTTAGCTAGACTATTAGCGATGTTAGGTAGTAGCAATAATTGTCGTTAATACTATAAGCTAAGGAGTTTATATTTTAAGGTGGCCTAGTAAGGAGATATCGTATCTCGGCATAGATCGGCGAAGAGAATGCCGCGACTAAGATTCGCCGAATGCTTGAAATAACCCAACAGCATTAGTAGACGCAAGATAAGCTGTCTCCTAAAGTAGACGCTAGTTCCTCAACGCTGCGGTAGGTCTTATACAATTGCATAGGCACTTGCGATTCTTGCTGCCCTAACCGTGCTCCGAAAAGTCAGCCCTTGCTCTCATTGTGCCTCTTTCGGTGTCTCGCATGGCCTGGAAACCCTAACCGAGGTAGTTATGGCTTGTGGAAGACGTCTTAACGTGTTTACATGCTGAGATCCAATGCTATCCGCGGCGGCCATAACAAGCGAGCATGGCCCCTGAGAGGTGACAGACTCAGCGCCAAGCGTTACCCAAAGTGGCGATAGCTTGGATACCACCGATGGACAATCCTTTTGCGAAATTCTTGCGCAGTTCAGAATTGGCCAAAGGTGGAAAGGTGGGGTTGGCTGTGGCGTCCGCGGCCCGTCTCTCGCGCGGCCAATCACATCGGTGGAGTCGGCGAAGGCAGTTTTGTATGTGCCGCGGACTTCACGGTGGGCTCCCTGTTGGTCAGTCCAAGTTCAGGAACAGGCGACAACGCTGAATGGAAGCTTAGCTGAACCATACCTCGAGACACCTGTAAATCCCGGATGCTTCGGAGCACGTCGGCCAAGCGAAATCCTGCTTCGCTACCATCTTCCTTACATGTAGAGTTTGGTCCCATGTGTGGCCAGAACCTCGACAAATTGATCGAAATCGAATTTGGCCTGACTGGGAATTTGCTTCACTGCAAGTGGGAGCATCTCTCGGAGCCTTTGCCCAAACTCGATGCACGAGTTCTGATGCGATGCGATTGTTGAATTCGTCCGATGCGGTCATCCACGGAGAATCCCAAACCAGAACCTGGCTGAACAACGCAAATGATGCGCTATGCCGAGAAGAAGGGGAGGCGAGCCTCGCCCAGGCTTCCTGCTCAGTGGGTTGGCATGGAATGCAGTCCTGCTATCGACTCGAAGTTTATTCACTTCTCGTAATGGGTAGTCTATTAAGGTTTGCCGAACCGTGTAGCATACTTGTCGGACTATGCTGCAATTACGCAATGCTTGTCCTAGGGCAGTCGGATGCGATAGAGAGTCTAGATAAGCGAGGTAGATTTGCTTGTTGCCGTCGTCGGTCTATAACGGAATTAAAGTTCGGCAGCGCGCGCCAAGTGACACACCCAGCTTGCGCTCCTTCATACATCCCTCGCTTGCATGACCGTGAGGTGCGATTCCATAAATGGGATGGCTGTTGATGTCAACATCGCGTCTGATGTCTCCTGCGACCGGGACGTGTTCTGGATATACTCTGTACCAGGCTCATGGACGGACCGCTAATCTTTCTGTCGCTTGAGCCCCTTGGCTTGTGAAGTCTTGCTGCGCAATAATCCACAATGTGGATGGCGAATGTGCAACCTGCGCTCAGCTGCCCACGTCCTTCTATTCAGCGTGAAGTTTTCGCCCATGATAGCGGCCAATGTTGCCTGGAAGCATAGCGTCGCTGGTGCGAATCCGCAGTCAATACCGCCATGCTGCTGATGATGCACGACAATATCAATCAAAGCGATGCAAGTATCTGCACTTATCCGCCGCTTTGGAAGAATATGAATCCATGCTTCAGCCATGGCATTGCTGTTGGGCTAGGCTGAAGCTATTCCCAGTCAAATCGTGTGGCGTACCGATGGCGAGAGTGTGAATGCAAAGTCTGGCGGTAGGTTCATCGCACTTTACAGGTTCCGTAAGGGAACTTGAGGGCCATTCCAAAGGTGATCTGGTCCTATGTCGTCGTCTTGCGTGAAACCTGCGCCTTGGCTCGTCTGATTTGCTGCCACTTGATTAGATCGGTCTTAAAACTTCCGCTCGTTTGTTTGCAGTCATTAAGACGACCAGCACAGCAGGTGAAAAGACCCGGCGCGGGTTTCGCCGCATGTCCTCATCCCTGGAAGGCTCTACTGCGCTTTCTGCTCCGACGTGCCATGATGAAGGGGAAGATTCCAGCCCCGGGGTTAGTTGAAGCAATTGCGATGCTGAGTGGCTCGCCTCGACCAAATGAATCGCATCAGCCAAGGTGTTGTGGCCTCCGAAACCGCATTGGTAGAGTGGAGAGACTTGGGTCCCACCTTCGACGGTGATGTGATGCGGGCAATTCTTGGGCAGCGCTCTGCAACTGTTTAACATCTTCGAGAGATCTGGATGACCATGTCGCACAAGGTTGCGGAAAGCAGCGCATGGGCTCGAGGTGGTCCCGGATTCGCTTCAAACGATGCCTGCAGTCGGTCGAGACGAGGGATAACAAGCTCAGCCAGGGCATAGAAGGTGGGTCGTGTGGTGGGGACGTCGCGAACAATGTGTCACATGAACTAGTTGAAGTGTGCTCAACGAGACTGACCCTGCTAGTACTGGACCCGCGGTAGCAGGTCGACGGCAGGGATACACGATGCCTGCCAAACTTGGTCGTTCCGTCGAGTATCATCAGTCGAGTATCACGAAAGCTATATCGATGTGCAGGGCATGCAATATCCGCCTTCCACGTCCACTAGCCCGACATGTCTGCAGGATGAGCATTCCGTGCCCATTTCCCAGCCAAGATTCGCCCCAGATCTCGTGAGTCTCAGCAGGATCGAAGGGTGAAGTTCAGCCTGACATCCAAAGCGGAAGACACCAGAGTGTCTTTGGATATTGCCACGGGACACGCCAATCCGAGATTTCTGCTGGACGAGCATTTCGCCCACGCATTTGAAGACGAAGTCGGCTTGCGTCCCCATGAGTTTCAGAGAGCGTTATAGCCTCGTGATCAGCATGCCAGCCAGGGTGACAGTTCAGAATCGTGAATGAATGCTCTCATGGGGTTGGAGCCAGCTCTCAAAATCATGGGTCATGTGAGCTCATTTCATGGCCTTGGTCAAGGCTCTCAAAGCCTTAGGAAAGTCTTCTAGCGTCAGAAAAGTCCATCGCCCAGGCTGAATGTCACGAAGAGGGTGCTCAGGTCCGGCAAGTAGGCTCCATTCCCAGTAGACTGCGGGCCATCTGTGGGGTGGCTGGAAGACTTTGCAACAAGTTCATAGGCGACCTGACGAGCCTCAAGCATCGCGACACCATTCCGTCGGAGCATGTTGGCATTGCAGCGTCAACGTGGCGGGGATATTGGGTCGGAGGCGTGGAGGAGCCCGCCAGGTGATACATTTCCTGCCGAATTCTGCAGAATCCCGAGCGACGTGCAGGAGCTTATCACTGGTTTAATGTTTCTTGATTGTGCATCGATGCCACGGGCCAAGACTTTCGCAAAGCCTAGACGAGAATTCGAGTGCCAACGGGAATGGCGAAACTGTAGCTTGACACGTCCGCTTTCTCTGCAGAGGCTAAGGGCCTGGTAGTCAGGGTGTAGTGGAAGCATTTCAAGGCCTGATCGCAGGAGTTCTTAATCAGACTGTTGCGAGCGTGGAGCCTGTGGGGCGGGAAGAGTCCAAGGAATGGACACAGGCCTCCATGACGAAAGCATTAGGTAGACAGCAATGTCAATGGAGAAAGCAACATTGGCCGTGATCGTGGTGGAGAAAGGCCATTCCAGCGCATTGTCTAATCGGGCATGGCAGACCACTGCTTCACCAGAGATTACCCACGGCAGCGTCGATGTGAGGTACGATCCTCTCGGGCTTTTGGGGGTTGCAACCGGAGAGATGCGAGAGTGCGGGCGAAAGTGCGGGTGAACGACACCTCGCCCAGACAATGTGTAAGATGCATCCCACTCAAGCGATCATTTGAAGACCTGAGGTCGAGGTCCCGATTGATCTCAACGCGGAGGAGGAGCAGGGTCACGTCTGGATCAATTGCCGCCGCGCTTTCCTCGAAGCTCGCCATCGCGTGGGTAGAGAGATCGGGCAACGATTGAGCTGATCTCGTGTTGCATTCTCGACAGATATCGAGCGGTGGATCGCTCATTGTGAGTTCGAAGGTCATACCAAATGGCATCATCCTCATATAGGTGATCCTGGCCCGGAGATGTGACTGAGCGAGTCTCACTGCTCCTCAGAGCATGGTGTATGTACTACATTGTGTTTCCAGATATATTAGGACAACTCGGGAGTTCCAGTGGCCGGTGCAGAGATCTCGTACAAGGCATAGAGGTAGGCATGCAAGTCTTCGCAGCTGGACTGCAACTGCATGCCGAGGAACGAGGTTTCGAGAAATGGAAGTTGGAAGAATCTGGAGTCGATATCGGGTCCGTGAGCACCTGTCTTGAGGGACAGATTGCTGATCGTCGTACTCAGACGAGACAAGGGCTGCTTACGTCTGGTATGATTGGACGGAAATGAGGCTGATTTCGGGAAAGGCTGTAGACTAATGGGACTCCTAGACCTGACCAAACAGCTCCTTGACCCGTTCACCGTTCTGTCGCTCCGACAGCCCGACGGCAACTGTAGCCGATCTGTGCAGACTTCACCTGAATCATCTCAACGGCCCTCATGTCTCTCTGGTCAATACGAATTGCTGCACGCCAAGCAGCATGCGCACATTCCTCTCAACTGGGTGATCTGGCGTTGGAAGTATAGCGAGGAGACGATTCGAAGACTGACGGATGGCGGCAAACGACTTGTATCCGCCGAGCAGCGAGGATGAGTATACTCTGACAGGCAAGTCATCGACGCCATTCCAGCCGCTGACCAGCAATGCCAGCGGTACGCTGAGGCGGAAGCTTCCCCCTTCCCAGAGCGCTCGTCAGACCTCTCCGAAGCGCCTCAAGACGCAAGCGACATCCAATGCGGCGAAGACTGCCGCCCGCAAGCCTCTATCCAAGACAACGTCGGCTCCAAAGTCCTCATCGAGCACGTCGCCATCAAAGAAGGGCCCACCAAAGCCATGACAACGCCCCGCACCGACGACCACGCCGCCCGTGCAGAGAAGCACCAGACACAGCGCGCTGCTCGACGTCCCGCTTGCACCACCAAGCAGAGCAGAGATCGAGGCCGTTGATCTCAAGGTGACTCTCGATAGAGTCGAGTTGGTGGGCGAGGATAGCAAGATAGTAAGTTTCGACGGCTTAGTATTGCTCGTATAATCTAACTCGGATTAGGCATCCTATAGGACATATACATACGGCCGCTAGCCCTACATCGTGCCGAAAATGCAGAGGATTAATGCTATGGACCGTTCTTAATGTATTACGTCTTCGTCGCTAACTTGTAGTAAATAGTGTCGTCGCTAGCGGCCTAGTCCTATTGCTGCCACTATCCCGTTACCTACGCAAAGACGATACTATCGCCGACTCCCGCTTCTAGCTGTAGCTAGAGGACTTAATTAGACCTAGTAAAGAGATCTAGTGTAGTGCCTAAATGTATTACAACTATTACGCTACCGTAGTAGCCGATTCTAGGATAGTAGCTTATCGACTATTAAAGTAATGTTAATTCGCCGACGCTGTCGAGAATTTTAATATATGGAGGGTATAATTTCGGAAAGCATTAATATGATTTGCTCCCGAATATCGGGCATGGGCGATTGTGGTATAACTATGGATTATTTTTGAAGTGTTACCGTAGCATTGACATGAAGACGATTCTTTTGCCACGAACCATCGCTTTCCCCCTCTGTTGGCGTGCATCATCAGCGTACTTTCAACATGGGCTTGTTGCCTTTATCGGACGCGCCAGGCATCTCAGTCCTACAAAGGTGACGCAACGCAGATGGTGCAGAAGCTATGGAAATGGAGGAACTTGCGACGCGCTCATGTGCCATGTTGATCCGGCTGTAGCGCGATTCGTCCCTCGCAATCACACAGGCTTCATCCAGACTTGCATGTCAACCACGACAGTCTTGAATTGGTGCTACGGATAGCCGCGTCACAAGGTGCAGCAATCTGCACTTCCTCGCAGCCTCATCTGCCTCTCGGATTCCCAACCAGACGTGCTGAACTTGGCGTTGCGCTGTCCTGCGAGGAAACAGATGCTGAAACGCTCAGAGGTACAGACCTGGGTCCATTCGTTCTCAATGGAGCGAAATGGATACCAATCAGTCCTCGGAGTGGCCAAGTCACTTCCTTTCTGCATGCGAGCTCACCTCACGATGGTCCTGACTAACTGCCATGACCAGTCACATACCATAGGGTGCTGATTGGTCCCAATGCGAGGAGTGCTGTATGTGGTTCAAGTGGTGCTGCAGTAGCCTGACAGGACTTTCTGGAGCTTTTTGGAGATGATGTCCAGTACAGAAAAGCACGCGGAAACGGTGAAGTGGCAGGGGATCTGATGTGTCTTTTCAGAGGACTGCAAAAGCACCGAAACCCGATTCCATTGGAGTATTTGCTAAGTAAGCTCTCAATCATCCTTACCAACACTCTCGACACAGTTGCCGCGCATTCGAGACATCGACCACTGCCAAAGTGACCCAGACATCAACACCTACTCACTGAAGGCTCACCTCCCGACCTGAGAAGCGGCTGAGGCCAGAACGCAAGTGAAAATGACCATCAAGCATCAGCAAACTGAGTGCTCGAGTGCAACCTTCTCTCCTCATCGAGTGCAAAATCCTCTCCTCCGCTCAATTTCAGACCGATCAGGACGGAATTGGCAGCAGTCAAGTAAAAGGCAAGTCCAGCAGTGGAGATCTAACCAAAAGCTACTGCAGCAAAGCTTTTCGATGACAAGTCCCGTGGTAGAATTGTAGAAACGCCGTTTACCACTGGCACGGCAGCCACTCCTGGGAACATCTCTTATAGAATCGAGGCAATCTGCTGCTGTGTCCACCGGGAGCGTCGCTGGGTGCGGGCAAAAGAATGAGAGCCTCGGTGGAGATGCTGAAGACGATTGTAGAACACCCGCATCAATCGAACCTTTAGCAGATAGTAATGGAGAATGCCCTTTGACTCTTCTTTGGCCTGCTCTGGAGCCAGATTCACTGGGGAGATAAGATGTGAAGGAAACGTCAGGAGGCAGACATGCAACTACTAATGCGCTACGAACTACCTACATGGAAGCTCTCGTGGAGGGGCTTGACCCGCTGCCTTTATTCACCAGCGACGCACCTGGCGAGCACTTGCGCGACCAGGACTTGCAGCGCTTTCAGCTTCTTGTGCGATTCTTTGAGCTCGAACCCGGCTTTGCTGATCCTGGCGAGCTCTCTTTCGAGCTCCACTTCCCTGCCCACCAGTACGTCCTCCGCCATCCGCAGCTTCTCCCAAACGGCCTCTGCCGGCCTATCCTTGACCGATTCTGCTATCTCTTTGAGCTCCTGCAACTCCTGGGGAAGCGGGCAGCCCTTATGGTCAAATTCCATCTGGCGCAGAGCAATGAGATTCTGTTCCATTGTCCGAAGGGCATTTGGCGAAATTGCCGGGCAATTCATGTGGTTGGATTCGATCTGCAGCAGTCTGTCCAGATCATCTTGAGATACCTCCGTGCAATTCATAGACTATAATCTCTTGCTTGCGAACGTGATCAGCTTGCGTGATCGAGTTGCCACTGTCAGCAAATAGAGCTACCGCTTTCTCGTAGTCCTCATTTCTTGTCTGCGGAGTTGGCTGCAATCTCGGCGTCGAGTCAGGTAAACGCTGTCGAACAACTGAGGCTGTGGTATGTTAATGATCCGTATAGCTTGAGCGCTCTGAAATTTCGTACATTGTTGTAAGCCCTGAACATCGCGATCGAGTCCCGCACTCGCTTCATATGTGTCTGGATCTTCATGCGGCGCAATGGCGCACTCGGTTGGAGTCTGGGTCGCAACCGAAGCCTTTGAGATGGAAATGAGGTCACTGACTTGGACATCCTTATCGGCTGTTTGTTGGAGACCTCCTCGAAGGTCGGGGCATGTCTTTGGCACATATGGGAACTGGGGGCCCTCGCGATACACCATCTCTGGTGGAGGTGTTCGCGGTGGTGTCCAATTATGGCTCTGGGAACGGGAACGATCCTCCATGCCCATTTGACAGAACGGGGGTCGATTGACGAACATAGTGCTGTAATAGCGTCGGACATACTCCGGAACAGACATAATGATACGATAGAATGGAGACACAGAGTCACAAGCGTGTGACCTTTGATGCTTTGTGATGATTGTGGAGTGCTCGCGAAGGTTGATCGAGTATGCTTTGTAGAGAGCCCTCACGTACCTCATTGAGGTTGATTTTTATATGTTGTGAAGTTATCGAGGCCAGGCATCTATGCTCAAGCGAAACCATACCAGTGCCCGTGATAAACTATGTGCGGCCCATGTCTCACCTCATTGTTGCCAGATCCAGCATCCAAGCTATCACGCTGCGTTGCGAAAGATTCACTGCTCGATACAAGCTCGAGATGGTTGGCGCGAGCATCTCGTGATAGTCAGGTCGTGATGGCAACCTAGACTTGTGTCAAGTGTCAGTTGCTTACTACTCTGACCGCAGAGAGTGCAGTGACTTCGCATTAGGAAGGACACTTAGCAGCGCAGACCAGGTGCAACGCTCAACGCGTAGAGCTAAGATCTAAGAGTCCTGTTGTGTCCCAGACAATTCCCAGGCCGAGCAGAGCACCGACATGAGAGGTAACAAGAGCTGATTCCTGAGTTCCCGGAATGCAAGGCCCAAGCCTGAATGCTAACAAGGCTGGCAATACGTTGCAGGTGGCGTGAAGAGCGACCACAATGCTTCAGGCCCCGCGATGAGCCGCAAAGCCTTCGTCTGTCCTTTCCGGCCATGGCAAGGTGTGCAGCAGCGAGGAATCGTCGAGGTCTGTAATTGGCTGACCTTTGTTCGAAAGTCTGCCGACACATCAGGTGAGATCCCGTGCCCATCTCGACCACGAGCAATCGGTAGATGTCGTTCCCCACATGTGAATTTGTGGGCTGAGCTGTCATCCCATATGTCACCTTTCACAAGTAGTTGGAGCTGAAGCGTGGCGATAACGATATGGCAGAGTGGCTAATCCACCTCGCCACGCCACGAATCCAAGCTCAGTCTCACGTAATTATGAAGTAAGCACGTATGCACATGTGCACATGTAGTCGGACAATCTCTTGACCTCATGTATACGATCGCTCGCTTAGCTGATGTCTCGAAACACCCACACTGGTCATGGGCCTACTCCAGGACGCATTGACAAGGCGCCAGCATCATGCACGTGCCCAGAAGGATACCTGCGCAAGGGACCACACTCATCACCTTCCATTATATCTAGCACTACAAGGTCTTGAGTTGCGAAACACCTCTTCACATACTCCTCCGTCACTGTACACTCCCAATCTTTACCGCAGTCAAGACAATCTTTATCGACAATGGCCGCTATGCCCGTCTACGCCTGGGACATGCCTCCAGCAATTGTTGACCACGCTCACGAGCGTCTACATCAACACAATACCTTCCTCGGGGTCCTGAGTCGCCGAGCCCCCGATCAACTTGCTCATCCCAATCGTCCGGACGTGGACATTAGTGACACGCGCGACCACTATGTCATTGAGCTGGAAATCCCCGGCATCAGCGACCCTAGCACCATCTCCATCCGATGGACCGGGAGCCACTATCTTGTCGTCACTGGCAAAACTCCTCGTACATCCTCACCTGTAGATTCGAAGGATGTCGCAGGAGAGAGAGAAGGGAAAGAAGTGAGCACGTCCTCTCACCTGTCGCGTACGGCGTCCCACATCGATGATGCTTCTCCGCTCAATGTCCTTCGAGGACCGAAACACGAAATCGAATCATCCGGAGCAGGTCCTGCGTCGGATGTCCTTTTTCCTTCATGGCTCATCGTGGCGGAGCGTCGAGTGGGCTCCTTCAAGCGCGAATTCAATTTTCCGGCCGAAATTGATATGGAGCATCTGACTGCAAGACTCGACGCAGGACTCTTGCGAGTGGAACTACCAAAGAAGATTCGAAGAGCTTGTTATGTCACAGGTACAGCGGCAGTGGAAGCTTCAGCGGTCCCCAAGTAGAGGGGCTTGCATGCAGTCATTGCGAAGGTGATTTGCGTGGGAGTGAGCGTGGATTTGGCTAAGTAGTAAGGAATAGTTGACACAGTGAAAGACACACCACACGTTCCTGGGCGGGAGTGCAATTTTCTGCTTCCAGATTGATTACTCTTAGGAAAGTGCTTCTGAAAAGATACTATTCGATCAATACAGTCTCTTATGTCCGCACTTATCCCGCCAGAGTAGGGGTTTCTTCAATGTGATGCTCACTGATGTGTCATGATCTTGCGCGTATCTCTCACCCTTTTTGGGAACGGTTTACCAACAGACTTATCCAATCTTCCGCCCAGACACTTGCAATCTAGAGATTGCGCTCAATATCGACGTCTGAGACTTACGATGCATCGCCAAAAACTTGTTGGCCGAGTGCGTGATGCGAGAAGAATGGGACATATGTCCATATTGCATGTTATTAGTCCAACATCCAGCATCCATCGTACAAACGGCATCCGCAACACGAAACATGTGTACGCATCTCTCCGCCAGTCAGAAGCAGGCCTTCGATTAAGCAGTCCAAGTCACTATATGGCTCACCACGATATAGATATAGCAAGCTTGCAAGAACTGCTTCAGAAATCTACTCAGCTATCAACCCTCTATAGACCTCTACAAACGTAATGCCCGTTCTATAGCTGCTCAAACCTAATTCTCCTGGTAGCAGGAATGAGAATAGGATACCAATGTCCACAACATAGTCGAAGACTAGGGAGCGTCTTCATTATATCTATACCTAGGGCTACGCTGCACAGATTCCAGCTTATATTTGAAGACACTTTGTCCGTGAGCCCATGTATCAATGCCTCATTTGTGACTCCTCTATGTGCCACGTCGTGAGCGGCATGACTTCCATCCCCAACTTCCCTTCATTTTCTATACAGGTTCCTTAGCTTTGCGTGTTACCAAGAGTAGCTTCATGCCCCGAGAACAGACAACAGCGGCAGATAGGGCAGCTTTGAGAACCTTGATCCATCCATGTGTCAAGGCATTCGGAATGAAAAAGGTGCCAACAAGAGACCCTCCTCACATGATCACGTGCCTCTATCAATGCAAGACATATCGTGCTACCAGGTTTGTTAGTGAAATGTTGGTCTGGGCTGTTACTCTCTGCAGATTTCTCAATTAGACTCACCAGAGTGCATCCGTTGGCAGCAGACCCGGATTAGCGACGGACACTGCCTTGGCCCAATCCTCAAAGAATTCAATCGGAATGCGATGGTCCCGTGTCTTCTGGACCGCCATCTTTGCCTTACAGTCTCGCATGCACGACAATCTGGTGGAAGTGAGTCGATTAGCCTCGTGCTGGATGTTAACTGAGGTGACAGTACATCACAATGGCAACGACAAGGAATACTACTATGCCTATCCCACCACATATTACTATCAGGTCAGCTGAACCGTCAGGGTTCGTCCCTGAAGCGGTTCTGAGTCTGATCGGCATGTTGAAGGTGAGCTTCCTGAAAGGCGCCATGGATGCAGGGGTGGATGTAACAATTGCAAGAGCAAGCGGTAGTAGACAGGCAGAGGAGCAATTTCAGCTGCAGCTTCTCACTGACTCCACTGGCGGCGAGACGGCGAGTCTGGTAGCCGGACAACCTGGGCGCCCATCAGCTCAGTAAACTGTTTTTTGTACGCCATTACTTGAACGATTCTTCTGTGCATTATGCGCAGCGCGAGCTTCGTTAGTCAAGCGCTGTGATGCATATCCTGACACAACATCAGGCGGGACACGGCGTGATCTTCGCGTGATCTTAGAGTGACCTGATAAGTCTGACGACGCCCTTTGCGTTTCAGCTTGCTCTAGTGGTAATATTGGTTGACGTCGGATGCGATGCGAATGCAGTAAGATATGACCCACTTGATGTTTTCACCTCTTGTATGCATGGCAGTAGCCACAGAAGCGCTATACGATAGGCGTAGAGATCCGGTGCAGATGCTGAGACCGCCGAGTTGTTGGTCTCCCGTACGATGCTGCAAGAAGTGACACTTACAGTACACTATGGTGGCTAGTTCCTGCTCTCGGACCAGAGGCATGTAGATGGTGCATGGCACGATTGCATAAGTTAAGAGGCGGCCACTAGAGCTTGGAATGAATACTGGTCTAATAAGAGGTTGTGAACCACCTCAAGTGCTGTCATGCCCTACTCTACGTATTACAAGGAAAGAATTTCAGATGATGGATCGTGACCACAGAAATTTGCGCCTCTCGAGAGGCGCCTGCCCTAGCAATCTGACGCGAATCCACAAAAACCATTAGTACTTGAAAGGTCCGTTCTAATGGCATTTCAGCGTAACTTATTGACGTCCTTCTGTTGGCAGTCTTCTGCGCCGATTTTTCTTTTACACGATGATTCCCCAGCCTCGTTGTAACGGATCCTCTGCCTGTGTCTTCAGCGGTTCGACACTGGTGTTCGATGGCTCGGGCGCCGACCTATACTTTTCGAGCTCGGTTTCCTCAGCCACGGCTACAGGATCCATCGCATGTGCCAAATTGGACGACCTGACTCATCCACGCCATCTTCGTAAGATACAAAATTAGAGCTAACAGGGTCCAAAGGCATTCATGCGTATTCTGCTTTGATATGCGGGGTCGCCACTTTCGATGTCTCTTCTTGTTTAGACATGAAGCAAGCGCTGATGGCGCTTGTAGCTGGCTCTCAGTTTTGCCAATGGCCTGCGAATGGTTCTTTGTGGTCCGAAGAGACACCATCGTGCCAGCACTTGGTGTTCTCGTGGAGTCCAACTGATATCTTCAAATTCTTGTTCTGAGACTTGTGCGTAGGGTGACTTTGATGATACTTCTTCGACGTGGCCAGCTATGGAAACGATGGCGCTTATATCTGCCAGCCTATAGATAGGCCTCACAGTTACGCCAGCACTGCGTGATGTGACACTGGAGGGATGTCATCAGCGACCAGCAAGCAGAAGTGCGCGCGCAAGAAGTGCGCGCGCAAGAAGTGCGCGCGCAAGAACGGCGGCTCCGGCACCGGGGGGAAGGGGCAGGGACTTCAGCATCTGTTGCTATGCCAAGACTGAGGTAAAGCCTCGCTTGAAATCTTTGTCGCGAGACTTCTCATGCCGCACAGCAAGCTCGTCGAACTCCCTTAGACTCGGTGGTTCGATGCGATGCCTAGGCATGAGGTGTGGTTTATCCGGGTGGAAAGTATGCGATGTCGCGGATTCGAAGTGGTGAAAAGGAGTGATTGGCTCTAGTAGCTCTGATAACGGCAGAAATCGGGTTCTGCTCAGTAGATGGCCTGATCGGAGTCCTGCACAGTCCGAGAGACGTTGGGGAGCAGAAGGGTGGAAAGCGATGCCCTGCTGCTAGGTTCGGTGTTCTTGCCGATTTTAACGATCTCGGTCTTGCGCATCGGGATGGGCATCCTCACGGACGTACGGGAGGGCGACGGCCGGCGGCACGATCAACGACAAAGTCTGTGAGCTGGAGTGGTACGTTAATGGATCAAGAGCAAAGTCTCTTTAGGTGTCCAGGGCTGCAGAAACACAAATTTACATCTGGGGAGCACATGGAAATGTGTATGTGATATACGCACCGGTTCTGTCGGGAATTTCGGAGTCGGCGATGAAGTTATAGAGCTGTCAAATGATCCTTGGCATTGGCAATGCTTAATTCAGGTCTTCGTTGCATTCATGTAGTGGAAATGCTGATGCAAATGCTGCAGGGGCGTTCGGAAGTGCTTGCCACGATAACACTCAATATGTTTCACCAGATCTAAGTCGAGGGAATCCGCAGAGCTTGTAACCAAAATCTGGTTGAAATGGTAATATATAAGCACCAGTGTTCTGGCGAAGCCCTTTTGAAAGATTTTGAAGGCTGTGGCTCGGCCTACATGTCCAACACCAACGACTACGACCTGATCGATCTGGCATAAAAGTCAGAAGCTTCTCGTAGAGGCGCGCAATGGTTGAGTCAATGCAGATGAACGTCCGCGACATTTGGATTGTTCACGATCACAGACCTGTGTAGCGCGGGGTAAGTGGGGGATAATTGTTCCTTGGAAGTCACTTATCTCAATTTTGGAAGATCCTGACACCTGGAGGATCGAAGAATCTATCATCTCGATGCTACTGAATTGGTACCATTTGCGAAAGATTCTGCCATACATCGATCGGTACCGATGAGCAGACAAATGGTGTTTCCCATTCTGTCATGTCCTCAAGTGGCCATTGACGCCACCTCTTTCACAATGGCCTCTTCGGCAGCCATGGTCTCATTGTGATGACACTACTGCGTCCCCGGCCAAGAAGTCTGTCTGGCAAGGCATACACCTCTAGTCCCGAAGTAAGCTTTTTGGTCGAGCAGAGCCGATGCAACGAATGGATTGCGTGCAGCCAACTACGCTTGTCGAGCGCCATAAGGCTATGCGCCCCGCAGCGGCCGCAGATCAAGCGTGAGCGAAGGGCTGTAAATCTTGGCATTCCTCAGCAAAGACAGAGTCCTATCGTGCGACAGAGAGCACATGCGGGATGGATCGTCAGCGACAACAACGCTCCGGAGCGTGCTGCTTGGCACTACGCCTATCCGAGCTCCGAGCGGCGGCCGCTCGCTTGGGGAATGTCCTTCGATGGGTCGAGTCCAGGGCTCATGTGGCATGGGATGTCTCATGACAACGCCGCAGCCGTTCGGACAGCGCCGCAAACTGATCTTCCAGGCAAGTCCATGCGGGATTCTGTCCCAGTACAAGCCGGCATAATCTCGCAGGCTCGGCAAAATACAGTCTCAAGGTTGCAACGCATGTGCTGCGACATATACGCGGCCAGTGGCTGCCTGACTAATGAGCTCCAATGCGCGTCTTCGACAGCGTTCAGGAAGGCACTGGAATGATCTCGATTGATGTATTGACGCTGGTCTCGTGCTTGCTATCGGCATGACCCCCGCAATCATGAGTTGTTGTGGCCGGTAGCTGCCGCGAGTGATTTTCGTTCTTGTATTCCATGAGGATCAGCTCTTCATTTGCGACCATTTCCGCCCGCAGGATCCCATATCTTCCAGTGTGAAGACAGCAGGAAAGTCACAACTCGACAATTATTGCCCAGCCGGCACGAATGGCCTGCCAGGCCAGATCTAGCATTAGCCACCGTCAAACGAAGCACGGCCACGAAACCCCTCACGGACACACGGCAGTATGCTCGACAACCCGTGGTCAAGAAAGCAAAGGAATTGCAGCAACCGAAGGACAACACAACCCTTGGCTTGACGCGCTCTCAACATCTGAATCAGTCGAATTCTCGCTGAGCGCTTATACCAATCGCCATCACATCCATCGCGTACAGAACTCTACTTCTGAGATCGAGATCCAGCACGAGAAAGATGAACCACGTTCTCTTCGGAGACACTCGAATCCGACGCCGTCGCGTGCACCACACAAAGTCATCGAGGCGCGCTATCGTCGCAAGCTGAATTCTGAGATCGATAAGCTCGCTTCCAAAGTCCCCAGGGTCTGCGATGCAACGAGCAGTTCATTGGGAGGCCAAGAAGAAGCAATGTCCGATGGCTATCAACGACGTCCCTCAAAAGCGGAGATCCTCGCTGAGGCTGCGTCGTACATCGATCGACTAGAGTCGGCGAATGGAAAGTTGCGAGATACTATCGATGGTTTGCAGGATCACATTGATGTTTTGAACAAACTTCTCGGATGGGATGACAAGTGGTTTGGGTTGGCCCAGGCATCTGGAAGTTGATGGTCCGAGATTCCATAAGCATGAGCTTTGCCTGCTCTCATTGGTGTGACTGCGTCTCGAGTATGAGAAGGCGCATTATAACGAAGGTGTTGTAGCGAGAGGAACGAGCAGAAAGAGATGACACTATCCCGCCGGAATTATGCCAAGACCATGTGTCTCCTTAGTACGTTGGAACAAAAAAGGGTTGCAGGCCTCGAGCACGGTGCTGTAGATGCGAGCGCCCGGCATTCCAGAGGTTCCGTCGGTACAATCCAGAGCCTCCCGACACAGGCCTATCGTGACCTGGCCATTACTGGTCCAAGAGACTTGTAGCATGTGGATGTTTCCCCAAGAACGCGACAGTAGCCGATTCCCCATTCATGCCGACCACTATTTGTATAGGACCTCAGAAGAGATGAAAGCGGCATCTTGTGCAGGTACAAGCAGCTTGAAGAGAATGACATTACTACATGTCTCGCCTCAGCTGATATTGCTGCTTCTAACTACGCTGCACTCAGTAATGTTTGAGATCACTCAGCTGATCCGCAGGCTATCTGATATGCGTCCGCATATTGGAAGCATCCAATGGAGGAAGAATGGTTTTAGGCGTTCCTCGATACATTGTCTATCGCACGCAGCGCAACCGGAAGCCTCCTCACATCGGTCGCTGCCCATATCAGGCGACGCACTGCATCCAAAAGCGACATGACTCGATCTTCTGTGGCTCTGAAACGCATATCCGGTCACCGAATTTATAACATCTTTCATCATCCAGCCTGCTGAGCCTCGACTACCAGCTATCGACGCCAACCGCTGTGTCTCTGGTCAATCGAGTCGTTGTGAAGGCGGAGCGCACTGCAGTCGGGGCAGTCTGTGGAAGGTTTGAAGAAGTCGGTGCAACAGTCAACTCGACGGTGGAGAAATGGCAGCAAGATGACGGACAGCCGATTGCAACGCGCATGCTGGTGCATCTGCCTGTATATGGGCAGCTTTTATCGGGAAAGCCGCGATTCTCGCGCGCAGTGCTACACTCTCTTCCGCAGGATGTTGGAACACGCTATAGCATTGCTTGATGTGTGAGCTCCATCATCCATCAACATCTTGCTAGCATTGATTTGCGATGCAGACGCAGCTGTTGAAAGATATGCTGTCGGTAGTCCTGAAGGACAGCAGGTACCCATTCACATGCTGGCAGCGGATACTGCCGCAATATGCGGTCCGCTCAGTCCCAGAGTGCTGCGCGCAGATGCGTGGAGACGATGTTTCTTCAGAACGCCTGGCGCCAGCGAGTTCTGTAGGGCTACTTACCTGATTTACTTGGTACACCACATGCGCCGCATGCATAGCACAAGCTAATATCGTCAATCCATGAGTTACTTCCGCTTCAATACGACCATTCTTCCACCTCTACTCTGACCTTCGATAATACCGAACTCCTCCACACTCAAGACAGCTACAAGTCCTACGCTTTCGAGAATCTTCACCTCCGCCACGAATCCGCCACTCTCCCAGACCTCATCATGCACCGTGGCAACCACTAGTCCTCCATTTGCTTTCACGACCCTCACGAATTCTGCAAGGCAGCCGGATCCCACGTGGCCCTTCGTCAGGGTTCCGACACACATGACAACGTCGTACGTCCCATCCACGATAAGCAGGGGCTCATTCAGATCTGCCGTAGACAGTTTCCGGTACAAATCCTTCTGCCGCGCGACATCCAGCATGCTGGTGGTGAGGTCGACGCCGTCAATGATGAAACTCTGTCCAGTGAGCTGAGCAGCAGGAATGAGGCACTCGGCAACCATGCCTGTCCCACAACCAGCATCGAGAACCGTCAAGGCTGGCCTGTCATGGTGATCCGTGTCGTGGCTTTTGGCCGGGAGATGTGCGAGCAAAGCCTCGACTGCCCTCAGCGGGGATGCATATGCGCCTTCTTTCAGGTCCTTGTCATATGAAGCTGCCCATTCGGAATAGAGATTTTGCGCTGCAGTCGTTGATTGGAGGGAGTATGCTCGTTGGAGAAATTCCCCTTCTCTGCCGGTCATGGAGTTTGTGAGATCTTGGTGTGTCATTGCGAAAGTGAGAAGGGGCTTGCTGTTCACAGCTTCTGTCAACGCGAACAGCAGGGGAATCACAGCTCGTGTGAGAAGAAAACACACATGCTGCTTCTTGAGCAAAGGCCGCTCTGACTTCACGTCAAAGGTTAGGTCAACAGCCACCTCGGGATACCCCGCGTTGAGACTGCGCAAGCTTGGCATGCGCCACAAGGAAGACTTGCTGTTGATGAGCAGGGTTCAAGTGTATGCATGGGTCAAGGAGGCAGAAGCGACAGTTCGAGGCCGTGTAGCAGCATATGGCATGCTCTCCTCTTCGCTGTTCGCGATTATCTTGCCCAAGCCCTACGGGAAGACTCGTCATGAGGTAGTGAGGTAGAGGACATTCAGTGCAATGCTTGCATGAGTTCAATCGTGGACTGGAACGCGATGTCAGATGAAGCGCCATTACGCGATTGGCAGGTTTCCGTGTAGCAGGGATGGTGTGCTGTGGTGAGGTTGCTTGCAGCTATTGGTGCCTATAGAAGATACGAAGACAGCTCCCGCTAGAAATTCCGATCCCATTTGCTGCAAATCGATGGATATAGTGCTGCCAGTAACCGTCTTTGCAAAAGCAATCTCCGAAAACTTATTGTGCAATACGAGATGCATGTCGTGCCAAGGCGAGCAAAGATATGGCTCTCAGGTACGGACCTTGCTGTTGTTTGCTGCGTCGCACCACACGTCTCGCCAGCTGTACTCGGTATTCAGGTCGTCGCTCCACACCATATCGCTGGTCGCAATCATGGTAGCCGGGCTTCGTGGCGACGGTAGACAGCACGCCTGGCAGCATGAAGGACCTATGATGTTGCTGAGCACAGTGAATACATGTATCCCGAGACGTGGCAAGGGTGCCTCGTCTCGAGGCAGAGCATAGCAAACGCTTCGACGACGTGAAGTTCGTGTCGGAACATGATCGTGAGGAATGCAGACGATCCCTGCAACAAAAAACAAACATGCACGATTTGCAAAGTCTACGACTCAGGTGCGGGCAACGCGCGGCCGTCAGTGGCTCCGGCAGCGTGGCAAGTGGATTGGGGATGATGTCGAGTGCACTCATCCTGCATCGCTTGTCGCAGATAGACATCTTCTGCGACTTATATGACTTCCCACTCCTCCACCTGCACGCCTCCTGCTTTCCACTGATCTCTTCATACAGCATCCGCAAGCAAGTCGTCAATATGCACTCCTCGATCATGTTCACTACCCTCGCAGCGTCACTCGCCACTGCTCTTCCCGCAGCCCAAGACCTCACCAATTTCTACCTGGTGACCACAACATCACGCGATCCCGCCTCAAACTCATCTCTTCTGCCCAACGTCAACGCAACCTCGCTCTTCGATGCCGACGACTCAAGTACCGATCTCTACCAGCTCCGTCTGATCGCCCCAGGCTACGGCAGCCTCGCCAAGTTCAATCTGACCGACAACACGCTCCACACCATCGCCTACGGTGCTCATGGCATTGGTGAGTACGACTATGAGAGTACGGAAGTCGAGGAGGGCGAGCAGCTCGTCTTTGATCCCACGCCGGAGGAAGGAAGCAATCTGAGCTTGAAGGATGGATATCTGTTGGCGGTGGATGATCGATGCACGGGCTGGACCGTTTGCTCCGGTGCTCGTGAACAACTTGTGGTAAGTGAGCTCTGCGAAGTGAGGGTGATCCGACAGGGTGTCGGAAACACGTGGCTGACTGCTTTGGCACAGATATCTTGGAAGGGCAGTGATCCGAGTTGCGAGCCGCGCTTCATACAGGCAGTCAGCAGCGCTCCGTACTGAGCTTCTTTACTGCCGTTTGTGGCGTCATCACTGTGTAGTGCTCCATTAATTGAGGGCATGTGCATGGTGAATCTGGAAACAATCATGTCTTCGCCGCGTTTCATCACTCGCACAATTCTTCACTTGCAAGCTCCCAATACCATGTGAAAGCAACTGATCTGATGCACTTCACTTCGTACCGGATATACAATATCCCATCTTGTCCCAGAGGAACTTGAACACTATCTTGCGCGCATCCTTTGCACTCGCGGCACACAGACGAACAACGTACCACCGGCGTCACAAACAACAATCCCACCTCGCACTCTCTTCCCTGCAACAGGACACACAATGGAGCTGAGTCTATTCATTCCGCCAGATGGCGAGGATGAGTTCTCGCCCGAAGAAGAAATGCTCGATCTAGACGAGTTGGAGGCCTCAATTGAAGGAACTGCTGCGCCAGCTGTCAAACCCGCTAAAATGCTCATGGACACCGACGAGAAAGAAGGTTGGGTTTCAAAAGCCCAAGCATACGATTGCAAGATTGGCACGATACGGGAAGACGGTCAGGCCATCGCAAAGAATCTGGCTGCCATCGTGCCCCGCGCCCACAGAGGTCACCTAGCTTTCCGGACGCTTGTCGACCATACCGAGGCCAACGCTGTTTGCCCTTCGCCCGCAAAGTATCACATCTGCGTCATCGGCAGGACTGGCGCCGGCAAGAGCTTGCTGCTCAATTGTGTGCTCGGCAAAGAGAAGGTAGCGCGCAGTGAAGCCAGGGGCAGCGCTTGCACCCAGGTCCCAACCCAATACGAAGACGAGTTTGCAGGCCAGAAGTTGCCGTATGCAATACGAGTGCAATGCTGTACCAGGGAACAGATTACTGCAAAGCTTCAGAAGATTCTGCAAGATTGGGTCGCGCGTCATCTTGCTCAGCTTGGAGAGGATCGTGAGCGGTCTCACACCGGACATAACGCTGATACCAAGCCTGTGTGCGGTGATCAGAATGATGAGGAGCTCAACGAGGCCAGAGTCAAGGCCGCGCAGCTGGCTGAATCTGGCTTGACCACACTCCGCCATGTGCTATGCGGCAGGAAAGAATTCGCTACTGATGAGGCTGCAAAGGAGTATCTGAACCAAGAGAACGGAGGACAAGCGGCGAAGCTTGCGCAATTACTACAGTGGTGTCTGGATCTTCTTCCGCGCGACAACACCTTCCACCACGAATCCGGTGGCGCAGTCGCATACTTCGAGGCGGAAGATGAGGATGGTCTATCGCAGCAATTGGAGTTCTATGCTACATCCGATGCCACTCATCGAAAAGCCTCGATCTGGCCGTTAATCGACCTGGTTCGGGTCGGCATCAGGGCTGTCCCTATCCTGAAATACGTCATTTTTACCGACTGGCCTGGCTTGGGGGACACTAATGACTTACGCGGCACTGCAGCGGCGATGCGCATGTCTCATTGTGACGAGATCTGGACGGTCAGCCCGGTGGATCGCATAGGCGATGAAGAAATGCTTTGGCGCAGCCTCTCGCGATACGTTGGTATCAAGCCGTGCACTATCATTGGAACACACATCGACGTCAACTTGAATGACTTCAACGAAGTCACAAAGGTCGAGCAATGCGACCCTCACCTCGACACCTCAAAGTTGAGAGAGCTATGCGAGCTACCGTCCAGAGTCTCGGTCTCTCACGCCAAGTTGCAGTCTGTTCAAAGGATACTGGAAATCGGCTATCGTGAGCGCGACCAAAAAGCGAATCTCACTCACTGCACAAACCAGGAAGCAGTATGAGGCGCGGGAAGTCGGACTACGTCAGGAGATTCTCCATCTCGAGCAAAAAGAGAGACACTCTTGAGCAAGAGCGTCTACAAATTTATGTGGATCTGCGTAATGATTTCTTCTGGCGCTGCGTCATACAAAAACAGCTCGATCAGAGGTTTCCAGAGCATTGCGACAAAATCAATTTCTTTCCGGTCTCCAGTCTCCATTACATGGGCCTGAAAGGCGCCATGGAAATTCAAGGTTCAGCTTTGTCATTGAGTGGCACCGGTATCCCACGTCTCAGGAGCCACATCCTGGATGCCATCTCCCCACGCATTGTGCTATCAGTCAAGCAATACATCTATGGCCCGGTGTCACTGGCAGTGCATGGAACCAGCCTGGTCATGCGTGTCGAAGAAGTGACAAAGTGTCAGAAAGTGCTTTCTGCGGTTGGGAACACCGATGAACGCCTCCGGAGAGCCACGCAGGAATACATCAGAGCGGCTGAAGAAATCATCACGAAGCATTTCTACACGCTGATCGAACAAAACTACCCAGGTCTGATAGCCCACGCCATCAGCGTGCTCAATAGAAAGGCTAGTTGGCATGCATCGAGCCTAATGGCTTTCATGAGAAACGACGGCATCCATGGGACGAAGAAACACCCTTTCCACAGCTGGGATGATGAATTCAGTCGACCAGCCGTTCTTCTCGTCCTGGAGAACTGGAATAAGTACATTGACGAGGAAAGAGAAGCTTCTCAACGGATGTGGAACCTCGCAGCCGAGCATATTTGTGCCCTTACCAAGCAGTCTCGGAATAGGGCAGCACCTCTGCAACTCAAGGAAAGCAAACACGACTTTGCACAGTTCATGGAGACTGTGCTCACCATAGTTGAACAACGGCGGACAAATGCTATAGGAGAATTTGCCCGGCAGCAAGAGTAAGTCCTCCATCCGATGAGCCTGCACTTGACTAACACAAAGACAGAGCTATCAAAATTGATGCTACGCGGTCTATGGACAATGTATCCAAGGGATATTTCAATTACAGCTACGAAGACACGTACAAGGAGTGCAGAGACCAACAAGGTATGCCCCTTATGCGCTTGAGTATCCTAGTTGCTGAACATTCCAGGTCGAGGGTACAAAAAGCGAGTACTCGATATCCATCGGCAAAAACTGCAAGCCAAACGTCCAGCCTCTCCATTCACAATGTACGCGATGTCGGTCAGACTGGCGGAAGAAGGAGCCGTAGCAAAGCAGGCTGCAGCGGCTGATGGCGCCTCTCATGAATGTCTGGACAGCATTCGCAGGTGGCTCGAAGCGCTGTTCGCACACCGCGCATCTTTCCAAGAGCTTGTTGCGACTCGCAATGGCCTGAGCGCAGAACATGCTCGTGCTTCAAGAAAGCTGGCGTCGCTCAAGGACGAACTTGCTATGCTGGACCGGAAATACAAGCAAGAAAGTTCGACGGGGCATCTTTCCTAGCAGGGCTGAGCGAAGTGATGGGACGTATACGAGGTCTAGCTCGATTGCGAAAGTCGAGATCTGGCAATTAATGGGAAGAAGGCCTCAAGAGGACTCATAAGTAGGAAGTTTCGAGTAGCAGAAGGTATTGATATGGTAGATGCTAGTGCCTGGGCTTCAACACAGAGCCAATAATTGTGAAGCTGATGCCAGCTTACTGTCTTCGCGTGAGTCTCGCGCATTGTTGCGATCCAAAAGTCGCGAATGTACTCTAGACCACCGCGAAAGACGACATATTTGCTAGGCATGACCGTATCCAGCGGGGCAAGTGTACAAAAATGCGCCATATCCTTGATAGGAACAAAGGCCAGGTCGTGACCCGATCGATTGAGTTCGCAGATAAATCAAGCCCTGGCGCGGTCATCGAAGGGCGGTACACTGCCCGCCTCTAGCCACTGCCAGCTTCCGGGGGTCTTAAGATACCCCTAAGTGCATCACTAGAAGGCAGGCAGAGGTACGAGGCGAGGTCTTTCGCGAAGAGGAAATCACTCCGAGAGCAGGATCACGCAGGCGATGTGCTGGTACAAGGCTCGAGCAGCGATGTACAGTTCTCGAAAGGGATTTTAATAGCAAACAGAGACGCAGAATTATTCCGCTGAGTCTACTCGGATATCAATATGACCAGTCGCAGGCAGTCCCTGGTGGAATCACGGTGATCAGGACTGTGTGCAAGCACAAGAGGATCATCGACTCTGCCCGCTCTCGAGTCTATCAATCGTATCAAGCAGGGCCAGCCTGCCTTCCAATCGCCGCTTGCCGCTTTCGAGCTCACCTGCCCTGTAAAGCGCACTAGAACCGCGCCTCGCCGGCCCTATCCGCTATTTCAACCAGTTCAATTGCTCTTTGAAGTATCCCCAATATCAAGCGTGATACTCCTGGGCCTTTGACACATCGGGGCCATCTTGAGCCTTTAACCGCATCTTTCCCACCGCCTGGACAGAGTTGATGAAACCATATCCAAGCTCCTCGTATGTATCCTTCTTCGCCTTCAGCTCCTCGATTCTATTGCGAGATTTTCGATTTTCATATGCAAGAAGGACAAGGCGCGATTCGCATGATTTGATCAGGGCTAAGCAGTGACACAAATCGGCCGTCGCCGCCCGAAGATTGCCCTTGCCGTTGTTTTGATCTCTAAAACTTCGCCACGATGGAGCTCAGTTCGGCATACTGCTCTTTATGCTGGTCAAGGCGGGTGACACAATGCTTGAAGCTCAGTGTGCGCCACGCAATCTTGGCCTTTTCTGCTCGAATAGCTTCCTTGATCTAGTAAGAGCGTTAGTCCGCTTGACCACGAATAGGCCAAGCGCTTGGAGCCTTACGCTTTCCTCAGAGAAGCATGCGATTGCTTTGTCGAGCGATTGGAACTCGCCGAACACGGCGCCGTTCATGTGTGGTTTGACTTTGAACTGAGAGGTCTGTCACTCGGCAAAGGCCGTGCGCATCATGCTTCATTGACTCACCTGCCATCCCCTCAATTCACTTCTTTGATCGCCGACAGCTTTCTCAAGCTCATCGAGTCTCCTTTGCCGCGAACGCTGGTCTTCAACGAGCTGATTCATGTTTCCGATACTGGATCTCTTCTGATCTGTCACGGTAAGATCGGGGATGGCCGATGTGGTTGCTGCCGCCAATTCTGCTCTCTGAGGTGAAATGACGATTTGAAGAATGTTTGTAGGATGTTCTTTCATGCAGTAAAATTTTAAGCCTTTTTGTACTGTATTCTTAGGTCTGTGCGCGATTAGTATCACATGATCTAATCTTTCATTACTGCTGCGTGAAGTGGAGGAGTATCTCGTGGCAGGATGTTGTAGAAGCCATACCGATGCAGTGGTCCGTGCTTCAGGGCAGGAAATATATATATGACCAGCTACACCACTTTCTTTTGTACAACGTACTTGACCTCCAATCCAAAGCTGCATTCAGAATTTCATTTCCGGAGGCGAAATCCGGCAAAGCATGGACAGATCGGTAGGTCACCAATGTTCTTTATTGCTGCATGCAGCTGATACATACACAGAACGTGCTTCAGGGGCCAGAAGCCGGTGGCGGCGCCGGGGTCGGTGGTAGCGGCGCTGAGGGTGGGCGCGTGGTATGTGTAAAATCGGCCGCTGCCGCTTCCTTGCACAATGATCAACAACGGCTGAGACTAACCGTGGATGACCGTTTTCAGGCCAGCAAAACTGCCGCCAAAGACTGGGCAATGATCAGAAGGCGAATGTGGTACAATCAAGAAGAAATTGAGTCTATGGAAGCCGAGCTCGAGAGCATGAAAGCGGAGACTAAAGCCTTGAAAGCCATATTTTACGACCATCAATCGCTGATTGCCGAATTGACCCAGAGACTGGAAGAGAGTGGGAACTTGGACCCAGAATGGGACATTTGACTTCTCGACCTTGACAATGACAGTCGCACGAACCGCATGGTAGTGACTCTCAGGATCGACAGAGTCCGATTGCGCTCGATGGTGAATTCTCTGTGAGCATAATGGGCCTCAAGCGATTTCTGCAAAGCTGTGGTGTGGCGGAGTTGCGATGATCGGGGGAACTGAGACCTGGCTGATGTGGTTGATTATACGGAAGCTGCATACTGCCGTCGGATCAGGTTTGCGATTCAACAGCTCACATACGGTGCAAGGCACTCATGCAGCTAGCGATCGAAGCATGGTCGAGAGAGCAGTCAGAAGCACCGAGGATATTGGAGAGCGGCGATAGGAGCTGGTCTCATCTGAATATTATTCGAACCGCGGTCAGATAAGCGGCACCTCTGTCATAAGTTAAATGAATATGACCATTCCAATCCCACCTCCAAGATGTGTGTCTCGATTCCTTCGTCGTCGTCATGGGCTCCGTCAGCCTTCACAGCGTCAAGTCTCCAACACCGGTACAACCGCTATCGATCCAGGCCGCCTGAGTGATACTGCAGGCCGATGGACCGCATCACCGCCGTCCTCCGCAATGTGATCTCGAGAGAGCCCACCTTCCCCAATGAAAGCGTCGAAACATCCTTCCGGCGATTGTCTCACGAACAGAACAAGCGCTTGCTGAGATCGATCACTCGGTGTCTTCCGACTCGTGAGCGACGAAACCGATCGATTGCCTCAAAAGGTCAATCGGGACACTGTGTGTCGTGTGAATAAGTGGATAGGTAGAGCCCGGGGCCGACTGAGACCTGATGCCTTGCGTGTACGAGGCGATAGGTGTCTGGCTTGCTTCAGCAGAGCTCTCGGGGCCAAATTGTGCGCCATAGCCACCGCCAACAAATGCACTGTGGCCATGCCAGTCATTACCCCTAATATCTACAAGCGTTCGAGCGGCTGTCCGTGCACTGTCATCAAGCTCTGGTATATTGCTGCCTCCTTGACTCGTATTGAGGGATGCCGGCGCCCCAACTTGATAATAGCTTCCAAAAAGGCGAGCATGATCGTATGCATGAATCAAGTCATCATTGTCACCCTGTCGGCCGAAGTCAGGCCAGGAAAGGCTATGCAATTGCTGACTTTTGTTTCCCGTCCCGCTCGCAATCGGGAGCTCGTGATGATTTTGACGCTCAGTCTTGCAATGAGCGGAATCTGACCCCTTTGGGCACATTGCATTCTTTACTTCATCTTGATGTCTGTGACAACGTTGGTATACACTCTGCTTTTTGATTTGGAGGATCTCCACACCTGCATCTGCAGACACTTCTTGAGGCGGATTTCGTGCGAGACCAGCAGGATGGGAGAAATAATGAGGCGCCAAAAGGCCACTGTGATCGTGCTCGCCTGGAAATAAATTTCTGTTTCCTGCGACGAAATCATCGATCGGTGTGATCTGGTCTTTAATTAATGGATAAACTGTCGGCCGATAGCATTCTGGCCAGTTTCCAGACCAGGCAGACCCTAGGTGATGTGGGTAGCGACTGGGCGGCTGGGGCTCTCTTTCTTGTTTGAGAGTTCCTTGCGGCAGTTCTATAGTCTGAGATAGCACGTTGTAAGATCGAGAAGTCTTCGATGCCCCTCTGACATTGGATCGATGCATACGCGGCAGAGTGAAGCGGTCATGGACTTGTGGTGCTGCATAGTCTGCTGCACTGTTCGCGCTACCCATCTCTTGCCGGATCGCACATGGATATGACAATTGGGCAGGGTAAACAGATGATGTGGGCACATCTCGCAGATTCTGTTGACGAGATGCAGAGTCACCCTGCGCCGCATCGCGCGTTTCGCACCTGTTTTCCACATGATACTCGTTGTTGTTACTCGTCTTTCCGCGAGAGTAGAGACTGCCGGTGGTGTACGAGAGGCTGCTTGATGATGCGGAAGTACGACCTCCTGTCACAGGACTTCGACGCAAAGGCTCCGTGTTGGGCGTGAAACTATACAAGTCTGAAGACGCGCTCTGCGTCATAGTTCCCGCTGCGTCGCCCTGCACGACTGGACTTTCTTGATCGGCATCCCCGTGCTGGACCTCTAAGGGATTCCCGGTGCCTGTGACCGACGTGGAAGCCAGCTGCGCCCAGTAAGGAGCTGAATGGGGCGGAGATTGATTTTCTGCCTCTTCTGGCGAGGTAAGAGTAGAGAAGACAAGAATGTCTCCAATATGCGGCTGTATGTCTTCTCGCACAGCCTCGTAGAGGGGTCCAGCGGACATCTTTGAGGTGTCTCGCAACTTTCTCCGTTTGCTGCCGCGATCCAGCGGCCGGCCGTCGCTGTTGTGTCGGTGAGCTCCGTTGCCCGAATCTTCACTGCAAGGTACCATGTTGTCGTCTTTGCCCGTTTCAGCATGAATATGTTGTCATGCCACCAGAAGAAATATGGAATGGACGAGAATCCGGAATAGATCTGCTCGTCCGCTCTCATGTAAGTTTCCTGTTCAGCGGGCTCTTGGTGCGAAAATTTCGCGACCGATCTGCTTCGCGCCGGATTTGGGCTCTCGACAGTACCAAGGACCAGTCTCCTTCCTCTGGCATCATATGTGGGCCAAGATTGGCGGATCGGGAGACAAAGTTTTCTGCTTGCCGTGAGAAGATCGCGGCGAATCCGGTCTTTCGCTCCGCAACCAAAAGCCATAGTGGGCGAACACATTGCCTCTACGTCGTGCGGACGTCTAACACGAACATCGTGACTGAGTCGTTCTCTCTCCTCTTGGTGTTCATCATGTAGACGGTGGGCGCCTACTGCAATTTTTCGATGTGAAAATCCTGTCTGAGTCGCCTGTCCATCAAAATTCCGAGATGTCCTTTGATGCCCACGCGCTCGGGTACTGGCTGGAGGCCATCTTGCCACCAGAGTCTTTCAGGGTGTACCAGAAGACAAACATCGCGGCCTCATCCTCAGCAAAGTCCAATCTGGAACACCCCGCGTAAAAATCTTGCTGGGCCTCAAACGACGCAGTGATCTGTCCTCATCGACCAGAGTGCGGAAAGTCGCAAGTATATATGTGACGCCTGTCCACCTCTTATGAGCAGACACGCCTTTCCAGTACTCAATCGCCGCCCTGCCGCTTTGCAGCAGCACACCTCTCAGAACCGCAACGTCACACTCACGGAGCAATTAGACAGTCTCCCTTTCTTTTGCAAGGAGCTGCGCCACCAAATCGCAAGCTTACCGAAGGCAAAAGCTCACAATGTCAGCTGGAGAGCGGTCACACGGCAATCGGAGGAGGCTCCCTTGCCCGGTGTACCCTTTTCCCGAAGCACCCAAGGACGTAGAAGTCAAGTCTCGATTCTGCGCAATCTGGAAAGGATGCTTCCGACGCCCGCATGCAACATCCTCTCGCACTTTCCTCCTCACGCCCAGCGACCAAGAAGAGCTTGACCGAAGGCGTCGCACGCAAGGTCTACCAGAGCTCGCAACCTCTGGAACGAAGGAGAAGTGTACCACGAAACTGGAAGGTCGGGTGAGGAAAAGATTGGCTGAAGCTACCAGTAAACTTTGTTGTCCATGGTCCTCGCCGGCAAAGACAACAGACGAAGCAGAAGAATGCTGTCAAAACCCGTATCCTCAGCGTTATCACGGACGCAGTGTCAGTATCGTTGACACATCAGCCTGCATTGGTCCAAACCTGAGCGATCCGAAATCCAAGTCGCAGTGCTTGCTTCGTCGCTCCGGAGCTCTGCGGAGGAGCCACAACACAAGTGGCTGGCGAAGCAAAATCCGGCGCAGACTCTCCGAAGGGAACCGCGATGAAGCTTGGTGGAAATCCAGCTCAATAGGCATCGATCTGTTGGATCAACAAGGCCATGATTGGCCCGGACACCTCAGCATATCGACGAGTAATCCCGAGTCCTCCGATGTATCAGAGAAAGCCAGCGACTGTGCAGGATCATCCTGCCGAGGATTTCCAGAGGATGATGTAGCTGTAACAGAGCCAAGTGATCCGGCATCGAGCTTGCCATCATCACAGGACAGAGCCAGTGCCGGCAAGGACGACTTCGCTCTCTGGTCCTTCTACCACAGTCTGGCCGGCAGAAGGTACGACGCGGGGCAGTCCGCGAAAACAAGCGAACCATCGTTAACGCATGCTTTCGAAGTTCATGTTGCTGGCGGTAGAGGGCGCTTCGCCCATATTGTTAGCTCTCCCAGGCATGACGTACAGATATGCCGCTCTGCCAGTATCCATTCCCAACGTGCGACAGTGATCTCAGACTGCGACACAGACCCGAAGTCCGAGTCGGCTGGACTGCAACCTTCATCGCAGGCGGACACAGTCGAACAGCTAAGCTGGATCGCCACAGCTGTGCAGCAAGGTCCGAACACGACAGACGAGAAGATACTTGCCTCACCATTGGAGGCTGAGAAGTCAGACGCAGAGATCACCAATCTCAAGTTGCAGCGCTGGGCTAGTGTTTCGACCATCAGCAATCTCGAGGACGCATCCGACTAAGTACCACCCACTGCTTCGTCCACATCTATCGCGAGACAAGCAGGCGAACTGACATGATGCGCCGAACGGCTCATACTCCAGCATGGCCGGGTCGACTGGACATGCCCACACGAGTTCCCTCCCCTCAGGATCCCGTCGGCAGGAAGAGGTCCTACACTCCTCGGCATGACTCCCGGCAGTGGAGCCTGGGGAGCTCGAGCAGCACGCAGAGCCCGATCAATAATCATGTGCGAGGTCAAGGCAAGGAGAACGCTCCGCCTGCCGCGCAAGTGAAATGCCACGGAACAAAATTGATCGAAAGTGGATCGTCGTCGCGGCACATTGCCAAGAAATGGGACCAGACCACGCAGAGGACCCACGCAAAGGAGCGACAGCAACAGATCTCAGAGTCGATCGATGCTGCTCCAATAGCCATACTCGGATCCCATCTCGTTGTAGACAGCGAAGAGGAGGACGACAAGGATGGCGTGGGGCAAGGTCGGCGGGGTGATAGCACACACTCAATTGATGAACTCCGGCCAAGTCATCGCGACAGCCTCGCAGCCACCGGTACAGAGCCTGCGACACCGAGACCGACTCTTCCGACAGCTCATGGTGATGCTTATGCGCCAGGTCCCGACTTCATGCATTTGACATCCAGTGACAGTGAGGTCGATGATGCGCCTGCTGAGAAAGACGATGGGCAACGAGGAGGAGGTCATTGTGCTTCCAAGTCATTTGCGATCAAGCAAAGAACCCCAAGCTCACCAGTTGTCATGCCACAATATCGACCCGCGGCATACGCAGACTCGGATAACCATCAAGGTCGGCCAGACGCTGTAGACATCTCAGACCTGCAATGCGCAATGAAGCATGCTGAGGACGGCCAGCGCAGGTTAAGTGAAACCTCGTATCCTGATGCTTACTTGAAGTCAAAGGAGCCCAGCCGAAGCAATACCGTGATAAGCGCATTGCCTAAGACGACTCGAGATGCATCGTGGTCGAGCTCGAGCACTGCTTGGGAACCTTGCAGGCCATCATGGGCGAAGGTCGGCCACAACCGCATAAGATCCTGGAATTCAGAGAGGTCGGTGGAAGGATCGCCTGCGTCAACTCCTAGTCGCGGGCTGCGGCATGAGGTAGCCGTCGGAGAAAAGACAAACAGATTCCTGTCAACGAAGCTCGCAGATCCAGACTGGGTGAGCCAAAGTAGCGCTTCGCGGCAGATACATGAGCTCATCGATCAAGTCGAAGAAGTTATGCGACATACACGTACGGTATCTGATGGCTCCTCAGTGAGTCAGTGGAGGAATGCTGCCATCGATGCTGTTCTGCAGCAGTCAGCCGAAGCACAAGTTGGAGAGGACAGACCGCCTCCAATACCACCAAAGTCCCACAGAAGGAAACTGCGAGCTGTGATAACAGATCCATCCATCAGTGGCAGAAGCGTGTCAGATGAGATATCCGCTAGAGACATGAACGTGTACAGTACCGCGCGTATGCAGACCATGCACCGTGATCAAGTGTCTTTGGTCGACATGCCATTGTCTCCACGCAAGTCTGCGGATGCCGGGAAGACATACGTGCAGATGGCGAGGGGCAGAGGAACTGCTACGATGAACGGAGGAGGCGACCTGGGAAGCAAGCAAAGCAGATTCGTTGAGCATCTGCCAGAGAATGAGAACAAGCTGAGGCGACTTGGGGCAAAGAGGAAGAGTGGTTCGTGGTTTCGGAGTCTGAGAAGGAAAACGAAGTGATAGTCGTTGTTTGGAAGAAATATCCGTGATGTGGTATACTTCGTCGTACATAGGGATAAAATCCAATCAATGGTTTCTTGATTTCGTGTCCTGTTCGTGAGAAGAGTGAAGTTGAGCGGACTCGACTCCGGTGAAGCTCGGCTGAACGTCATCGTGCGCAGACGGTAGCATTTGAGCATTGAAGCTCCATCCTATTTGCCATTTCCATCTACACTCGTTTGTCTCACACATCACAATGGCGCCGTCGAGAGCAGCGCCCAGCGTATTGCACGCTCTTCGCACATGGTTGCCACTACATCGGACGTCCCGCCGTTTCATCTCCGCCTACGGTTACGAACAAGCCAAAGCTCTCGTCTTGCCAGGTCACGGCGAACCGAAAGATGTCCTTCGGCTACACTCTCACAGCATCTCCCCGCCGACAGGGGACGCCGTGACTATCCGCTTCCTCGCATCGCCCATCAACCCTGCAGACATCAACCAGATTCAAGGTGTTTACCCTACCAAACCCACATGGACGACCGCGCTCGGCACTCCCGATCCGATAGGTGTTGGAGGAAATGAGGGCGTTGCGGAAGTGATTGCTAAAGGTAGCGGCGTTTCGGATCTGCAGAAGGGCGATTGGGTCATCATGAAACGTCAAGGCTTCGGAACATGGCGCACGCACGCGCAAACCACGAGCTCAGAATTGATGCGAATGGAGAAGGAAGGTCTCAAGCCTGAGCAGGTGGGGACGGTATCTGTGAACCCTTGCACGGCATACCGCATGTTGAAGGACTTTGGCAGTATGAAGGAGGGTGACTGGTTTATGCAGAATGGAGCAAACAGTGGGGTAGGTCGAGCAGCGATTCAGCTGGCGAGGTTGTGGGGATACAAGAGCATCAACGTGGTCAGGAAGAGGGAGCAAGGGCACGAAGATCTAGTAAGAGATTTAAAAAGCTTGGGCGCGGATATGGTGGTCACGGATGAGGAGTTAAGATCAAAAGGCTTCAGAGATCAGGTGAAAGAGTTTACCAATGGTGGACGGGAGAAAATAAAGCTGGCCTTGAATTGTGTTGGAGGGCCCCTCGTCAACGACATGGCAAAGCATCTTGCCTCAGGTAGCCCTGTGGTCACATATGGAGCCATGAGCAAACAGCCCGTGCAGCTGCCGATGGGACTGCTGATCTTCAAAGACATCAACTTCCATGGTTTCTGGGTCAGCAGGTGGGCAGACAAGAACCCGCAGCAAAAAGGGGCTTGCGTGAGTGAGATACTGGATTTGACAAGACAGGGCAAATTTCAGGACATCCCGATGGATCCTGTGACGTGGAACTACGACACCAAGCAGGAGGAGCTGGTTAATGCTGTGCAGGGCACGCTGGAGGGCTTCCGCAGTGGCAAGGGCATATTCGTATTCGGCAAGACGTGAAAAACACGTATACGCACATACCGTAGATGCAAGGAGGGTTTGAACATCAGCTGCCACGGGCGTGCAGTCATCTTCCAAGCATCAGCCCGCACGAACGGCAATATCTTCCCATGAGCTTTCTGTGCCTGCTACTGTGGCCCGTGAGCCGCTTCACGCATTTGACCCATCCGATACGCAGTCCACAGACATTTCTCGAATTCTCACTGCCTCTGTACTTCCACACTCCCGGACGCTCATAAAAGTGTCGTCAGCTAAAGACACCGACGCAGCAAGTCGGATTCATTCTCCATGCGCACGAGTGTGGCGACTTGTATGCTCGTCGGGCGCTTACATATCATTCTCAGCCTGACATCAGATGCAGTGGTGAAGCGTGAACATGCATTCGGGCTTGAGGCATGATGGTATCAGGCTCGCATTCCATTCTTGAGCTAGTTGTACAAGACTGTCTCATCTCAGCGCAGACTCTTCATCTCTGCTCTGTCCATCGACTCGCGAAAGTTCCAAGAGACGTACTGCTGTTTGTCATTAAGATTGTGCAAAACAGTAAGCAATGCCGCACCACGCAACCACTTTCCATCCTCTTCGACTTCGTTCTCAAACAATTTTGACGTGCATATCATGAAGCGCTGTAGGTAGAGGCAGACTCGTGCGCTGCTACGGTGACAACAGCACATGATCCCGAGTTTCAAAGATGGCACGCGAGGACTACTAGGGGCTCCATTACTATCGTGTCGTCCAGGACAGATGCTGAAGTGATGGAGTTTGACTGCCAAGGTCATGCTTGGAGGCAACGTTCACATCGATACCACCGTGACGGAGCAGAAATATCACATTTGGGAGACGATTCTCCCCTGGGAGTCCTCGCGGTGCAAATCGGAATCTGCGCGCAAAGGAAAGGGTAGAATGAAAGGTGGAGAGTCGTAATTGTCATTTGGCAGGCTACCTTTTGCCATGCCGTTCATGCTGTGTCTGCCGAGTGTAGCTTCATTGGCGGTGTGCCCTGCTGCAAATCTCCTGATGCCCTGCTCCAGCATTGTCCGCTTCCGAAATTGCCCATGTCATCCATGGAGCAACGTCAAGATACCGCGACCGCCGTCTCCCCTTCTCTCACACATTCCAGCCATAGCTCTTGACGAATTGAGCATCGGCTTCAGGGTCAAATTCAATGTTGCTTGCCGATTCAGCCTTCTGATCGGCATCGAAGATGTTCTTTGCAACCTCGTCGGCCCAGATGCCAATCTTCAAGCCAACAATGGAACCCTTCAAGTCGAGTTTGGCCTGGGCCAGATCCTTCTCAAGATCGGCGATGCGCTGCTTGACCTGGGCGATCTCCTCCTGGTGCGCTGGAGAGGCGTCTCGAAAGGGGAGCGAAACTCCGAGTTTGCGGCGCTTGAGGGAGGGCTCCTAAACCAGCAGTATTTATTAGTCATGTGAAATGGGCTTCTTTCCATTTCGGGCTGACCTTAATCTCGTTCTCTGCCTTCTTCGTCTCCTCGCGCTCATCATCCGAGTCGTCCATGCTCAAATTGGGCTTCTTGATGTCGACTAAAGGGTGATTGCGTGTAGCCTGTCACCGGTTAATATGACGGCTGCACTCGAGGAGGATGGTCACCTGCCATTTCGCTGGATCGAAGCCGCCGATTGAAATCGTGGGAGGAAAAGGGGTGGCCCGTGCGTGTGTAGGGATTGTGGGAGGAAGTTTGTGGATGATGCTCCGGAGAAAAGTGGAGGAATTTATAGTCTCGCCACTGCAGTCACCTCTAGGCAGCAGTGGGTGACTGCACGGGCTCACGTGTGATTCTTGTTCGTCCCGCGCTGCCGTTCACCTTCACATGCAAGTGAAGCGCGCACGGACCCGCGGCGCTGCTGTTCAAAAGCTCATTCTCTCCCGTGTCACCTTCAACTTGCATCAACCCCATTCACGTATCTTCCCCCTCCGTGCATCAGAGTCTTCTCGCCAGCATCCAGCGCCGAGCCTCGATCCCATCCCCAGTCGTCACGTCCAACCACTCGATCGGCACAACGGCAGACGCCGAGCTCAACAACTTGCTGATCAAGGAGGCGGAGCTGAAGCGCGAAATCGCCGAGATCCGTGCCCAGGTGCATAAAAATGAAAAGCGTTACCACAGGCTGATGGCGAGTTCCCTCGCCCGGCGATACTGCTGATTGGCAGCTGACGATTGCGCAGATTAAGCGTGTCGATGGATTCCTCAAGAGCGCCAACGAGGGCCACCTGCACAACCTCGCCGAGTCGCGCGAAACGATCGAGGAACTTGTGAGCAATGCGAGCTACCAAGTGACTTTGAACGGTAGAATTGACATACATACAGGCCGAAGCAGCCAAGCAGCACCTGAAGAGTGCCCACGACTCGGTCGATGTTTTGCGTACGGCGTACGCCACTCGCGTCAACAAACTCTCCAAGCGCATGACCAAATGGGGCGCCGGTCTCAACGATTACATCGGAGTAGAGGGATCCGGCGATCCGAACCTGCTCGCCCCGGAGCGTGCTCGCGAGCTTCTGCGTGGACTCGAGGGCATCATCGCCAAGTTCCAAGAGAAGAAGGACGATCCAAAGAAAGAGGATCTATTGAAGCGCGAGTCGACTGATCGAGGGAGGTGTCAGGGCTAAGAATCACGGGCATGCTATCTTGGCCTGGCTACTTGCTCCCCAGCTGCAATATTGGCGATTGCCGATTGGACTTCCTGCGACCCGACATCAATCTGCATGAGGCGAGGCAGACCCGTCAGCGAGCTAGCATTTGATGGCTAGCATACTGAAACAAACAGGCCCATGAGGCCGTTACATACCGATCGTCTGTCGAGCTTGTGGTTTGTGATGCTCTTCCACGCGGTTCGGCCGTTCCATCTTTCGTCTTCCACCACGTCTCGAGCCGTCACCATCTGCTTCTTCGGGAACAAGTGAAACCGTCTGATCTGTGGTCAAGCAATGGTCCCGATCTCGCCTAATACCCGTTCCATCTCCTTGATTTAGGGCGCTCGAAACCCTTGGCAAAACGCCGATCGCTTGTTTTTGCCTAAAAGCCGTCGATCTGTGTATATGCTGTGGTGAGCGCCCGCAGACGCTGTGAAATACCACTCGCCTTCTACAATATCGACTTCGTATCGAGGGCCGAAAAGACATGTGTGGTGCCCTGTCCTACTCAAATCTCGGCCTCTATTCTCCTGCTGCCTCGACATTACAACATCCTGGGCTAGCGACCGACGCTTTGCTTATATTTAATCAGCGTATGAATAGTAAATGGAGAGAGGTCTTGTCACGGTGCACACTGGACAGACTATCCTAGATGCATTCTCCTGCTGTACACTCTTGGTCGCACCTGCCTGGCATGTGCTCGCAAAGCCTTGGCAACGAGGGGTAATGGCGCAACTTCTCTTCCTTCTCCTACAACTCTCTACTCTTCTCCATCCACGTCAGATCACGATTGCTGCAGCCGGGAGCACGAACCGGGCCATGCCAATGTCAAACATGTCCGCCTCCACAGCAACCAGAGCCGAATGCCGCAGTCCTTGCAACCGTTGGATGGCGGCGCTCTCGCCCAGAATCAGGGCCGGAGGATGGCATCACGCGAGATCGTCGGTATGTCGTACGAGCACGACAGCCTCCGGTCACGAGCAGTCGAAGTGAGGGAAGCGAAAGAGGCCAAGTGCACGTTGGTGACAGCTCGGCGGAAGGAGTTGGTTCAACACGCGAAAGACTTGCGTCAAGCGATCCTGGCATCATCGGCGAACGGCACTGGAGAAGAGGTGAAGAAGGAAATTTGTAAGTGGCTCTCGCCGTTCTCGAGAGGTGTGAATCCTTGTTGATCGGTCGCAGCGGAACACCTTTATCGTATTCTTGAAGAAAAGGAGGGCGACCTAAGCAGATGGCTCGGGTGCGGATCAAGGAGCTCGAGAGCACGGAGAGACTAGAGTGAGCTGCTGTCAAGGCGAATGCTCGGATCGAGGAGCTTCAGCATCAAGCAGATCGGGTCCAGGCGCTTGAGACTGAACGGGATCTGAAGAATAGGGAGATTGACAGCCTCACCGCCAATATCGAGAGACTGCAAACTGAAATCGACACTCTCCGATCGGAGCATGGCTCGCTAGGCAGCAGAGAGACAAGTCTGCAATCGGGACACAGTGACGACGCCATACGGGCTTCCCTTTCTCCTCACACTCGCGCCTCGACCATGACCACCACGCTCACTCTTGCAGTTCCTGAGCGAAGGGCCGAAGCTGTCGTCAGCAGCATTCCAGAATCGGTCAAGCCGGTCAACACTACACGCGGATAGAGGCCGATGTGCAGCGACACTTGGCCCGTCACGGACTTTCGACGCACTTCGCACTTATTTGCCATGCTGACTCGACTGTGGCGCGCTGGCAATGAGTCGTCCCTCGCAAGGCAAGCATTTGCCTCATCCGCTATGGGGCCAAGAAACATGTCTCGTCAGCATCCCGAGTTTGGCTGTACCTGCCTCGGCAGTCACAGAGGAATGAAAAACACCCATGAAGCTTACTTGACTGGTATGTATAGAGAAGTGACATACGCTGGTGGCAATACCGGGGTGTGGTCTGGAAAAGGGCGCATGAATTAGGAATGGTGCAATGACTGAGATAACATGAAACAATGCAACGATGAATATGCAGCCGAAGTATTTCGAGGCTCGATACCTGCGTCATACCACCTCTTCATCTTCTGTCTCTATCTTGCGCGCTTCGGCGATTTCGCTTCTCCACCAATACACCGTCGGCATTGTTCATGTTTCCCAAATCGGCCAGCTCCGAGCACCCGTTCGCCAATGAGCTATCAGCTGAGTCGCTCGTCACCACTCAGATCTGAGCTACCGAACGTGGAATACCAACGCTCCGAGAACAAAGGCTTTGTGGCACTTTACAACAGCATTGTATAGAGTAACGCCGGCTTTGCTGCAACCTTGACCACTGCCAAAGTCGGTACGTAGAATATAGTCACAGATGAGAACCGATCAACTCGATCTACACTATCCCAATCTCCAGCCTCACCACCACCAGCCTATCATCCCAAGATCTTGATCTCCTACACCATTCGCCAGATCTCCACCATACAACCTCCACCACCACCTCTCTTCCCCTCCAACAGAAATCCCCAAATGCCCCCGTCAAAGCCAACCCACACCCGCCGCCCCAGCCTGACCCGCCTCCTCGCTCGCCTCAAAACCTCTCGCCAAAGCCACTACGAGCACAAAAGACAGAAATTGGTCCAACGCGACGAGGAGAGACAAAGTTCGGGTCTCCTCCGCATCGCACTCAAACGACACACGTCCGTCAACAGTTTCACCGCAGCGGATCCGGGGAGGTTTTATCAGCGACGGGAGGTTCACGAAGGAGAGGGCATGCAGGTTTGGGAGAGGGAAGTTTGTGGCGGAGGGGCGATGTTGTGTAGGAGAGATGTTGATTGAGTCGGCAAAGGGATGTGGGGAAATGATTGTGATAAAGGAGCCGCTCCACTCTAGCGATGTCAGATCAAAAATGCATCGAAAACGGCTTCTCATCATCGTGCGACACAGCCTGTCGTCATCGGAAATACGATGTCAGCTTATAGAGACGCGTGAGTTTGCTCGCGCATAGCGTGAACTGCTGAATGCGATCAGTCGGACTTGGCAGGCGGTTTTGTTTGGACACAGTATGCACATACCAGTCATGCGGCAAACTCAGGCGTATCAAGCCGGCCAACATTTCAAGCCTTGAACGGATGGTATAGACTGATCAAGTGGTTGTCGTGAAGCTGTTTCAGCTGAGTGGATTACCATCATGCGAAAGTGGCAACGAACCCAAGAACTCGAGTATATTGTAACGGGTGGAATGTATGGGTTCCTCATGTGAGCTGAACTTTTCGCATTGACGATTCTCATGCGTGTGTTCCCCTTTCGATCCGCAGATGCTCTCGCGCGGGTAGATGCTAAGGCCTCCGCCGTGGTGCTGCCCTCGACTGCTTGGTCGGAGCCTCTACTTTGAGCAGCTCACGAACTCGCTGCAATTTCGACACAGTCAGCCTCCCACAGTTATATATCAGCTTCTGCAGCGTATTTCTCCGCCTTTCCGCTTCTCGCTCCGATGGGCGTCGTCGAAAGACTTCCTCCAGCAAGGCGACACACTCCAGTGCTAGCTGATAAACGCCGAGAGCACTGCATCAGTATTAGTATGTGTCGCACATGCACGAGTCCATCGACCTTACATTATGGCCCAAAATAGACCGTTGACAACGCCGATACGTTTGCAAACATCGACGCTTTCTTCAGGCGTGAGAGAGCCTTCGAACGAGAAATCCTCACAAGCGCGAGTCTCAAACGGGGTATAGTAGTTCGCGTGAGCTACAGCTTGATAGAGGCTGAAGTACAATGTCGAGATGTTTGTGGCCAATGAAGCCATGAAAACGAATAGGTTGTACCGGTGAAGCTTGATCTTATGACGTGGAAGGAAGAACGGCAATGCAAGTAAACAATTGATGGCAACGAAACCCGAGAGCCGAGGAGATAACTGCGATGTGTTAACATAAGATCAGAGCAGTGACGTTCCTCAGACTTACGTCGACGGGAAGCACGGCATGTTGAGTCGTCAAATCTTGTATGGCATAGCAAAGCGATACTGAAACGGCTCTGAGGATCCACAAGAAGGGTTGTCTCCAAGACCTTGGTTGCCAGCTGAGGTGCACTTTCGAGTCAAGCAATAGCATCACACTGAATGATATGGTTAGAGGCAGTCCAGCTGCGAGTGTCAAGATCTCGGCAGGACACAGAGTCCATGCATATTCCTCGTAATGGTATGCTTTGTAGCGTACAGCACCGATCAATACCACCGGCAATGCGACAGCTAGCGGAACTAAGCTCAGAGCAAATAGAATCCAGCACAGGGCGGGACAGTACAGAAAGCATAAAGAAAGCAGACCACGCTGCTCTATCTTGATGATCGCAAGTGGCGCTTGTTGAAACACTCGAGGATCGGAGCGTAGCTCTGATAAGATTACCACGAACCTAGGAGGCGCTACTGCCATGGTCGAGTAAGCCGTCCATGGCGAGGTCCACAGGGTCGTGCCGGGTTGCGGTTCGATGTCCAGATCGTAAATCCACCCATGCTCGGTATTTTTCGCTGTGAGACACACGATGAAGTGCTCCACCACATCCTCTCGTTGACTTTCAAAGTGGAGCCGGCAATTTAAGCGACCTTGGCCACTGTGATGACCGGGAAAACAGAAGCTGCTACTCGAACTCCTCCACATCTCGGATGGCTCTGCCTTGATGATCTTGAAGTCAAGTTCCGAATCGTCCCGAACGTCGCAAAGTACAGTGTTCTTGCTTTGCTGTCGTGGCAGCCGGTCGCTGTGATTTACCGCGTTCTGGAACACGGTGAACTGTCTCTCTGCGACGAACTTATGTGTCCAAGGCGAATTGAGTAAGGAATGCCCTTGAACCTCTGCCTTGATCGCGAAATAGGCGTCGGAGCTGCCACGAGCTTTCTCCAACGTGAGAGCCCATGTCTCCGTCGGGTCATCCTGATAGCGACATTTCAGAGCTGCAGAAAGTTTTGTAGAGAGGTACGACGGGTTGCGCGCTGTCCTGTATACATAGATCGAACGAGCCACCTTCCCAAGCAAATCATCCACTCGACTAGGAGGATAGTGCACTCTAGTAGGAAGCCTAAATCGTACACCGTTGTCCGTCACTTCGTGAGATCGCTCGACGTCGAGGTCTAGATTGTCCTCTTCGACGGGAATGACGTTGCCACAGCATCTGAATGCTTTTGGAGACGACGCCAGTAGACACAGATTCTTGGACTTGGCCGCTCTCGCAGTACTTGCGTTATTTGCTTGTCTGGTACTTCTTGGCTCTCTGATCTCCGCCGAACCTGGTCTTGTAACCACTGTCGATATCGGAGCCGTCTCCGTATCCTGATTATGATACGTGTTCGTACATCCATACACGCTCGTTGTGTGGTCCAGCCCCTGACTCGTTACCTTGTCTGGGTCTAAGAACAACCAGGCAAAGATGGTTTGGTCAGATCTAGACCGCAAGAGTTCCAACTGAAGCCGCTGGAATGCCTTTTCCCCTTCCCCATAAATAATTGGCAGATTCAAGTCGAATATGCCAAGCAGACAGTAAGCTTCATCTTCAACTTTGGTAGTCTCCCGACGAGCAGCCCAACTCATTCGCTGGGCTATACTGTATGAGCTCAATGGCCATCTTCTTTGCAGCGCCTCAAGATGGATGTGGGAAATTCTCGAGACTCTCGGAGCCAGCAAAGATAGCGAGCCAATCTGCGTCCAGCGTCCAGAGAAGAACTGTACATTCCTTGGTGCCAGCAGCTCTTGCAGAGTCCAGCCTCTAGTAAACCACTTGCAACGCCCGTAGGCATCCCAGTCCCAGCCATCATCGTCTTGCAGGACTTCTTTTCGCACATCGAGGACCGATTGCTTTCGTTCCCTGCGTTGCCTTTGTGCTTCCTTCGGCCCAAGAGGGATGGCCTCGAGATCAGTGACTACTGAAGAGCCTACCGAAGTAAACACAGTATTTGAGCGCTCCGGCATGTCTGCCAGATACACGTAGCACGCTTCAGCCAAGCCGTACCATCTGTACATGGAGTTTATGGCTTCAGCAAGCTCGGCGCTCGAGCTTTTGTCGATACAGCAGGTATCGATCCAGCAGTAGTCGTAGCCGTCTTGCCGAGCCTGCGACCTGGTGTAATCCAGTTTTGCCCATCCTTTCCTTGCCCGAAGCTTCGCGACGTCTGCTTTGACATCTTCGAAAGTGATTTCATCTGTCGCTGCGAGCCAAACATGGGAAAGTATCGCATACTGCGGGAGATTCCGCTCATCGTTGAAGGTGTCAAGCCTGAGTGCTTCGCAGTCGGTCCTAAGAAGCCGCATTGCTCTTTGCTTGATCGACAGAGGCCGAAGATGAGCAGGTCATTATGTATAGGATGCAGTGGATAGAGGTACTTCTCCAGCAGATTCGGATGTCGGAGGTGGACCTATGAACGCTGCAACAAGCAGGTAGAAAACACAGAATGTGACAATTCCGCAGGGCTGAGGCTGAGATCATCCCATCACAAGACAAAGCAAGAGAATACGTGATATCGGAACATCATGCAGCCACAAAAGCACTAGGGGAACCGGTATCGTCACGCCGACGGCTGCCAGTGGCCATGCCCGTCGCCAGCAACATCGTTACAGTGCTGGAGACCCTCGTGCGAGACTGTAGATGACGAACATGTCTTCTAGAATCGATGCGCGATTGTGCAAAACCTACAGCATTTGAACACTGCTCAATCGTAGCGGCCCAAAGTAGGATGCATGGCGTTGCGGGTGTGCTTCCATTGGACTGACATATGTCGCTGATACATGTCGCATGCAAGCGCTTCGAGCGAAGTCCAAGCCCACCGACAGATGTCTCTATGCCTGCCAGATCGAGGGAGTCCAGGGACAATACCGCTGGAGAGTAAGGTCTTTTATTTTGTTTGCGGTAGCACTCCTCACGTTCGGCGTAGAATGAGGCACTTCTGTGCGCGCTCGCAACCTCGCCTTTCTTGCCCATCAACAATCAACAATGCAGAAAAGGCAACGTACGATTGCGAGCCTTCGTGAGCCCACAGCAGCCCGCGGAAGTACTTGATTGCACGACTGCAGTCTCTGCCCATACTGCATCGAGACTCCTCGCCTGCCAACAGCGTCTGCAGTCTAATTCGTCCGTCAAAAGCCACAAACTTTTGAGGCGCACATCGACGCTGGTCTAGACTGCATCAGTCCAGATCCTTCAGCTCATGCGTCGCTTCGCATATATAGTGGTGCAGCACTGACCCGCAAGAGCGTTGCTCCGAGTCGTGCTCTTCATGGTGGTCTTTGACTGGGCAAGATTGAGGCAGTACGATTCCGGCTCGTACGAGATAACTGCTCACTCCCGAGTCGCGATCCCAATGAGTAGTGAAACACAGATAACGGTGATTTCAGACGATAGACATTCAATCTGGCCAGGTTGTCCACCGCTACTCCGCGAAGCACTCCAAACGACAGGTCCTTATTCCAATCACCTGAGATAATGACATATTGTAGAACAGGTGATCAATCTTCCCGTCGCCGTCAAGCAGTGTTTCGAAGTTCTATGTTATACTATCGAGCCCTACTCGTCGTCATCACTATCATCAATAATAAATCCCGCCCGAACATTCCTCCTGGCAACAGGCTTCGAAGCCACGGGACCCTCGTCTTCATCTTCACTGCCGGCGGTCCTGGCATTCGTCTTGTTGACCGAGACCTCTTGCAAAGGCAAATCCTTTTGCAACGATGTCGAAATCGGTGGAGGCTTGTCGACCGCATCGTCCTCCATATCCGACGGCATAGGCGACGAGTCGCTGTTGTCTAATAATTCGACTGGCGATGACTGTTTCGCTTGTCGGATTCGGCTTCTCGTGGGTTCCACTTCGTCATCGCTGACTTCAACGTGTGCAGGCGAGGAGGTTCTGTGCGGCCTCCTGGGACTTGACCGCGCCTCTTCATCACTGCTTTCATCGCCAGCGTCGATCATTATCTGATCTTCGCCGTCACTGTCCCCTCTCTTCGATGGTCGCTTGGCCTTCTTGCCAGCCTTCTTGCCCGCTGTCTGCTTTCGCTTCTTCTTGCCCTTCGCCCCTGTGTCACCTTCACTTCCATCATTGTCCATCTGCTTGAGCAATGCATTGCGAATGACGCCTGCAGTCTTCTTCCTCCTTTCCTCTTCCAATCTGAAGAATTCCGCATCGGCTTCCGCATCGCTTTCATCATCAGACTCTGTAATGAAGAGCTTCGACTTGATCTTCGCATTCTTCTCCCGCTCCTTTTTATCCCTCGCCCTCCTCCTCTCATCGAGCTCCTCCTCAGTCCTGTCAAAGGCATTCCTCTTCCTCTTCTTCTTCGGCTTCTCCTCCCCATCCTTACGCTTTCGTTTTTCCTTCAGATTCGGCGGGAACATGGCCTCGTCAATGTCGCCACCACTCCCACTCGCATCTGTATCAGAGTCATTATCGTCAAAAGTCGCGCCTCTCCTTGCAGCAGCTTTGGAACGGACGTGATCGGCAGCAGTCTTGTCGTCTTCGAATGTCGGAGGATCAAATTCGGTCTTCTTAATCTGATTCAGCATATCATTGAGTTGCGCAGCGGTCATCTCAGAAGGTATGATCCAGGCAGCCTCTGCGTCATCCGCAAGTCCGAGACGTTGGAAGCCGAGAGTAGTGAGCAGAAGCCGAAGATGCTTGTCCCTGAACAGAGCAGCTTTCTGCTCATCATTCTCAGTCACGAGGAAAATGGTTGGTGCAGCTTCCGGCTCGGGGGCACCAGCTGCCGCTTCTGCTCGATCCTCCAAGCTGACAAGACCCATTCGAGCCGCTTGTTCGTCCTCCCACGACTGTCTCTCGTCTGCGGCATTCTGTAATTGCCTCTTCACCCAATCAAGGTCGCTTGCTTTTGCTTGCTCAATCAACAACGATGTTGCAATTGCAATACGCTGCTCGACCGGGACTGCAGGCTTGATCTCGAGTTCAGCCGGCGGACGCGGGGCTCGCTTCTCAACCTCTCTCTCGTAGCCATTTTGCAGATAGAAGAGTGTATTTGGAATCTTGCTAAAGAGCATCTCCACAATACACGCCTCTTTCCATCCTTGGCCGGTCGTCTCTCTCTCCATCCACTTGATACACCTGCGGAAGACTTGCTGGACGAGCTGTTCCCAGTCCTTGAAGCCCTCCATTGCCGGATCGAGGCCCTCCGGCCCCTTGATCAGCTTCTGGAGTAGCACCAGGATGTCGACTCGGAACAGAAGCACAGCCATTTCATGCTTGAATGCAAGCCGGTAGAAGTAACGATGCGCGCGCTTGAGCTGGACCGGAGTCAAGTCCCGGTAGTAGTGCGTGAAGGAGATGAATGTGTCGACGCATGGCTGTGACAGAAATTTGGCAGAGTACTTTGCAAAGTCGAACTTTCGTTCAGACACAGTTCGCGCCACTTCACGGGCATCCTCGGCTGCGCCTTCTGCATCATCTCCTGGCTCGCCATTCGTCTGCTGCTGTTTCTTCTTTCTCGCTCTTCGCTTTGATCGAATTTGCATGTCCACATTCTGCTTGCTGTATCGCTCGAGCATGCGTACAAATACATGCACACATTCCGTGACAGCATCGAGATAGGCAAAACCCTGATGGGTGTACCCTCGCAGCACCTGCACGATCCTGTCATGTGTTGATTCCTCGTAGAAGATACGATTCTGGATGTTCTCTGCAATCTCCTGATCTTCCTCCTCCTTGCTCTCCGCCATGCTCTGTACTGTGAGCAAGATTTGGGTAAAGCAGAGAAGCGTGGCTTGCAAGTCCTGCCAACTCTTCTCGTCAAAAGCCTTCTGCATCTGCCTGTTCAGCAGCACAAACGTCTCCTGATCGAGGACTGCTGCAATGTATGCAAATGTATTGTCCTCGGGATTGGTCTGCGTTGGTCGGTCTGCATGCCACGCCCCTTCTCTTTGCGACTGATCTCGACGAGCCGCCTCGGCATTTAGGAACCAGTAGATGAGGTAAAAGTACTGTTTATTGTGCATGGTCTGTATTCGATCTGCTTCACGCTCGATTGCCTTGCGGAGTGACGAGAAGAGTGGATTGAAGGAAGAATCCAAGAAGTCTTCGACAAATGTCCGCAGGTGTTTCCGAGCGTTTTCTGTTAAATCAACACGCATACCGAATTCGGATGTCTCATCAAAGTCTTGTGCAATCTTGCCACGGTAAAGTGGCTTGTTCCATTTCTTGCTTGCATCCATTTGTCGCAGGGTATCCGTCTCGTTCGTCATGCTGGTCTGTCCAGATACGGTGGAGAGCTTCTCATCCTCGCGCTTCACCCAGATCATGGTTCCAAAACGATTATGCCGCGTTGGAGCATGTCGCTTGTAGCTGTCCAGCATGGCCTTTTCCTTCTGCAGCAGATGTTTCAACTCTGTCGTCTCCTCACTATTCACCTGCTCCTTCTTCATGAACAGCTTTCTCCCATCCACACCCTTCAGCAGATGGAAGAGCACTTCCAGCAAAATGACATCCTGCTCTTGAAACTCGTCACTTGTCCCGGAGCCAACTGTCAATAGCACGTTGAAGACATCCTGATCCTGGAAAGCTTCGATAGTTGCAGACCGGCTGATATCATTTTCGTCTCCTTGAGAAGGCAGGTGCTGCGGCTGTGTAATCGTGGCAATGTTGCGGAAGAAGTACATCATGAGCTTGATGATGCCCTCGTCTCTCTTGCTTCGTTCCCTCCTCGTTGTTGCCATGGCAGGTAGCGCAGCACGCACCACGGTGCGCAAGATCTTTGCATATTCAAATTGTAGGACTGCTCTCTTGTATCCGACCTGCGCCAGCTGCAGATACGGAATATGTCGGTGGTGGTTCACTGTCGCCTTTTCTCCATCCAGCGTCAGAGGCCACGTCAATGGCACCAGCAGTTCCAGACATGCCAGCGCCAACTTGGCCTTGTGCTTATTTTCCTGCGCATCCTCTGGCCAAAGGGACAAAATCTCCAACAAATCTCCCTTGACCAAATTCGCCTCAGCCAGCACGCGCTTCACGTCATGTCGATTCGTCTTCTCGTCGTACAATCGCAGCCATCGTTGCAGGTCCTTGAGCACAGCGACGGCGTCGTCTCCCACGCTGTAGCTGTCGTCATAGGTCGAGCGGCCACCGACGGCATTGACGAGCGAAGTGACATAGGCGCGCACCTCGACGTCGACGGTCGTGCTCTTCTCGAAGGGATCCATGGTGATGTCCTACATTGAATTACGCCTCATCTCGACCTCTGCGGTGAGACGCGTTCCCGGAGACGCGTCAGGGTCGCGCTGCAGATGTGGGGCTACTTTCGGTCTTGGCACCATCACGTGCGCGGACTCGACACAGTACGGATAGATTCACTCTACATATCAGGCTCCCTATTCCAACATATTCGATCGATCTGAGGCGCTGGATGAACCTCTACTTCCCCATTCTAACCACAGTTCATGCAATTGTGCACATATGAAAAGTGCCACGGCTGTTCATACCAAGACTGCGTCGTTCGGCAATGGAGCTCTGCTAAGCCGAGGAGCTCCATCACTTTTGTCTCGCCTTCTCCGATCCCACGCTTCCCATCTCCCTCTTCCACCCATCACAATGCTGACAAGACGCATCCTTCCCCACGCCGCTCGTAGGCTGTCCGTCGCCCCGATATGCGCTCCAAGTCGTCCATTTTCGCACACCGCTCCCGCGTTGGCTGATGCCGCTACGGTGAACCGGCTCGGAGTGATTGGCAAGTCTCCCATGTCATGAGTCGATGTGAGAATAATCCCAGACTAACGCTATGCAGGTGCCGGGCAAATGGTATACTTCCCCCAGCCTATCACAGCGACTGTAATGCAGCTGACTGATGTTCAGCCATGATGCATTAGGGCTTGGGAATTGCTCTCGTTGCCGCCCGAGCTGCACAAGTTCCCGTCACTCTCGTCGATAATTCGCAAAAGTCCCTCGACAAAGGCCTGGCCTTTGCAGACAAGCTTCTCGCCAAAGATGTCTCCAAGCAAAAGCTCTCGCAAGAAGATGCTGATGCTGTCCGTGGCCGACTCACGGCCACCACCAAAGTGGAGGACTTGAGCAACGTCGACATGGTCATCGAGGCCGTCCCGGAGATCGTGGATCTGAAGACGAAGATCTTCGCCCAGCTCGCCGCGACATGTCCCGCGCACGCCATCCTCGCAACCAATACGTCTTCCATTTCCATAACCCGGATCGCCGCCGCCACTACCACAGTATGTCCACCTTCTCCACGTCACCCTACGTTATCAGATGAACATGCATATTCAAGACCTGCAAGCTCAACAAGCTCTCCCAAGTCTATGCAGCCACTCCCAGCCCCCCCCCATGCACAGTCATGCTAAATCTCTCTCTCCTCATAGGATCCCACCGACCTCAGCGCCTCTTCCCGCGTCGTCTCTACCCACTTCATGAACCCCGTGCCCGTGCAAAAAGGCGTTGAAATCATTTCCGGCTTGCAAACCTCCCCCGCCACCCTCGCCACCGCCATCGAATTCTGCAAACGCATGGGCAAAATTCCCTCCATCTCCGCGGACTCCCCGGGCTTCCTCGCCAATCGCATCTTGATGCCGTACATCAATGAAGCCATCATCTGTCTCGAGACGGGTGTCGGGGACGAGGAGAGTATCGATAGCATCATGAAAAATGGGACGAATGTGCCCATGGGTCCGCTGCAGCTGGCGGACTTCATCGGGCTGGACACGTGTCTGGCAATTATGGAGGTGTTGCATACGCAGTTGGGAGATAGCAAGTACCGTCCTTCAGTCAGGCTGAGGCAGATGGTGGATGCAGGGTGGTTGGGAAAGAAGAGTGGGAAGGGTTTCTATACATATTAGATGAGATAGAACAGGAACGGATGTCTGATCAGTTGACTCTCTCCCTTGCCCGTCTGTTGCGGGCTTCAAAGACTCGAGCGTGTAGCACGAGACTCGGATGTGTGACCTTTTGAACAATGAAAGCTTTTCCTTTGTCTTGCCATGCTCGAGTTGCCCGATCTCCTCCGCGAACAATATATTGCAAGCACCCTGTGGATTCTGTCTCGGCCTTGTCAGCTACAAAGCGCGCACCCGACTATTCCATCTGGCGACCTTCAGCTCTCCTTGTCACGCCAATAAAGCCCTATTTTCATCGCGATAACCCATTTCCAAAGCATCTCCAGGTTCATGAACAGCCTTCCCACCGGCAGAATCAGATGCGACAGTTCTCACCTCCTCCACTCCTCCGTTCCCGGCAGCTTCCAATCATTCCTCCTCCCCATTTGACACCCCGAACACTAAGTTCATCTACAGACCTCAATCACTGTCTCTCCTCATCAAGCACCCGTCGGTCGTTCCCAGGAAATCAGACTTCGTGGGCAATGCCGGAGGGAATTGACAGTCGCGCTTGTACAGCCGTGTCTCATACATGTATCTTTTGCCTTTTCCTGCGAGCCGGCTTCTCAAGTGAGCATCCGTGATGTCGCACGTACATCCCTGGATCTTGAGCTGCACAGAATCCGGGCCATCCTCAGCCCCAAAATGCACACGGCCATTCTCTGAGACTTCGCCGCCGCGCTCGTATGCACTCTCACACCCACCCTCATCTTCGTATATCGATTCCCCGACACAGCATCATCTCCGCTATCTCCATGCTTTGGGAAAAATAAAAAATAAAAATCTCGAGCTCAATATCAGTCGATTGGCCCTGTACAACAAAAGGTAGAGGGCTCCTCTCTGCGAATTTTACAGCAGAATCTCCACGCATGTTCACATCCCTCGCCTCTGTCAAGTGTTATACCCAGAGAAAGTCATTTTTGCTCGCCTTGCACACGTCAGACAAAATGTGCTTCGGATCGAAGAGAATCATGCGTCTTTCTAAACGTCGATAGCAATACCTGTAGGAATCTTCACCCACAGTGGCTCTGCTATACCATGTTCACAGATTAAGCGTCGTGGCGGCACTGCTGGCAAGGTAGGGATGTAAAGGCATGAAAGGAAGGGCATGTGCTTTTCTCTGCAAGTTTACAAAGGTCTGCGCGTTCATATCTACATGCGATGCCTCTTTTCGCGGCGCCATTTCATGAGAGCGCCACCAAATCTACGCATCACCATCTGAGGTGACTTTTTCTGGCAAAACACTCCTCTTCGCCATCTGAGGTGACGTTCTCCAACAAAACACTCCTCTTCACCATCTGAGGTGACCTTCTCCAACAAAACACTACCATTCATGATCCAGAGATGGGCTCCTTCTTCACCTCCACCTCCTTCTGTGCCGCAAATCGGTCCATCAAGAATTGCAGCGTGCGCATGCCTCTCTGCACGCAGATCTCGACGTAATACACGCGAGCCGACCTAAAGTGCCTCACGTCCATCCGGGGCCTCTTTGGCCACTTCGCCTCCGGCGGAAATTCCTCCTGCAACGCTCCCGAGATCGCATCTCCAAGACGCAAGCCATCCCCATCATTGTAGTCCTTCATGATCGTGTAACTCCAATCTTCCGATACGAGTGTGCACCGGACCGGGAGCACAATTGGTGGCTGGGTCAGGTACATCTTTTGCCAGGAAGGAGTGACCTGATCGCGGTCAACCTCGATCCATGAGGTATTCGGGGTCCTGCTCTGCTTGTCGAAGACCAGCGGATTGACGAGGGATGATTCAGCAAGGGGAATATTCATTGGCTCGTATTCCGTTACTGTCATGCTGGCCGGATCCTCGCTGTTGTATTCTCCGAGCATTTGAAGTGCGCGGACTTGGTGGATGTCAGTGGCTGGGGTGAAGAAGAGCTTGCGCTGGAGTGAGGGAGACCGAGCAATGCTCTCGCGCCAGCATTTGTCGACGCGTTGGACGAGCAGCAGCGTTCTCATGTCGACATGCAAGAGAATATTCTCAAGAAGCTCCGCAGTGGTGAGAGCTTGAGTGGCAGCTGAGGCTGGCGGTGGGTGTATGATGGGATAGTTTGAATAGTAGGTCGGCGGTACTTGTGCGAAGGTCTGGGTTGGATAGGACATTGGCGCTGGTCGTGTATTGAAGTGGGTTGCGTAGTAGGATTGCAAATGCGCCAACCACCACGGTGGTAGTGCGAATTCTACGCTCTGGGCCGGGGGATACATCTGCCAGTACGGCGACGACATCGGTGGCGGTGGTATGGACGTCGGCCAAAGTGGTGATAGTCCTGATGGCCGCTGCACGTTGCTCTGAGCTGTGTTGTAGCTGTAGAGCTGGAGGTGCTGGGCCGATGGCTGCTGAAATATTGGCCGCTGAGTTGGTGCCTGCTGACCCAATGGCTGCTGAGCTGAAGACGCTCCCTGCTGGTGGTAGTAGTAGCCAGACATGATGCGACGGCAGCCGAGTGATGCTCAAGTCTCTCAGCGGCAGCACGTGCAGGTGTGTTGGAATCCACGACGTGGCGACGGAGGTGGTAGTGGTGAGAGGGTGAATGTTTCGGCTTTGGCTGAAATGTGAAGCTCGCTGTTGATACTCCGCTAGTCCGCCGTCACGCGTTGCCTCCGCTTCCTTGACCGCCCCGTCGACAGTAAGGCCAGATGCCGTACGCTCGGACAGATGACCGTAACACTCTGCCACGCACATCAGCAACAACCTCCGTACACCCATCGAGCCGATCGATCATACCTCGCGATTCAGACTTCGCCGTCGGCAACACACATACCGAGGGCTGGTAGACTGACGGCGAGGGCGCCTCGCCATGCGCACAGAGGGAGGACCGTGTCCTGGCAGAGAACATCGGCAAGAGGCCAGCGACCTTCCTCCATGACTGGGAAGAGCAGTCAAGCGAAGAGGCTACTGAAGCACACCACACACCATCATACCATCAAACACCATTCGACAGCCCGCTCAGAGGTTGGAAAACTCTGCACCCACATCCACGGGCCACGTCGCTTCGTCGAGGCCAGGCAGAGGCATTGCCGCGCGGTCGAGCTCGTCGGGAAAGAGCTGTACATCCTCAAAGCGGCCACCGAATTGGTCGTCCCACTCTTGAAGAGCGCGGATGGCCGGCAGCGACGGGGTCTTCTTCAGCGGCAGCTTCACCGCATCCTTCTGCCGCTGGACCATGAGCCTCATATAATACGTGCCATCGACGGCATGCTTCACCGGGCGCATGGCAGCAGACTGCCAGTCCACATCGAAGCCTACCAAGCTGGCCTCCTTGACATATATCTTCTGCATCATATCGCCGAGCGTGTTGACACCCTCGCACAGCTCATCGTTATCGTGAGAGTCTTCGAACCAGAACATGACATCTCCTCGACCTGTACTCGGCGGAGGCTGTGTCAGGAGCATCCTCTGCCAGGACGGGATGAAGGTGCCAGTACGCTTGGCCGGATCAGCGAATGCCACGCTACGCAGCTTCCACTCTCTCGTCGTATCAAAGAGAAGGTCATTCAGGATGACAACCTGCTCCAAGAATTGCTTGCTACGCTGGGATGTTGCATCCAAGATGTTATACCTCTCCGACTTGGATGCATCGAGCAGGCCCAGGTCCAGAATCTCATCAAAAGTATTGGTCGGCAGCAAGAAGAGCTTCTTTTGCAGCATCTTGCTGTGGCGGATGATATAGTGCCATCGTCTATCGACACGCTGAGACAGGAGCAGGGTTTTGGTGTCGAGATTCAGCAGGATAAGCTCCAGCAATTCTCCGGTATCCAAAGTTGCGGTGGCTGCTGCCATGTTTCCTGTCACAGCATCCAGCGGCCGCAATAGCTCAAATTTGTCCCGGGATTAGTGAGCTGGCCGGATGCCAAGTACAAGGCAAATCGTATACTTCTTCTCAAAGACGGCAGGGATGCAGGAGAGAAGACAGCGTGTCGGCGAGTGCAGCAGCATACACCTGCCACGCCGTGCTATCTCTAGCCGTCCGCAGAGAAGGTGGAAGAGAACGCGCCGAGCTGTCCTCTGTTCCTCGTGATGTGGACAGCAGGGCGCTAGCGGAAGCAGCCCACCAAGCGACGGTGGGCTGCGCTGGTATGGCGGAATCTCAGCCTATGAGCAGCCGAGGTTGGCCATGGCCAAGCCGTCCGGAAATGCCTCTGCCAGGCCACGGACAAGACGCGCTGTCCGCCTCATGTGCATGCTGATGATCTCGCAAGGCCATCGCCGTGCTGCAGCTCCCGACCGCGTGGTGTCTGTGGTTGTTGCCGCCCGTGCTGTTGTCCTCTCATCGCCCACGCAATTGTGCTGACCACACCACACCCCCACGACATCCCTCTGCCCGCTGCAGGCTCCACATGCTATGCGCCCCATCCTGGCAGGGAGGCCCAAGAGGCTTAGGTGGGCAATCGCAGATCGCGCCGCGGGCGAGGGAGGGCGAGGCGATTCGTGAGACGGAGGCCTGGAGGAGGAGAAAGCGACGGCTGCGGCGCGAGGACAAAGCGGGAGAAGATGGATGGGGCTCATGGCCCGTGGCACACAAAGCCAGTGTTGTCTCGTATAGAGCGTCGCAGCATCGGATGCTTCTGTGCGGGACGGTATCTTTGGCGGTGGAGTATAGCTGCGCAGCATCTGCACTGCAGCTTCCGCGCTTGGCAGAACGCCTTGCCCTGTGGATGGCTGCTCGCTCGGGGCACGCCTGGGCTGGATATGCTCCATTGTGACTTGCCGAGCGCAGACAGAGCGGATAGCATGGCAAGTGAGTCGCACGACAGCCTGAGCCATCAGCGAATGGTCGAATCACGATGCCGAAGGAGGGAATACGTTCTTCTCCTGCTTGACCCGTCTGTTCATCTCGCTTTGACCGAGCATGGCATGGTCTCAATGGCAATAATGCGCAGTTTGTACAGTTCGCAAAAAGACACCCCATAGACTTTCAATGAAAGCTCACCCACAAGCCCAAACACAAGCGCGCAAAGATGCGGCATAGCCTCACAATCTCAACCCATCGCGTCTATCCTGCAACCAGTCCAGAGCAGCACTAGCACGAACCACGCTGGCGATCGCCGACATCAGCCTTGAACCACAGCACCACGACAAAATACCACCCCAAGCCCGACTGCCGGATCCCGTGTGCCCTCGTAAGCGCAAGCAAGCAAGCAAGCAAGCAACAGACCGCAGCAGCAGCATCCATCGAACCGGGGATTTCGCGAAAATCAAAATCTTATCATATCATCGGATCTAGATCCCCGGGCGCAGCTCCTCTTAGACCCGGCCGATACGCAGCACGTCTCGTCGTCGCCGACGGAGCGACAAGGTAGAACTACCGTATCACAAATTTGTTCGCGGCGCCGTGGACGCCCACCTTGTGCGAGCTGGAACACCTCTAGGTGCAAGAAGAAGGGCACTTGGACGCTTCGTGTATGCCAATGCTGTGGTGACTGTGCGCTGAGATTGGCTGGGGGCGGGCCAGACCTGCCTCGCCGAGGTAGATAGATTATGAGTGAGCGGGCGGAGTTTATTCAGGTTTGCTGCTGGGAGTATGGTGTGAGAGGAGCGGCGGATGCCGTGTCTATTGGAACAGGACTTGAGAATGTTGGTCGTGCTGATCGTTTGGAGGACAGTGAGTGGGGAGACAATGCGTCTCTGCCAAGATGCCACTCCTCTGTCTCTGCGCAAAGCAGTGCATCTGTGCCGCTGTATAGGAGCCAGCAGTCAATCATGGCTCTGGTCCGGCGGAGAAGAGCCCTTCAAGACGATAGATCGTAGGAACATGGACAAGAACGGACGCCTCTCTACGCACAAGAAGCTCATGCCATCAGGCAGCAAAACACAATGACCAGAAGAAAGACTTCATTCCATGCTACCTTCCTAGTCACCCTGTGAAGAATCTCCCTCCGAAACAGAGACGTGAAAACTTTCAAGTATTGAGAAACAACCCTATATCATTGAAACACCTCCCATCTTCACCTCAACTTCAACGAAGTATCAATATGCTTCTCATTCGCCACGGCCGAATACCCAAAAATGCTCTCGACCATCTCCCCGCCGCGCACCGCCAAAATCGACAGCAGCGTGTCCGAGAGGCCGTGCGTCTTCTCATTACACCCTTGCAACCAGACGCCTGCGCCCGGCTCGACGGCTCCTGCGGCAAACTTCACGGCGTAGTCCCGCTGGACGGTCCAGTCGTTGTCGGCGACATCCCCGCCCGGCAGCAGATCTCGCATTCCCTGGAGCATATCCTTGTACGCATCCCGTTTGTACCCGCTCGCCACGACGACGAGGTCGACTTCGAGGGTTTCAGTGCACACTTGCTTGTCGTTTTCGTACAAGCCGGCGTTGTTCTGAATCTGCAGTTCAACCGCGGGTTTGCCGTCGACGGTGATGTCTCGCATTCCAGTGACTTCGCGGTGGTTCTGGATGCGTTGCGGCCATTCCTCTTCGGGCAGGTTCTTGATGCGATACGTGTACATTTCGTTGTAAATGTGCTCGAGGAGCTCGATGCGCACGACTCCATAGTTGGTCGCTTTGTCTTGGGCGAGGGCTGCGGCGCGGATTTGCGGGTCTTGGCCGTAGACGTGGTCGACGTGGTCGGGGTTGAAGACTTCGTTGACACTGGAAGATGTGAGTCAATGCCGGCGACGAGATGGACGATACTTACAAAGGAGAGTCATCGCTTGGTCGAAGGGCAGCGCCTCGGATCAGGAGGACCGACTGTGTGCCTGGGAAGCGCGATGGAACGTCGTGCCAGCACTCGGCAGCACTCTGTCCACCGCCGATGACTGCGATTTTCCGCGGTCGTGACCCTTCAGGGAAGATCTTATTGATGTGCGTTGCGTATTGTGACGAGTGGATGATTCTTGGGTGGGATTCTGGGAGCGATTTCGGGATACTGGGTCGACCACCCGCAGCAATGACAACATTCTTCGCCTTGAGCGATTGTGTCTCTCCCGTCTGTGTATTCGTGGAATTGACACTAAAGTACTCCACAGCTCCAGTCCGCGAGTTCCGTGGTCCTGCAGTCACACTGTCCACGTTCTGGCTGTAATCGACGACGCTGTTGAAGTGCTCGGCACACCATCGCATATAATCTTCATATTCCATTCGTTGGGGTAGAAAGGTGTTGATATTGGTGAAAGCCACCAATCGATCCTTGCTGTGGAGGTAGTTGAGAAAGGTAAACTCGCTTCGAGGATTCCGTAGCGTGGCCATGTCTTTCAGAAAAGTAATTTGCATCTTCGCCCCCGGCAGTAGCATGCCGGCATGCCATGCAAATTTGTGTTGCTTCTCCAGAAATCGCACTCGGGGAGCACGGGTCGACAGTCTCGTGTCGTTCAATTCCAGGCTGTCGTGGAGTGCAACAGCAATGGCAAGCGATGCAGGGCCGAATCCGCAACACACGAGATCTTGAACTTCATCGTTGTTGAATCGACTCAGGTTCGACCTCCCATTGAGCATACTGGGACTGTCGTCGGGCGAGGTGATGGCTGTGGAAGGTTCTGAATGTGCGGATGATGACATGTCATCCGACAATGCGTGTGGTGTCATGATCAAGCTCTCTGTTTGATTGTCAGGTGAAGCTGTAGCAAACGAACAATCGTGGCTTGATTGACAGGTGTAGAAGTCCAAAGGGACAATCGTACCACAAAAGTATGCTGCAGACAGAGGATGCCACGCTTTCCTGGAGTACTTAGTGACTCTCCTCCCACGTTCTCATTCGTTGCAAGATCGCTCGGCTTCTGGATATGGGCCCACTTCCATGTGCTGTGAGATGGTCGGCTGGAATGTAGGACGACCGAGATCGGCAACGATGGTGCAGAAGAGCCGAAGTTGGAGCAGGACAAGTCTCAGCAGACCGATGGGGTGAGCAAAGGATTGGCGTGCCAAAACTGGCACAGATGCGAGAGCAAATCTCGAGGAGTGGTGGTGAGCACAGCGTCGCATGGCCGACGTAGTTACACCTACCCTAGTCCCGCCCCAAAAAGCTCGCAGACGGGCGCCCAAACCCAAAAAAGTCTATGGCGTAACTCCAGTGACATGCTTCGTGCACGCCCACGCACGCGGGCGGAGTAATCACGGACCTGGATCCTCCTCCTGGTCGCATCATCTAATCTAATCAGATCATCTCGTATCAGCCTCTCACAAACTATGACGGAAGAAGCCAGTTCCCAGCGTCTGGCCGAGCCGCCGGGGTGGGGCGTGTGTGTCGAAGAAGGTCACTGGAGTGGTATTTAGCGGGAGATTGACTCAGAGTCTGTCCTTCGCCGAGCTGTGTGCGTAATAACATGTTTATAGACGCCGTCGATCACGCCCAACAATCGTGCAGTAGTTCGTGCGGCAGCCCTTTATTCGTCGTACCGTTGGCCCTCGCTCGGCACAAAACGCGCCCCAGCGAACAGACGCAACGCAAGGCTCACACGCATGCGGGAAGCAGATCTTTCCAGCTGTCCTTCTCCTTGCTTTTCTCCCTCACCGTGCATGATTCCACAGTTCTCCGAGGGAGACGGGCTCTTGTGACGATGCGGCGCTCGCTTGCCAGTGGCTCCTCCATGCACATGCACAGCGCCCCACGAGGTCGCAGGGACCAGGCAGCTTTTGCCTTTTGGGCGTTTGGCGAGCTTCTGGACTGCTGGTTCCTTGTGGCCTCGCTTCGAGACGTCGAGCGGGGCAAGCCAAGGATGATGATGGGGGCGGTGGCACGGCTGTGGTCCTGTTAGACTTATCTGATCCGAGGCCGTAACCAGGATCCTCCAGGATCTAGTGGCCGAAAGGGAAAGGCGCTCCGATGCCTGCGACGGTGGCTTTCGTGCGTCGATCATGATGCGATGTTGGTTGCGAGTGGATGCGCAGCTAGAGCATTGGAGACGCCGTCGTCACAGAGCTCGTTGTTGCGTGGCCCGGCCTGCCTATCTTGGCAGGGCTCATGGACTTGCCCTGATGGCTGGGTTACAAGCGTCCTGGAGAATGGTGTATGGCTGATGAGACCATGAGGCCGAGGTCGGATGACCGTGCTCAATCTACCGGATGTACACGCGACACGCATTGCCAGGCTATCGTTTCTCGAATAGCAGGACAGTCTCGACACATGCGCGGACAATGGAGCAACGGTGGACAAGGGCCAAGGGATGTACTCTGTTCGGAACATCCAGTGGATCCCTTTCCGCAATACTTTGGCTCCACGGAGGATTCCATAATGTTACGCAGTACGATATTCTAGATTCTTCGCTACACTGGCACCACTTCGGATCAGATAAAAATTTTCTCGCCCCAAATACCCATGCTCCACGCTCGGACAACCCCAACGCCATGCTGATGAACGCTACAGAGCGCATCAGACCAGGGCCTGCGTCTTGGCCATGGTAGCGTACAGTCCTCCTTGGCGGACCAGCTCGGCATGTGTGCCCTGAGCCACGAGCTTGCCCTGGTCAAAAACAAAAATCTGATCGGCGTGTTGGATCGAGGCCAGCCGATGAGCGACGATGATGGTCGTACGCCCCTTGGCCGCCTCATTCAGGGATTCTTGGACATGTGATTCGCTGTGAGCGTCGAGCGCCGATGTAGGCTCATCGAGGAGGAGCACTTCCGGATTCCGTACGAGCGCCCGTGCAATTGCGAGGCGCTGCTTCTGCCCTCCGCTCAACCGCGAGGAGCTGCTCGAGCCGCATTCGGTATTGTACCCGTCAGGTAGACTCGTGATGAAGTCGTGGAGCCCACACTTCTTGCATACGGCTTCCACTTCCACATCTGTGACGGTCGCCCCGGGAGGTGCTCCGAGTTTGACATTGTACGAAATGGAGCCAGTGAACAAGTCCGGCTCCTGTGACACCAGACCCATGCAGCTGCGCAGGCTGCGGACGTCAGTCTCGCGCACGTCTTTCCCGTCAAAGAGGAGTGCACCTTCGGTGACATCGTAGAATCGCTCAATCAGGGCCATGGCAGAAGATTTACCAGCTCCAGAAGGCCCGACGAATGCCACTGTCTGTCCAGCAGAAATGGTCAAATTGATGCCACTGAGTGACGGCCTGGAAGTGTTGGGGTATAGCAGAGTGACGTCCTTGAATTCGAGTTTCTGCGCGTGCTTCTCATTGGCACTCAGCTCGAGAGACTTGCTCGGACTGCTGCTTGAAAGTGACGCTGTCGTTGTCGACTTGAGAGAAGAGTATCGCTCTTGATTGGACGTCCGCATAATGCTGGGCTGGGAATCCAAGAGGGTGAATATGCTTCGAGACGCAGTCTTTGCACGCGCAATTTCCGGACTGAGACTGAAAAACTGTCCAGCAGATTGCGCAGAGAAGAGAAGCGCTGGCAGTACAATGAAGAAGTCGGTCGTGGAGTACGACCCATTTCGCACGTTCTTCGCTCCCCTGTCACATTGTCAGTTTGTCTCCATCTCCAGAGATCGACTCAAACTTACCACCAGTATGCCAGTGCATACACAAAATAAGTGATGGAAAAGCAAAAGGCGAGGAGCGTGTTTGCATAGTACACAAAGTTGCGCAATTTCTTGAAAGGCGTGCGCAGCGAACTTCGATACTGCTCGATGAGGTGCTGTTCCAGGCAGAGTGCGGTCACGGCACGTCGGTTCCTGCAAGCTTCAGCTGCGAGGGCAGTGGCATCGGTGTATGCCTCGCGATGTTCCGTCTCGGATACTGTCAGCAAGCGGAGTCGAGCCCAACCTGCAACCAGCATGACCGGCACAGCTGCAAGCAACACAACCGCAATTTTCCAGGCGACGATGTGTGAGAGAACGATACCGCCAATCACTGACGTGAAGATGGTGAATATTGCGCCCAGTGCCACGCCTCCAAGCGCAGAGAGGTCGCCTGGGTCTTTGGTGAACTTCGACATGAGCTGCTGAACCGAGTGTCCCGACTCGGAGAACCACTGCATGTCGAGGTGAAGAATATGTTTCAAGAGTCGTGTCTGCATTGCCGCAGTAATCCGAGCCGAGACCATGCCGAAGATACTACCACTCATCAAGTACGACGTGAGTGCCACCAATGCCAGGATAAAGAATATCAGGCAGAAGAGATCCGCTCGCTTGTAGTAGTTTGGATTGGCGGTTCCAGTGTTGAGAAGTTCAATCAGATTGCCGAACACGACCGCTTGCCCCAGCAGGATCCCTCCGCTGACGATGCTTGCAATGATGCCGACCAAGGCCAGCAGACTATCGCCCTTGGCGAGGCTGCCAATCCGTTTTGCAATGTTCCACAAGCTCATCTTGGCTTTGTCGTTGGCAGATTCGTCCTCGTCGCTGAGCTCGGATTCATCGGATCCAACGAGGTGTGACGACCTCGTCCTACGCAGCTCCAGAGTCCCTTTGTCAACAGGTTTATCCTGGCTGTCGCTAAAGTTCGTGTTCTGGGCATCCAATAGTCCTCTGAAGACGGAGTCCTCACGAGAAGCAAGCTCGCGAGGTTCACCTTGTTCCACAGCTTGTCCGTCACTAATCACTGCAACGTTGTCCGAGTCCAGCGTCGTTGACAGGCGGTGAGCAATCATAATGACGGTAACTCCGAGAGCAGCGACACGCTTTACTGCTTCCACAACAGCAACCTCGGATCGGGCATCCAGTGCGGAAGTAGGTTCATCCAAGATGAGGACAGAAGGCCGCTTGATCAACGCCCGTGCGAGGCAAACTCGTTGTCGTTGTCCACCTGAAAGTTGGACTTCGTTTCCAAGCTTGGTATGGACGCCTTGTGGCAGTTTCTTCAAAAAGTCCACGTTCGCATCCTTCAATGCTTGATCACAGCGTCGCGCTTTTTCGTCTGCCGAGACTTCCTGACCAAGCAGCCCATAGCACACGTTATCGAATATGGTTCCGGAGAAAAGGATGTTATCCTGATCGAGTACAGCTACTTGTGATCTCAAATGACCAGAGTCGATGGCTTTCAAATCGGCACCTCCGATATCGATTCGACCAGAGTAATCGTAGATGCGCAGGAGGAGTGCCACTATCGTAGACTTGCCACCACCGCTTGTTCCTACAAGCGATGTGAATGTGCCAGCCTTGAAGGTCAGATTCAGTCCCTTGAGAATCTTGACTGTTGGTCGCGCAGGATACTGAAATTCGACATTCCGGATCTCAATATCTTGATTCGCAAAGTCCGGCTTCAAATCTGTCTTTCGGTATGTTCCAGAGTCATCACTCGTCCTGCTCTCATCGAGGAGTTTCTGAATGGTGGATTTGGCAGAGGCCGCGCGCGCAAATATCTCCAGAAAGGGTGCAAATTGGCCCACCACAAAAGAGGCGTCCAGAATGAGTAGCACGACAGCGTAGACGGTTCCAGCGTTACCCCCTACGGCCGAACGGCTACCGAGGAAGAATGCCAGCGCGTTTGCGGAGAACGCGATGAAGTACACCAGCGCGGCTTGCAATGCTGAAAGCACTGCTTTCTTGAGAGTGGCATGAGTAGCTTCGCCGACAAATTCGATGTGCTTCTGGCAGAGGGCATCAATCATGTCGAACGCTTGAACGATCCTGACGGCACCAAGTGCGCTCTGTGCAAGTTAGCCTGAGAAGCAGAAGCACGAAATCCTGGGGTACGTACCTCTACTACACCGCTGGCCTTCTCATTCTTCTCATTGGTAGCCTTGCCGTACTTTGACACTGCTGGAGATAGCACGGCAAAAGAGATTGTGACGGCCGGGACGACAGAGGCGAGGAGAATACCAGTCAGCTTGGCGTCCAAAATGAACCCAACGACAAACGCTGCGACGAAGTAGGAAATGGCCTGTATGAAGATGCCGACTTTCTCCGAACAACCCGCTTGGATCGTGTCCATCTTCTCGGTCAACAAGCCGTTGACATCAATGTCATGCGTGTCCAGATAGGCTTGATCGAGGTGAAGCAAGCACTCCAGCAGTCGTTGGCGTAATTTGAGGCTGACATTTTCCGCAGTCAGTCCAAAGCCGATGGTGTAAATTGCAGTTGCGAGAAAGTAGCCCACAGCCACACCAATGAGCTGTACCAGTCGATCATAGAGAGCATCTTCAGGCGGAGGAAATTGGTTGATGATCTTGCCAAAGATGTATCCGATGATGGGAAGGGGGACGCCAGCGACGACGGCGAAGAAGGCGCTCCCCAAAGCGATGACCTTGTGAGATTTTGCTTCCAATGGATCGTAGAGACTCAGGTAGGAATTCTCAAAGGGGTTGAGGCCAAGCAGCTGTCCATAGATCTTGTCTGAGAAAGCAGCCAGAGGGGAGCCAGGCGGCGTTGCGTTCTCAAACGGTGCTGTCTGAGGTTCTGGCAAAGGCTCCGCTGCATAAAGTGACAGCCTCCGGTCTGGCGGCTCCGGGCGAGCGTGACTGGCGGTCGATCCAGCACGAGAGCGATGCAGTCCTTCTGCTTCTTGCTGTGGAGGCGGCTGAACACCTTGCAAAGAAGCCATGGTGTCAAGCGATCGTTGCCAGAAGAGAGAGCGATGCGTCGTCAGACCATCAGTGGGGAGGCGAAGCGTAGCACCGTACTCTCCATCAGTGTGTTGCTCGTCGTGAATGTGCCATGCTCGGAGGTACACCAGGGATTCCCGAGCAAGTAGCCGCTGCAAGTGCTGAGCCAACTAATGCACTAGGGGAAAGACTCTCGTACGTGCAGTGAAGGTTGCCCAAGAGTGAGGCCCAGGTGCTAAGAATGATCCTGGCATCGTCGCTCGCGCGAAGGGGTCCCAACTTCGCAGAGCCGCGGATCCGCTCCATATTTTCCGAAGCGAGCGCGGACGCGGGCTGCATGACGCAGTGGGTCGCGGCGAAGGCTGAATGCATTTTGCGGCTTGATCGGCATCGCTGTTGTAGCGCCTGTCGACCCTCTTGTTAGTACCTTTTCCCGCGACCTAGCTTTTTAAGTTATCAGATTATCAGATCATGCCAGGGTACCCGCAAAAGTGAGACAATTCGGCGGCGCCTACGTTTCGACCGCGCATGTTGCACTCTTGGGAGTGGATCAGGCCGTTCTGTGCACGCGGTCATCACGCCGCGAGGAGAATGGGGGCGTCCGATGTCGGCCACGATGGCGATGTGAGGGCCACCTCTGCGGCCGGCGGGAGGAGAGGCGACGGCAAGAATACTGCCTGGTGGGGCGCTGCAGGCGGCGGGCTGTGAGATGGGGGCGGGCGAGCGCAGCGCAGTGCATTGTGGTGGGTGGAGCAGATGAGGTACTGACCAAGTGACGAAAGTGACATTGTCGCCGTCGCTAAGTTAGTCGGCGTCATCCCGTGCGTCTCGCTTAGCGCCGGGCACAGCCGAGGCCGGGCAGGGGTAGCAACGACGCTAGCATGTGTTGACGTGTTGAAGGAGTGATGGGACTCGGAGCGAGACGAGACATCCTTTCCGCCATGCATGCAGCCCGCCGCTCCTCATCCTGCACTTCTCTCCGGCACCTGTTCCTATCGTCGGCGATGAGCTGAGCGGCAATGCTGGTCCCGTGACGGCTCAACTGCCCAGCGGCCGCAAGATGTAGCCTGTTCCCGGAAAGGTAGATCGAACGACTTCGTCTTTGGCATCCGAGGCCGTTGTGCTGCATTCACTATCGAACATACCATCGCCACCCTCTCTTTCCACGGCCAGAGCTCTCTGGAATCGTCCACGTCCTTTGCGTCGACAACCGCCACAGACAAAGCTCACAACATGGCCGCGAAGCTTTCCATCAGCAACGCGCCGCCAAGCCTGCTGCCAGGACCTCAGCTCTTGCACGAACTGATCTGCACTCGGAGTGCGACTGGAGTGCCGGCAATCGAGCATACCTTTGAAGATGGAAGCCACACATCCTTGGCCTACGACAACTTTCATCGTCGGGCTGACGCTCTTGCTCGTCGTATCACATTAGCGATCCAACGCGCAACGACGAAACCCAGGAGGACCGTTATCCCCCTACTCATACCACAATGTCCCGACTTGTACATATCCCAATTGGCGATCCTCAAGGCTGGCGGAGCCTTTTGTCCCATTGTTCTGGATGCTCCAGAGGAACGACTCCGCTTCATTCTGAACGATGTGGAAGCAACGGTTGTGCTGACCACATCGACGCTCAAGCCTGGGTTACCTACTTTCCAAGGGGTGGACGTGATTGCAGTGGACGATGACGACTGGGAAGATCGATCGACCGAAAGGAAAATCTCCATCAGCCCATCAGATGCTGCCTATGTCATGTACACAAGTGGAAGCACTGGCCAACCCAAGGGAGTAATACTGTCACATTCTGCTGCATGTCAGGCCCTATTAGCTCACGATATGCACATTCCCGAATTCAAGAGGTTCCTGCAATTCGCCAGCCCGACCTTCGACGTATCAGTCTTCGAAATTTTCTTCCCCTGGCTTCGAGGGAAGACACTCGTCAGCTGCGACCGCAGAAGGTTGTTGAACAACTTGCCCGGAGTGATCAATGCCCTTTCAATCGACGCTTGTGAATTGACACCCTCAGTCGCAAGCAATCTCCTGCGGAACAGATCGGGCGTTCCTGCTCTAAAAGTTCTCTTGACGATTGGTGAGATGCTCAAACCGTCCGTGGTGGAAAGCTTCGGTGGCGATGAGTCCGAGCCATCGATACTACACGGCATGTACGGGCCTACAGAAGCAACGATACACTGCACACTACAAACGAACTTCTCCAAGACCATGTCTTGCAATCGCATTGGTATTCCCCTCGATACTGTTTCCGCGTTTGTCATTCGAGCAGTCGAAGGCAAATTGTCAGGTCCGCCAGAAATCCTGCCTCTGGGGGAAGAGGGTGAACTCGCTGTTGGTGGGTATCAGCTTGCCGACGGATATCTCAACCGCCAAGAACAGACCGATGCAGCTTTCGTGCAACATTCAGAATTTGGAGTGCTGTATAGAACTGGCGATCGAGCACGAATGCTCTCGGACAGGACTTTCGAATGTCTCGGCCGAATTTCGAGCGGACAAGTGAAGCTTCGTGGTCAGCGCATCGAGCTGGGAGAGATTGAACATGCGGCGGCAAAGACCCCAGGATGCACTGATGTGGTTGCAGAGGTGATTTCGAACACGTTGGTCGCATTCTGTGTGAGCGGAGCATCGGATCTGGATAGAGACGCTGTGACGGGTACGTGTCGCAAGTGGCTGCCAGAGTACATGGTTCCTGGCGACGTTGTGATACTGGAATCCTTTCCTTACTTGGCTTCTGGGAAATGTGATCGCAAAGTCTTGCGTGCACAATATGAAGAGCGACAAGTGGCAGATGGGACGGATGATGGGCCAACACAAAGTGAGGAACTGCAACAGGTGTTGGCATGTCTGGAAGAGGTACTGGGCGCGCAGATCGCGGCGAAGTCATCTTTGGCGACCTGCGGACTAGACTCGCTTTCATCAATACGTCTTGCCGCTGCGCTCCGAAAGCAAGGACTTGCTCGGCTCGATGCGGGTCAGTTGCTCACCGCAAAAACGCCCGTTGACATACTTTCCATTTCGAGTGAGGTCATGGATCAAGCTTCTACTGGCGGTTCGCTACAAGAAGTTCGCAGTACGTACCGCGAAAGACTCGATCGAGAATTGCAAAGCACACTGGACCAGAAGCTTCAAGATGATATCGAAACTTCCTTCCCGTGCACACCTCTGCAGATTGCCATGATTACCGAGACTGCGAAGAGGCCTCGAGCCTACTGCAATTGGGTCAAGCTTGCTTTGCCCCAGTGCGCAGACCCATTCCTCCTCCGCCAAAGCCTGCAGAAGTTAGCCTGCGCCCATCCTTTGATACGATCTGGCTTCGTACCAACGCCAAACGTCGCACAGTCCTACGCGACAGTAATCTGGCGGTCCTTGGCAGATCATCAAATTACGGAGCACAAGGAGGGTGGGCCGGCCTTCGAGATCAAGAATGATGTGGATCTCCTTCGGCCTGCAAGATTTCTGTGGTCGAAACATGAGCATGGCATTGAGCTCCTTGTGCAAATTCATCATGCTCTCTATGATCAGTGGTCCATGGACTTATTCAGAGATGACCTCAGTGCAATCTTAGCTGGGCAAGCTCCTCGTCCTTCTGCGTCATTCCAAGTGATTGCTGATCATTACTTGCTTCATGGAGAGCAGTCCACCTTGGAGGAGTCTGTGGACTTTTGGCAGGATCAGCTGCGAGACATTTCGCCCACCTCCTTACCTCTCCTTCGTGGAGATCACGCCAGAGAGGCGTTGCATAGGACTGCCTGGAAGAACACTTCGCTGCCGAGTGCAGAATTCAAGTCGCGCTCCCAAAAGCTCGGCTGCAGTGTTCCCGCAATTTTCCAGACGGCCATGGCGTTGGTACTCGGTGCCTACATTGGCACATCAGATGTGACCTTGGGCTCCGTCTTCTCTGGTCGTACTTTACCGATTGATGAAATTGACACAATCTTCGGCCCCTGCCTAGCTACACTGCCTCTCCGCGTCGACACCAAAGCAGCCAGGACTCGCAAGGACTTGCTGACTGCCGTCACGAATCGGAATCGTCAAATACAGAACCACATGCTGACCTCGCCCACCACAATACGCGAAGCAGCTGGTCTGGCAACCGGGAGCAATGCTTTCGATAGCCTGTTTGTGTGGCAAGAAACCACATTGCCAGCTTACGGTACGGAAGAGCGCGTGCGAGAGATTGACTCAGCGGATGAACTTGAATTCAATCTCGTCCTCGAATTCGAGCCCAGATCCGATGTAATACAGATACGAGCAACATATCAGCAGCGCTTGATCAGTTCTGAGCAAGTGGATGTTCTCATCAGCCAAATCGAAAGCCTTGCGGAACTGCTAGCCGGTGACAGCAACGGTTTAGTTGAAGATCTCCAGCAGGACCTGCATCCCGATCTTCTGTCCATCTACAATCCAAATCCTACATCCTACGCGGCAACGTTCGAAATTACCGATTCCATATCAAAAATTGCGTGTGCAGAGCCGGAACGAACGGCGATCAAGTTTGCGTCGCGCCTTGAGCGAGATGCCATGCAACACACATCCATCACGTACAAAGAGTTGGACGAACGCGCCAACGCCATGGCCCACGAGTTCATTGCAGCTGGTCTGCGACCGGAGAGTCTCGTATGTATCTGCATGGAGAAGTGCATCGATCTCTACGTTGCCATGTTGGCTTCTTTCAAAGCGGGTGCTGGCTACTTGCCTCTTGTCCCTGAGACGCCGAAAGCCAGGATAGCGTCTATTTTGGATCAGGCACAAGTCGACCTATGTGTGTGCGACTCACAATTTTCCGCCAACTTTCAAGACTTGCCGCCTTCGAAGACACTGGATATCTCGTCGTTCGATGTGACGGAAAAGCCGAGTCACGCCCCAGAAGTGACACAAGTTGGCTCTCGTATTGCATACATGGTATTTACAAGCGGCAGTACGGGCGAGCCCAAAGGTGTTGCAGTGACCATGGACAACCTCAAAGGCAACATAGCAGTGCTTGCAGATCTTTATAACGTATCGCCTGAAGATCGACTGCTACAATCCTGCTCACAGGCATTCGACGTCAGTGTGTTCGAGATCTTCTTCACCTTCTCCACGGGCATGTGCTTATGCTCTGCGACAAAGGACGTCCTCTTTCAAGACTTTGAACAGAGCATTCGTGCTTTTGAGATTACACATCTGTCATTGACGCCTACAGTCGCAGCGCTGGCAAGGCCGGAAAATGTGCCAAGTGCCAAATTTCTGGTGACCGCTGGTGAAGGCATCACCGAGAAGGTGCACCGATCGTGGGCTGGCCATGGTCTACATCAAGGTTACGGTCCTTCAGAAACCACCAACATCTGTTCAGTGCACATGAATGTGACACCGAATGACGTGCTGGGAAACATTGGGCTGGCCTTCAAGAATACCTCCGCATTCGTACTTGCGCCAGAGGGCGACTTTCAAATTCTGCCCGCCGGCGCATACGGCGAGTTTGCGTTTGGTGGAGAGCAAGTTTTCCGCGGGTATCTCGGTCGCGATGATCTGAATTCGACAAAGATCATCGACCATCCCGAGTATGGTCGTATCTACAGGAGTGGTGACATGGGAAGAATACTTCCCGATGGCACGCTATTGATCTCTGGCAGACTGGACGATCAAGTTAAGATTCGAGGCAATCGAGTCGAACTTGGCGAGATCAACGCAGTCGTTGCAGATCATGCTGAAGTGTCGGACTGTGCTACCATTGTCATAGGCGACAGCAGTGCCAATCAAATGCTCGCCACCTTCTGGACGCCTAAAGCTGCCTCTGCCGGTTCCTCTGCCACTGTTCACCACGACGGGACCAAGCTTGTACCGACGCTCTATGAGCGCTTGGAAGATGCTCTGCCCGCATATATGGTCCCGAGCATTCTTGTACCGATTTCCCGACTTCCAATGACGGCACAGGGTAAGCTTGACAAGAGATTACTCAAGACAATCTACACTGAACTCGATCGGGACACAAAGACCAGCTTGTCTCGCTCGCATGAGAGCGCGGGACAAGAAGGTCCTGTAAATGACACCGAGCAAACTATTGCTCAGACCATCTCTCGTGTGCTCGATGTACCGTTGGAGGGCATCTCCAGAACAGCTTCGTTCTTCGGAATCGGGATGAACTCTCTCAATGCCATACAGCTTGCAAGATCTTTGCAGAAGGGGCTGGGCGTCAGCGTTAAAGTCAGCACGATTCTCAAACAGTCGAGTATCGCTCGGCTGTCAAGGTCAATCTCTGCATCTGATCGAGAGGATCCAGGGTCAGCTGGCACTGATATCGGGGATCTGCTCGACGACAAGTTAGTTGGAGTGGTCAAATCATCAATGAACGGACTCGCCGTCGAGGCTGTGCTTCCGTGCACACCCCTCCAGGAAGCAATGCTGTCAACGAGTGATGGTAGAAACGAAGCATATTGCACCACACTGAAAATACGGTTTGCAGGTGACATGAAAAAGCTGAAGGCATGCTGGACCACAATGACGAAACGACATGCGATCTTGCGAACCGCGTTCCGCGAGACTGCTTTTCCCTCCAATCCATTTGTCCAGGTAGTGCTCACGGAGCCATATCCGACTTGGGAATCGACAGCCCTGCCATTGACCAACGGCAAGGCGAATGGCAGTCATGAACAATTGAACGGCAATGCTGGGGCTCAACTGAATGGTCATAGGTGTTACGATTCAGCTCTTGATCCCGATGTGCACGAACCTGCACTGCCTGGTGTCGGACCCAACCGACCGGTACAAGTCACTCAATGTGAAAAAAATATCTATCTGCAGATGCATCATGCTGTCTACGACGGCATTGCCATCGAGAACTTGTTCAAGGAGCTCTCGGATCTCTATCATGATAAGCAACTTGCAAAGCCCGTTCCACTTGCCCCTTTTCTGGCAGAGGTGAGAAAACAGAACACGCAGGCGGCGTTTGATTTCTGGTCCTCGCGCGTCAAGTCATTCGAGCCGCACCCTTTCCCGCCGTTGGAGGCATCGGAAGCGGTCAAGGAGGGCGTCTTCAAGCTCAACATGGGAATGTCATCGTCCGAGATGGCGACATTCGGCGAAAAGCATTCCTGCACAAGTCTCAGCATCTTTCAGGCAGCCCTTGCGAAGACACTTGCATGTGCTCAGAACGAGTCAGACATTTGCTTTGGTAATGTCGTCAGTGGAAGATCTGTCGCTGTCGCCGACATCGACCGTCTCGTTGCTCCTTGTTTCAACACTGTTCCTGTGCGAATGCAGCTCAGAGACCTATCGTCCAACTTGGAACTCATTCGAGCCTTGCATCGGAACAATCTGGATTGTATGGCGTATCAGTTGACTGCACTTCGACGTATTCAAGGTCTCAGCCGAGACCCTTCGAAGCATCTCTTCGATACGCTCCTGCTTGTGCAACCGCCGCAGGCTGAAGAGCATTCGTGGGATGTCGAAGAGGATGAAGATATGGGCATGGGCATTCCGCTCGTGCTTGAAGTGCTCCCCGGCCGAGACGACTCTCAACTGTTGGTGCACTACATGTCCGACAAGCTCAGCCTTGAACTGGCCAAGAAGTTCGCACAAACGTTCCTATCGAGCTTGCGCAGTTGTTTGATATTTTCTTCCGGTAGCATTGATGACGTCGGTGATGCTGCTGCTGAGGAGTTCGCTGGAAAGCTGACGCCTCTCGGGACCTCGCAGTCCGAGGATGAAGACGCCGATAATGGCCAAGATGCATGGACTGCGGAGGAAAACATGGTCCGCGAGACCTTCGCGGCACTGGCCTCGATCAGTCCAAGTCAGATCTCCAAGCGCACTTCCCTGTATCAGATCGGTCTGGACAGTCTGAATGCCGTGCAAGTCGCATCACAGCTGCGCAAACGAGGTGCAAAGATCGATGCTGCCGATGTCATGCAATTGCAGACGCCTACTGCCCTTGCGAACCTGATGACTTCTGACCAGCGTACGAAGCCTACTGAACACAACCAAGGCATCGATCTCGAGGAATTTCAGAATGCACACAGGCAGAGACTCCTCGCCAGTCTCGAAATTGAAGGAGATGCCCTTGAAGCCATTCGACCCTGTACAGCGGCGCAAAGTGGCATGCTTGCGCAATTCGTCCAGTCTGGAGGCGAGTACTACTTCAGCAAAAGCGTCTATGAAATCCCTCAGGGAATCACCTTTGAGCAAATACGTGATGCATGGGCAGCCGTTCAGCACAAGCATCAAGTGCTTAGGATGGGCTTTGCCCAGACTGAGGATGCGGCCACGCCATTCGTGATGCTGATCTACAAACCAACTGCAATTCCGGTGGAGACGGTGTTGAAGGCGGGTGAACCTTCATTGGAGAAAATGTCTCAGATTATGCAATCATCGGTCTTCGATGCTCTTCATCATCCTGCGTGGAGAGCTGCGATTCGACATGATGGCGGGTCGAGAGCAATGGTCCTCTCGTTGCACCATGCCCTTTACGATGCAGATGCTCTCGAATTGCTGTTGACGGAGTTTGCCAAAGCGCTGCAAGACGTGGATCTTGGCCAGCCACGGACTATTGATGCTGTGGTGAAGATTCAGCTTGATGGTGCCATCGAACGAAAAAGTGAGAGCGAGCAGTTCTGGAAAGACTCGCTTCAATCCACACAGCTCGTCAGATTTCCAAACCTGACGCCGACCATTGTCAAGCAGAGTCGAGCGCAAGTGGCCGAGCTGAAGTTGAGTACATCCATCTCTGCATTGGAAGCCTTTTGCAGAGACAAGGGAGTTACAATTCAGGCTGTCGGACAGACAGTCTGGGCTCAGCTGCTGGCAGCGTACGTGGGTGAGCCAACAGTCACATTCGGCACAGTCTTTTCGGGTCTCTCCTCGTCTGCAACAAAGGGCGTGGCTTTCCCCAGCATCGCTACGCTGCCTGTGCACTGTGACACCAAACAATCTTCTCTCGAATTGGTGCATGCAATGGTCAACTATAATTCATCTGCACAGCGTCATCGCTTCAAATCCCTGTCCGACATTCAACGTCTAGCGGGAACACCTGGGCAACCACTCTTTGACACAGTCTTCGTGTACCAAAAGAGCAGCAGCGGTGATGAGATCCGATTTGATTGGAATACACTCAGTGACAGCTTGGGCATTGATTACGCTGTGTCGATGGAAATGCACGCCGATGTTTCTGGGGAGCTCAATCTACGCTTGACACACGATGTTTCGATCTTACCAGAGGAGCACGCCACTTTGACATTGCAGCAGTATGATTATTTGTTGAGCTCAATGCTGGGAAATGCGGCCTCAGATGAGACTGTGCCACAGCTCATGTCCATTACACCCCCAAAAGAGGCAGTACTGCCTAGCGACGTAACTCTACTGCATCAGTTCCTGGAACGTGGCGTGGTGGACCACCCAGATAAGCCGGCGCTTGAATTCATCTACAGTTTGGACAATTCAGCCAAGAGCAGAAAAATGTGGACATACCGACAACTTGACGAGCGCGCCAATCAAGTGGCCAACCTGATTCAAAAGCACTCGGTGCAGCTAGGCTGCATGATTGCAGTGTGCATGAGCAAGTGTCCTGAAGCCACTTTTGCGTTCATCGGTATTCTCAAAGCAGGATGTTCCTTTCTCGCAATGGATCCGGACTTGCCGCTTGCGCGTCGCAAATTCATTGCTGAGGATTCTGCTTCAAAATTGCTGTTCGTCGATTCAGGCAAGGCGGATCCAGAAATGGCAGATGTGGTCCGCAATATCGAATTGACTGAAGTATCCTTGATGGATCTGCCATCTTCAGCGCCGGCGATAAATGCCATCGATCCGAGCTCGACCAGTTACTGTCTCTATACAAGCGGAACTACGGGAGCGCCAAAGGGGTGCGAGATCACACACGAGAACGCCGTTCAAGCCATGCTTTCCTTCCAAAGACTCTTCGCCAACCACTGGACGCCATCATCTAGATGGCTTCAGTTCGCCAGCTACTGGTTCGACGTTTCTGTTTTGGAGCACTTCTGGAGTTGGAGTGTGGGCATCACCATGGTCGGCGCCCCGCGCGATCTTGTCCTAGAAGATCTCCCATGCTTCATCAACACAGCAAATATCACGCACATTGACCTCACGCCTTCGCTGGCTCGTCTACTCAAGCCCGAGGAGGTCCCCAGCCTGCACAACCACGTCTTCATTACCGGCGGAGAAGCGCTGAAACAAGAGATTATTGATGCTTGGGGACCGTACCATACCATCTACAATGGTTACGGGCCCACCGAAGCGACAATTGGATGTACCATGAACGTGCACATTGGGCCAGACGCGAAGCCATCCAATATCGGTCCTGCTTTCGACAACGTCGGTGCCTTCGTTCTGGCTCCAGAGACAGATCAGCCCGTGCTCCGGGGCGCAGTCGGCGAGCTTTGTGTGTCGGGCAAGCTTGTCGGCAAAGGCTATTTGAATAGACCAGATTTGACCGCCAAAGCCTTCCCGCACCTTGAGCGTCTGGGCGAGCGTGTCTACAGGACCGGAGATCTGGTACGACTGCTCGCGGATGACTCTTTCTCTTTCATTGGGCGAAAGGATACCCAAGCCAAGTTGCGTGGTCAGCGACTCGAAATTGATGAGATCGATGCTGTCATCAAAAGCGCACATGCCGGTATTGCAGATGTGGCTTCACTAGTCGCGAAATCCAGCGAAGACAAAGGTGAACTGCTCGTGTCTTTCATTATCGATAATGATGCGCGCAGTCGCAATCTGCATGTTGCCCAGTCTGGTCAATCTGCAGAACTTGTCGTTGCTGCAGATCAAGCTTGTCGGGACAAATTGCCAGGCTACATGGTGCCGACTCATATCATCCCGCTATCGAGGCTACCATTGACTGTCAATAACAAGGTCGATGCCAAGAGACTGGTTGCATTGCTTTCAGAGCTGAGCACGCAGGAGCTGCAGAAGCTGAAAGGCAGTCAAGACTCAAATCGTCCTTTGCGCGGCAGTGAGCGCAAGATTGCAAAGGCCCTCAGCAGATTGCTGTCGATTGATGTCAAGGAGATTGGTGCCTCCTCCAATGTGTTCTCTCTGGGGCTCTCGTCGGTCTCGGCGATCAATCTGGCGTCGCTTCTGAAGCGGAACGGATTCGAGAATGCTAGCGTCGCAGCGATCATGAACAATCCAACAGTCAGCGCTCTGGCCAAGGCAGTCTCCGGGCAAAGCAGCAATGTCCAGTCGGAGCGGAATGCGATTCGGCAGGCTCAGCTGAGTATATCGGCATTTGCTCAGCATTACCGCAGTATCGCTGCACAGACATTGGCTGTCAATGTGTCGAGCATCGAAGGTGTCGCTCCGTGCACTCCATTACAGGAAGGACTGCTCGCGGACTCCATCAAGAGCTCACAGAGGCCGTACTTCAATGTTTTCCACTATCGAATGCGAGATGTCAATATGGACCGTCTGAATGATGCTCTGTCCCGCTTGCACAAAGAAGTGCCTATCCTGCGAACTTCTTTCATCCGGACCGAGGATGGATTTTTCCAAGTCATTCTACGGGATGCTCAACTAAAGCTCGATCTGGAAAACGTGGAGAATGAGCAAGATTCCCAATCAATCCTGAAACAGCGCAAGGCAGAATGGGAAGCACTTGCGGAGACCGAAGTGACTACGCCTTTTGGAATTGTCATTGCTCGCTCGCCTGAGAGTACTGTCCTGGCGATGCAAGTGCATCACGCTCTATACGATGGCATCTCGTGGGATCTGATGATGCATAAGCTGGAGGAGTTGTACGTGTCGGACGTGGATATCGACTTTGGCCCAAGTTTCGTCGGAGCACTGCCCTACGGACCACTCTGCCACCGGAAAGACGCAAAATCGTTTTGGGAGCAGCGCATGAAAGGCTTCCACTTCACTCCACTCCCGAATGATACGTACGATCCTGACTGCAAAGGAGCATCCGTCACAAGGAAGCTCGACGCAACGGCGGCGATTGACACAGTCAGAAAGAGCCTGGGCGTCTCGCACCAGGCTGTTTTCCAAACCGCTTTCATCATCGCATTGCATCAGGTCGCGCCCCAGTCACAAACCTATGGAGTCGTTCTCTCTGGCCGCTCCATTGACTTCGAGGATGCAGATATCGTACTTGGCCCCATGTTCAACACTGTCCCTTGTGGCGTTGACGTCGAGCCTACAGACAAGTGGTTGACTTTGTTGCAGCGCTGTCACCAATCAAACACTGCCGTCCTTCCATTCCAGCACACATCGCTGCGTGACGTACGCAAACATTGCAGCCGCCATCCTAGCGATCCAATGTTTGATGTGCTTTTCGTCTATCAACGATCGGAGAACGACTTGGCGATGAAGGATAGCGGTTTCGAACTCATGCCGGTCGAGTCTCCCGCCGAATATCCTCTGGCGATTGATGTAGAACAGTTTCCCTCGGGGTCGGTTCAACTTACTGCTGCCTCGCAGCCAGGGTTCTTGAACGGCCAGAGCCTGACTCAATTCATGGAGTATTTTGAAAAAGCTTTGCAGTACATCGTCGAAGGCGTGCAAGGGGACGTTGGGGAAGTTTTCACCATCTCGAGGAGCAGCACGAGCGTAACACCGACGCAGAGGCAAGATTCTGCTACTCAGGTCAATGGAGCATCAGATTTTGAATGGAACTCAGAAGCCAGCACATTGCGCTCGCTTATTGCAGAGATAGTTGGATGTCCCGAGAGCGATGTGACGGAACACATCGGAATCTTTACGCTTGGTCTGGACAGTATCGATGCAGTGAAATTGGCTGCGCGTATGAAGAGAGCAGGACTGCCACTGCCGGTCAGCAAGATTCTGAACGCTCAGACGATACCCAAGATCCTTGAAAGTCTGCAAAGCGATGCAGTCGACAGCGGCAAGTCGCAAACCACGAGCAAGCTGTCCAAGTTGGAATCACAACTTCATTCCATTGCAAAGCAAATGAACGGCGATGTGGAGCGCGTCATTCCTGCTGCTCCAGGACAAGAAGCCTTGATCGCAGAAATGATCCGCTCCGACTTTCAAGAATATTTCAACTCGGATGTGCTTCGGCTGCAAGAAGATACGGAGGTTGGCAAACTGAAGCAAGCCTGGCAGCAAGTTGTCGATGCATCACCAATTCTTCGCACAGCCTTCGTGGATGTCTCCAACCCCGATATCGATGCCACATTTGCGCAGGTTGTCCTGAAGCCTGCTCCACTGCACTTCGATGAGGTTGAAAAGGACAGCCTTGATGGGCTTGTCGAGTACTTTGAGACCGTCAAGGCAGATGTGCGCAGATCACTCCCAAGCGCTTCACCACTTCGTTTGGCGATTGCAACGATTGGTACTGAGCGTTATCTCGTCCTATCGCTGGCACATGCACAATATGATGGCCATAGCATTGGGCTGCTGCACGCAGATATTGCTGCGGCTTATGCAGACAAATTGGAACAGCGTCCGAGCTATGAGCCAGTCGTTGAGCAAGCCCTGGGTGCTACAAGTGACGATTCCATCTCCTACTGGCGCGACACACTTGCTGGCGCCAAGTTGTCGAGTTTCGGTATCGCCGATACTACCGACAGTCCAACAACCCACCGAGCGGAACGAGCTGCCAAGCTTAAAAACACGGAAGCGCGAAAGATATGTCAAGAGTTGGGCGTCTCTTTGCAGTCGCTTGCACAAACTGCATGGGCTTCTCTACTCGCAACATATGTGCAAGACATTGAAGTGCTCTTCGGCGTTGTACTTGCTTGCCGCGACAGCGAAGAGGCCGAGCAGATTCTCTTCCCGACTATGAATACCGTTCCGGTCAGAGTAACGTTGCACGGATCCGCATCGCAAATGCTGCGCGATGTCCAAGATAGGATCAATGGCATGCGGCTGTATCAGAGGACGCCTCTGCGTTACATCCAAGCGGCGTGTGGAGATTTGCCGCAAGCTAGCAAGAACAAACCCAGGCAGGGCCTGTTCGATACCCTCTTCATCTATCAGAGCAGAGGGGACTTGGTCGATGAGGCTCCTCGACCCCTGTACGAGTCTGCCATCGCTGACGCGAACGTCGAATATCCGGTCGCAGTCGAAGTCGAGGCGATCGGTGACAAGCTTGTCCTGCGCGCCGCCTGCAAGTCTTCCGCATTGGATGCCGCGGGCACTCTGCAGCTGCTGGACCGGTTTGATGCCGTACTGAGCTTCCTCGCCTCTGACCAAGATCAGCCGACAGTCGACTTCTCGGGCGACGAGGTCAGCGTCTGCGGCTTGCCTTCATTTACACTCCACTCCGAGACACTGTCAAGACAGACGACCCGAGAGCAATATGTTCTTGAGGATTCCGAAGATGAATCGGAAGACGACTTGGCCACGCTGGACATTATTCGGTCGGCACTTGCTCAGGTGGCAAAGACGTCAGTGGAGGAGATTGCGCCGAATGCCACTGTTCAATCTATGGGTATCGATTCCATCTCGGCCATCAAGGTTGCTTCTCTCCTACGTAAGGAGTCAGTCAAGCTGTCAGTCAGCGATCTCGTGAGGGCGCAGACGCCAAGGGGTATGGCGCAGCTGGTTGCCAGGAATGAGCCTGCCGGCAGTGACGATGAGGCCTCTCAGGATACGATGTCGAATGCGCTGAAGGCTGTCAATGTCGCAGGCGTGCACGAGAGACTGGGCGTGACCGCCGAGGACGTTGAGGATATCCTGCCTGCGACTGCTGGACAAGTATACATGCTCTCCATGTGGCAGAAGACTGGCGGAGAGCTTTTCTTCCCGACCTTCAAGTACCGTGTCCAGACCAACAAGACTGCGGAGGATTTGCATCAGGCTTGGAAGCAGTTGGTGGCACAACGCCCGATCCTCCGGACTGCGTTCTGCCAAACTGGAGCAGCGGGCTCAGTTGTTCAGGTCGTCCAGAAGACGGTTGCAGATAGTATCAGCACGGACGAGGCTGAGCGCAAGATCACCACGCAGCCATTCGCCCAGCTTCATGCGTGCAAGACCGATGACGGCTTCGATTTGAAGCTTACCATCCATCACGCGCTGTACGATGCAGTCTCCTTGCCTCTTCTGATGCAGGATCTCAGTTCTCTCCTCGAAGCTCAATCACCGGCGGAGACCGCTGTCAGCTTCAAAGACTACCTGGCGCTTGGCTTGAAGATGAAGTCAGCAGAGTCGCGTCAGCATTTCTGGACAAAATATCTGACGGGAGTCGAGGCAGCCAAGCTGCGCCAGCCCGAAGCTGAGAGAGCAGAGAAGGTGCAGATATATAAGCCCGCAGCTCTGACATACGTCGAGGATCTCGAGCGGGCAGCGAGAAGTGCAGCAGTGTCGACGCAGGCTTTGTTCTTCGCTGCATATGCCAAGGTCTATCTCAAGCACGCAGCGCACGTCCAGGATGACTCACAGGATGTGGTGATGGGGGTCTACATTGCCAACAGATCCCATCTGCACAATCTCGATCAGCTGGCGGCACCGACATTGAATCTGCTGCCTCTCCGCGTGCGAGCACCAGGACAGATCGATCTTTTGACCAATGCCAAGCAGATCGATCACGACCTGCGACAAATCACCGCCGCAGAGCACTCATGCGCCAGTCTCGCTGAGATTTTTGCATGGACGGGAGTGAAGATGGACACGTTTATCAATTTTTTGAAGCTGCCGAGTCAGGATGATCAGGCGCGCTCGGGCGGAAGCACCACCGAGAGCAACGAGGAGTGGAAGGACGAGGTTGCACGGCTGCATGTACCTGAAAAGCCAGCATCTTTCGCGATGCCGCCAGAACTCGAGGATTTTGAAGTCGATGAAGCGTATCAGCATGCGGTTGATGTGGAACTGGCTGTCAAGGATGGCCAGTTGAGTGTGGGACTTTTCTGTCGGGAGGACATGATGGGTCTCCAAGAGGCCCAGCGTTTAATCGGGGAGTTTGTGGAGGAGTTGCGGTTGGTTGTTCAGGAGCATTAGATGAAGTTTTTGGGACAGTTGCATTCGGAAGGGAGTGGTTGGTGTTCGGGAGAGATGATTTCTTTCCTTGTGGATATTCCTTTGCGTAATAGAGCGGCTGCGATAGATGTCTAGACAGCGTGAGCTTCTGTGTATACCGAAATCATAATTCTGGTTCCACGGTCATGCTCAGTCTTTTTCCAATTTTGCAGACTTTTGGTGCCCTATGATCGTGGCTCCAGCTCGCTGCGCACTGAGAATCAACGGCCTGCCTCTTGTCACGATCGGCGTTCCCAACCATCCGATGGCGTTGAGCAGATCTCTGTCTGTTAGCACTCTACTAAAGCCCCACATTTCATCATCAGCTAGATAAGCCCTGCGATTGCAGCAGACACATCTCAACGTGCTCGGCGGAGCAACCGCGGAGGAGCAAGCATTCTGCAGCATGATTTGGGACTATGTGCGGAGGGGAATTTGCTGTGGCGTCGATGGTCAAATTGCGTTTGCTGGCTGTGGCTTGGCGAGATGCTGCTGAAAGGGGGTCTTTCGCCTTGTCTCCGCGTGATTGGGTGGAGACCTGGCCGGGCAATCATTGCAGATGGACGAGGACTGTTTGTTTCATGGAGGATGGTATGACACGCGTAGTTGTGCAAGCGTAAGAGGGAGCAGAGTGGGGAGTGGGAACAGAATGGAGTCCGGACACGTCAGATTCAGCCTCATGGCACGTGCGCAGCGTGTTTCGTGTTTTCGCTCGCCAGTCGCGGGCCGAAGATCGATAAGCAGGAGATACCCCTGTCTATCGGCCGGCAACTCCCTCGCCGGACTAGGATCCCCATTCCATCTCTTGCTCTCGCTCGCCAGTGACTGGCCGCCCACGTGCTTCTCCTTTTCTGGGCGGCGGCTTCTTCCCGCGCTGAACTTCACCTCGGAGCCAGCTCTCTGCATCACCACCACCACTCTCTCTTTTCCCCTTTCGCTTGTTTCTATCCCGTCGGCTGCGCATCATCGTTATCATCATCGGCATGTCCTCCAAAGACGATATCCGCATGTCTGGCGACGAGGACCGCAAGCTCGAGGGCGGCCAAGCGCAGGATCCTCCCGCCAAGCCGGAAGCGCCTAAGAATGACCTCCATCCGGCCTTCTATATCGCGTATGTCGCATGCCCGGACCTTCCAGCGCGAGTCTCGGGGACATGCTGCTAACTCGCTGACGCAGTCTCTGGATCACCCTCTCCGGGAGCGTCATTCTGTTCAACAAATGGGTGCTGAGCACTGCCAAGTTTGGTAAGGCGTAGCATCAAGCTGGTCCGTCTACCTGCAGCTCTGATGGACTGACTGGGAATAGAATTCCCGCTCTTCTTGACGACATGGCACATGGTATTCGCCACGGTGGTCACGCAGTTGCTGGCCAAGTTCACGACAGTCCTCGATTCGCGACACAAGGTTCCGATGAACCGTGAGACGTACACTAGAGCCATCTTGCCCATCGGATTGTTTTTCAGCTTCAGCTTGATTTGCGGAAACGTCGCCTACATGTATTTAAGCGTTTCTTTCATTCAGATGTTGAAGGTAAGACATTTCGACGAGACCGGGCGAAAGACGTGCTGACCATGCCAGGCATCTAATGCTATTGCCACCCTGCTTGCCACATGGGCCTTTGGCATTTCTCCTCCGGATATGAAAAAGTTGGCCAATGTCTCTGCTATCATGGTCGGTGTCATCATTGCCTCGTACGGCGAGATCAAGTTTGTCATGATTGGTTTCATCAGTATGTGGTGCCTCGAGTGTCTCTTCCCTGCAACGATACTGACACTACTTCCAGTCCAAATGGCAGGTATCGTCTTCGAGGCTATCCGCCTTGTCATGGTTCAGCGCATTCTCTCTGCACCCGAATTCAAGATGGACCCTCTGGTCTCTCTGTACTACTACGCGCCAGCTTGTGCTGCCATCAACGCCGTCTTCACCTTGTTTGTCGAGATTCCCAAGATGACCATGGGCGATATCTACAACGTTGGAATCTTCATCCTCATCGCCAACGCCGCTGTCGCCTTCTGTCTCAACGTTTCCGTTGTGTTCCTGGTGAGTCCGAACCACAAGATTATAGGACACGTCGAAGACAGACGCTAACAACCACCAGATCGGAAAGACGTCTGCAGTCGTCCTGACCCTCTCGGGGGTGCTCAAGGACATTCTTCTGGTCGTCGCGTCCATGGTCATCTTTCGCGACCCCGTCGCTCCTCTGCAATTCTTCGGCTATTCGATCGCGCTTGGCGGACTGGTCTGGTACAAGCTCGGCCCCGAGGGCGTCAAGAATGGCCTGCGTGATTCTCAACTTGCTTTTGCGCAGATGCGCCAGAGCAACCCTGCACGCGCCAAAGGACTGATGATTGCTGGATTTTTCGTTGGGGCCTTCTTGATGACATATGTCTTTTTCCCATCTCTGGTCGGACTTGATCAGCCCAAGAGCCCTTTCACTGGTTGAGCTGTTGGGACATTCAACCCCCAGGAGAAGTTGGGCTAGCCTCGTGCTTTGCTTTTGACTGGTCTTTGGAAGACTGCGAAGCCGGGTCTGGGGTAAGCAATTCAGTTGTGCCGTCTGATCGGCCACATTCTCGAGTCCGTCGAGTCAACCGTGGCCGAAGAGATCCGGAGCCCTGGATCACTGGCACACCTTTACGACTGTGGCTCAATCTAGCTCGGAGGCACTGCTGCCTACATCTTCGAAGCGCCCCGCCTACACACATAGGCTCTTTCCAGACCACTTTGTACACGCTGATATCGCGCACGACGCAACTTCGGCCGGCGTGGGCCTATGACGGAAGTACGAACCACTTGTCGCACGTCGATCAGCATCTCTGTTACCATATTCATAATATGTAATCCATGTACCATGACCCCAGTTCGCGATCCCCCAATGAGCGTCTTATTTCGTACATGAGACCACCCACAGATGCATTTGTAATTGGAAATGTTAAAAGCTCCATTTCTCTCCATCCTGCGGAGCTTCATAGCAGCAAGCTCGATCTCTTGTTCAGAACTTTTCCCTTACATGTCGTCAAGTGCTGAGGGTAAAGAGACGTATGTGCGCGATGGACAAGTCAGGATCTTTCATTTGCTTGGTGAATAATTACTCGCTCATGTGAACGTAGCTACCCGGCCCACCTCCCCACTCCACGCTCACCGACTCTCCCCTCGCTCTTCCACTGCACGTCTTCCATCCAACCTCGCCTGAGGCTCTGATTCTTACAGACGAGCAGACGTAATCCCACCTGTCCCTCTACTCGTACCTTCGCCCGCAGCTGCGTACAGATCATCGTGCCCCGGCACGCGCGCTGTGACGGGACTCCCTGACACAGCCAGCCATGAGCGTGATGAATGGATGGATGGACGAATGGATGAATGGATGAATGGATGGATGGATGCGTAGATGTATGGTCAAGCCGGTATCCAACAAGAACAAAGAGTACCATCCCCAAAGGAAACAACATACCATGAAGAAGTCCTCCGCGATGTTACACGACTCCCAACAGGATGATTGCAAGCGTCGATCTCGCGATTCTGCTGGAGATGGTGACGGGCGTGTCCAGAAGAAACTTCGGGCGGAGTCGTCGTAGCGAGGGTTGGACATTCGTAGCAAGAATACGTCGTCGGGTGTTGTATGCAACCGAGGACAAGGATGAGGTCTTGAGAGGTCTTGAACTTTCATGAGGGTGGAAGGGGTTAGTGATGGATTGTGCTTGTCTGTTCTTGCACTTGCGGAGATGGCGGCTGGGAAGGAAAGCGAGAGAGAGGGTACGACATGATATTCGTGTGCCCCATTTGGCACAACCGAAAAGTGTTCATGCAATTTGTTCTATTCATTCGGGAACTACCACAAATGTGCCCACGGTACGACAAAATCTTCATCTTGTGATACTTTCCGCTGTGCCAGAAATTCGCAAGGAGCATGTCCATGGAACATGGAGCGCAGAGCCGACCAGGCATCCGCATTTCATACGCACCCTTGCACGCATCATTCGTGCATTCAGCAGTTTGAGCAGCTTCAGGAATCGAATTCTGAGGAAGCAGAGATGCGCTTCCTGTTCAGTGCTCGGCAAATCGAAGACGAGTGAGGTAAAAGCCTTGTCGATATGGTCGGTTGCAACTGGAGACGTGGACTTGATAAGTATTCAACCAAGACTGAGTCGAATAGATCCACAAGTGTGGCGGCAATGCTTGTGGAGACTCCAAGGCGTACCAGGAGAAGTTCTCACGAATTCTTTTCGGCGCACCAAGATTTCGACATGATCCTGACCTCCAAAGCCGATAGTGTCGTGTTCGAAATCACCCGGCTAGCATTCAAAACTCGTGACGGCCGCGCACTGGCCGTGCTGCTCAAGGATGTTCCATTTCAAACATCTCCTCCTCACTCTTGTCGCAGGTGCACTCGCCTCTCGGGCGGCGCACCGGACGACCTCATTGTCTCCGGCTGAGTTTGGACACGGTCCACGTCTGGGAACACTCCACAGGCTGGAATCACCATCCATAGCGACAGCCCTCCGACCTCTTCACGACACGCTCGAGGAGAGACTTGCGCGATACCTCCCATCGCCATCAGCAACGACAGCAGCGGCATTCAGAGCAGTACTCCACCGGCTGACGCCTCATACTTTGCCGCGGCGAGGCGTGGAAGGTTCATTAATTACAAGCGCTCTCTCACCAACAGCGACCACGAGCGTGCCGTCGCACTCTTCGACCAATCGGCTGGAGCAAACCGCACGATCAGACTTGTCGTTTGTTTCCGAGCAAGAGTGTGCCGCTGATCCATCGTTGTGCGCCCAATTCAAGTCTACGACTTGGTCAGATCAAAGTCCAACAGCGACCGTGTTCATCCCAGTACCGCTTTCTGCTGCTCCGACCGTCGCCTCTTCAAACGAGTCGAAGAAGATCCACGAGAACATCAACTACGCCTCCAAGATCCAGGACATCAAGGAAGAGTTCTCCGAAGCAGAGCTCGGACACGAACTGGAAGACGTGCCGGATTTCATCGAGCCTGTCTTGAGAGAGCTGGAGAAGGACGGCTTTGCGAATGGCACGGCAAAGCTCGACCTGTCATCGACGGAGAGAAACAGCGTTGTGGTGCGGTATACCGTGCTGCTCAATTCCACGAGGAAGGAGGCGTTCCATGCTCCGCCCTACCAGAAGCTGCCAGCGATCGATTCTCTGCTCGCTGCACTTGTAGATGATGGTCTGGCGATAGATTCTCAAAGGCTGGACGGCCGACACTGGCCGGCGCTCAACAGCCGAGATGAAAAGCCAGCAGATGCGACACCAGGTCAGGAAGGCAAGCAGAAAAAGCTCGACTATACCGACGACTTTCTGGCACTCGATCACGAGATTCAGACGTACAAGCCCAGCACAAATGGCCTGATGCGCGATTTCGCTCCTTTGCTCGACCAGCTTGCGACAGATGGCTACCTGTTTGGGTGGAAAGTAAAAGTTGCCCCATTTCGCGGGAATGTCACTGTCTCGCCAGCAGATTCCGCGGCGAAACAGCAAATCTACGATCCTCTGATGCTGAAAAGTGCTCAAAACATCGGCAGGGGCTGGAGGAGACGCAACGTCTTTATGAAGACTCATTACCAGCTGTACTTGCATATGGTTCGAGATGAGATTGCTTCGAATGAGGCATTGGCTCGGATTAAACGTCCGCGGATTCCTCCCGTTGAAACGGGCGGCTAGTGATGAGCCATCAGGGTGGGCCCGTCCGCAAGAGCGGCACAAGACATGCCGTGCCCGATTCGGGCATATTGTTGCTCTTGAGAATGTTGGGCCAAGACAGAATTAGCCAATGTCATGGTATTGAATTGCTGACAGTCCACGAGGAACGACATTTCGATGAAGTTGCATTCCTGGTGCCAAGGCTTGATTGAATAGAGCTTGTGGATGGGTAAGCCGGCACCTTGACCATAGAGCGCATTGATGAGACCATGTCAGTGTCGCATCCGAGTTGGCTCGTGGGGTTCCGAGCATTCTGACGCGAGTGGCATCGACTCGAAAGAGTACGTTGCTCGCAAAGTGTAGGAAACAACGGTAGATGGCTGAAATCATCAGTCGGCCGCATCAGCCGTCACCGCTGCCATATTCTCCCAAACCACAGAAGATGCCACGGGCCAGGATGACGACAGAACGGCATCTCGCTCCAGACTCTCCGTGATGGCAGTGAAGCGGCCTGAGCTCCTTGGGATGTCCTTGCATCAGAGCACGGTCCGATGTTGCCTCGTCCAAGCCATGCGCCTCTTCCCAGTCCTTCACTCATCGTCAACGAAACTGCTCGCAAGTCTCCCGAATACAGGCACCTCTACGCGGTCGAGTGTCTCGGCATATCTCCACGCGCCATAGGCCAGGTACCCAATTAGAACGATGTCGCAGATGAACAGCAGCCAGCTAATGACAGCTGTCCAGGAGAAGATGATGTGGACGAGGAAAAGGGCGGAGAATCTGTTCGCAAGATAAGTTAGCTTGTAGGAAGTGCAGTGTGAGAAGGGAATGGATGAGACATACACCAGCGCACTCTGCCACGCATGAAACCGCACGTAATCACTCTTGTGCTCAAAAAGTAGCAGGACCATTCCTCCGGCGGGAGGAAGAAGCAGATATGCCAGACAGGCTTCGAGTGCAATATTCAGTCCTAGTGAGGTCTCGTACACAGACGTCAGTCCTCCTCTCCCTCCGAGCGCTGTACTACCTCCGCCTTCCAGTGCTCTTGAACCAATGTAGTCGTTGTAATATGGGTTGCGACTCGCGCGCGAGATACCCTCTGCGTCCTCTTCATCTGAAAGATCCTGATATTGCGAAGGCGAGGGCAGTCGCTGAGCTCGAGCTGCAGCCCAAGGATCGTCGCGGTCAGCAATGGAGGAGATGGCGCGGGAGACGGGTTGGCGCGTCTGTGGACCCGGACTCGACGGCGGACTTCGAATGGGCGGAGGAGATTTGGCACGTTCCGACTCGGGAGGAGAGGACTGGTATGGGGCGAAGTTCATGGCCATTGTGTGCGACAGGAGGAGGTGTTGGTGTTGTTGGAGGTGAAGTCGGAGCGCAGGCAGAAGGATTGGGAAGTTGGCAGGTGGATGTTGGAGACGCGAGAGCTCGCGCTCGGCTCGTGCACATGTCGGCAGTACTTTGATCCCGACAATCGATAGATAAGAATATCCACGACACCACTGGATCATGCCCAGTAATGTCAGCAATCGACATTGATGAGGCGTACAGGCCAATTTGACGCGTCTCGATGACCCGAAGAGCGAGATGCCGCTCCAGCCGTGTTGCCCGCTAGACGTGAGCTCTCTTCTCGCGCTGAATCATCCACGGAGCAGTGCACTCTGACATCATCTCCAACCTCGACGGCACATATACGCGGAGCTCCTGTCGATGAGAAGCGCTCGCCTGCTCCAGACTTCATGCTTCGTCGTCTCTGCAGCCCCATAACACCTCTGACCCCAAGATCTTCCAACACGCTACCACGATCACGTTTAGAGCCATTCACTGCAGTCCCATCAAGAACCTTCCACTCTACCCCGCCAACAGATATGCGTGTCCTGCTCACCGGTGGCTCAGGCTTCATCGCCGCCCACGTTCTCGACATCCTCCTCGAGCATGGCCATTCCGTCGTCACGACCGTCCGCTCGCAGGACAAGGCTGACCGCATCGCCAAAGCGCATCCCAAGAATGACAAGTCCACTCTCGACTTTGCCATTGTCGAGGACATCGCCAAGGAAGGTGCTTTTGACAAGGCTGTAGTCTCGGATCCTCCATTTGAAGCCGTCATCCACACTGCCTCTCCCTTTCACTTCAACGTGACCGACGTGTAGGGTCAAAATCTCCAGTCATTCATGGACTACTCCCGCTAATACATATATTCAGCCAAAAACAACTCCTCGATCCCGCCATCATCGGAACCACGGGCATTCTCAAATCCATCCACGCCCGCGCCCCCACCGTCAAGCGCGTCATCATCACTTCCTCCTTCGCCTCCATCATCAACCCTTCCAAAGGCACCTGGCCTGAACATACCTACAGTGAAGCCGACTGGAACCCCATCACCCACGCCGAAGCCCTTGAATCTCCCGCAGCCGGCTACCGCGCCTCCAAAGTCTTCGCCGAGAAAGCCGCGTGGGAATTCGTCGAGAAGAACAAACCCAACTTCGACATCGCCACCATGTGCCCGCCCCTCGTCCTCGGCCCCATCGTGCACTACCTCAACTCCCTAGACGCACTCAATACCTCCAACCAGCGCATCCGAGACACCATGCTGGGCAAATACAAATCCGAGATCCCCGAGACAGGCACATACATCTGGGTCGATGTCCGCGATCTTGCCCTGGCTCATGTCTTGGCCATGGAGAAGCCCGAGGCGGGAGGCAAGCGGTATTTCATCACCGCGGGTAAATTTACCAACCGCAAGATCGCAGAGGCGATTGCCAAGGCATATCCGGATCTGAAGGAGAAGCTGCCGACTTCCGAGACGAAGGGTGGCGATTATCCCGAGAAGGGCGTGTTTGCGGTGGACACGAGTCGCACGAAGGAGGTCTTGGGATTGGAGTATACCGATTTTGACACCTGTATCAAGGATACTGTGGCGAGTTTGAAGGCGGTGGAGTAGCCTGGAGAAGGAGCGTGGACTTCAGGGTATTGAGTGTCAGTGGTGGCATGTCATATCATCAAGAGATAGAGAATCAATCAACGAAGCAACGATACATATCTTCACATTTCCCCCCTCTCTCTGCCAATTTCCTCTCCTTCTCTGCCCTCGCCACTCTCTACTCCCCTGTGCCCCAAGACCTGTCATCTACCCAGCAAAGCACATACAGTCATACCCTTCAGTCCCGTGGCAGACAAGTCATCGTCACCGACGATGACGCTTGCGCCGCGGATGGAAATTCTTGCTCCATCCAACGCGATGTCTCCATCTTGACGGTGTCGTACAGCAGCTTCGGCGCCGGCGTCGAGGTCGGAGCGTCCTTTTTCGAGGGCATCCAGGCTTCGACTTCTTTCAGCTATGAGTACACTTACGAGGAGTCATCCACTGTGGGGACATCCTACGCTATCAGCGTCCCCGCAGGTCAGACTGGGTCGATGACCTATACGCCAGCCACGGAGTGTGTTGATGGCACCTTCACTGGTACCTGCGACGATGGGACCACATGCGAAGAGCATGCCGCTTGCGTGCCAGTGTTGATCAACGGGGTTCCATCTGGTACTTTTGCTTTCGTGCAGGAGCTTTAGGTCAGCCTTGTGCATTGCAGCGCGAACTGTTGATCCGCTTGCTTCGGCCTTGCAGGACTCTCGCATGTTGTTGTTATCTCCAAACGAGAAGACTCTATTGATCTTGCTCCTGGCAGACGATTCGCTAAGCCGTCAACAAGACATCGCTCTTGACAACGTCTCGTGGCCATTGCATGAGGTCGGTGTGTGCAGATCCCGCCAGCAGACGATCGACAACGGTGACTATCTCTCGGCCACCATTTCTCACGTACCAATATCCCTGTAGATCAATCTGGTGAAGCACGACGCCAAAGTAGCCGTAGAGCAGCATCGCGGCCTCTCGTCTTGCACGCAGTCGCAAGAGGAAGTCTTCTGACACAGCGACTACCCACAGTATTGGACCGGCACCACTTCCATGTCCGCCCCAGTCATTGATGGTCTCGTGCTCGGCAAAGCGTCGAACGGTGTATGCATAGCTCTTGCGAAGGTTGTAGAGGGTTTGATCGTACAGGTCAGAATCTGCGTCGTGTTTCCAGGCTTGCCGAAGACGAAGAAAATTATGGTCCTCTTGAAGGGCATTGTCATCGGGGTCTAGACTGTCCCACGTTGCGTTGTTGAGAAGAGGTGCCAGCTTGCCATGCTGTATGCGCTCGTAGATGGGATGCAGGACCACCTGCACGCCACGCATCATCGGGATCCATGTTGCGCCCAGGACTCGCTGCTCGTCGTATGCACTTGTCATGGTGTCCCCATCGCTCTCTCGGCCGAAGCGTAAGTTCATACATAGGACGATGACGAGGTTGATGGCCGCACAAGCAAAGAGTGCCTCGCAAACATCGTTCGCTACATCCGGCAACAAATGGATGGCCTCGTGAAAGTGCCTCAAGGCTTCTACATGATGATGAACGGCGTCGTTCCAGTGATGCCTGATGTCGTCTCGGGTGCCACACTGATCAGCTCGATGCAACGCGGACAGACTGAGAATGGCATGCAGAACAAAGTGGTGTCGATAGGCTATCTGCGGGAAAACATTCTGCCATAATTCATGTCCTTTGGGAACTCCAGCGATGCTGGCACTGGCCTCGCCTAGCCAATGGTGCAGAAGTAAGAGGTCCTTTGTTCGGAGCGTTATGCTGTCGAGGAGCTGACGATCTTGCCGACCCGGAGATGGAGCGGTAGCGGGGGTCGTGGCCGCCGAGACTGGGTGCTGCTCCCTGTATATGCATTCATGATCATATCTCTCACATGCTGCGCAACGGGGTCTAGCCTCACTGCACTGTCGTCCACAGTAAGCATCATCAGTGAAAAGAGGGAGCAGGTTGACGTGGCGCAATACCTACTTTGATTCGCCGTCGCCTGCACTCCGCACAGCCGCCTCTCGACTTGCGGTGCGGTCGGCGTCCACTTCCGGCGAGAAGCGTGGACATGAGTGTTGCTCCGATGCAGATTGTGCCACAGAGGTGAGAGTTGGGGCAAAGTGCGAAATACGAGATGCGAGATACGACACGCCCCGACGACCGCCAAGGACCCAAAGTGGCAGCGTGGCCTGGCAATGGGTCTGCGGTCTCAAATTTCTGCGACAGTGATGAAAGCTACTGCGATTTCATATTCCTCTCGGGCGCGTCGCGAACTACCTATCCGACAATGTCTCTTGGTGCGGCTAGAATACTGAATGGGCCAAGAGCCACTTTCAATCTCCATCTATCGCACAATGAATACCACTTTGGCGCGTCTGCGTGCATTCATCTCAGTTCGAACTTTGTCAAAGCTGGCTAAAAGTCACCGTTCTCGCTCTGCTTGCTCGGATCGGACAGAGCAGCAGCAATCTCACCCGGGTGCACCCCATTGTACACTGCAAATACAAAGAGCATGCAGCATGCGTCGAACATGTACAAGTAGATCTCGTGTCGGAGCAGGTATCCGTCGTTCCCGGAGCAGTATTCCACGACGCGAAAGGTGGATCGGATGAAGATGACCAAGCTCGCCGCCAGGAGGACCCAGCAGTGTTTTCTCCACGCGACGTCGGTGTAGATTTCTCTGGTCTTGCAAGCTCGATTCATGCGGAGGTAGAACCGGCCGCTGGCGTACATGAAGTAGCCGAAGAAAGCGAGCTGCACGAACAGACCAGCCACCACAACCTTCTGGCCCTTCTCCATGGCTGATAGTGTTCCGCTGGCCATGATGCCGCCTCCCGCCGACTGCATCAAGATCGCAATGACATCGCCCGTGACGAAGATCTTGGTGAGCCATTTCTTGCGCACGACTGAGTAGCGTTCTCCGCCTGTTGCGAGGATAATTCTCCCCAGGCTCATGTAGATGGATGCCGCGCAAAAGGCTGGCGCGACCAGGAGTGTCATCGATTGGATGATGTATGGTCCGACTGCCCATTGATCATTGGCAGATATCGCCCGGCCGATGTAGCCGATGATTTCAACTGGTGAACGCATATTAGCTTCTGTGCAATTGCTGCTGGATATGAACTTGGAAAGGTCACTGACGTAGTCCACCAACAATCAGAGGTATGAAGAACCATGTCCGGGCTCGAATGCATTGTAGGATATGTAGGCCCACTGTGCCGCTGAATGCAATGACAAAGACAATGGCAGCGACTTGACTTGGGTGGTAGTGATAGAGAACGAATTGATTCGGACCGTCGAGCCCCACGCGGATTGTTGTAGACATCTCGTGTGGAATGTGCCTCTTGCGCGGCGGCCTCGTCAAGTAGAATACAGATCAAGATCAGATTGATGGGGTTTGTCAGCGAGTGACTGAATTGACCAAGTTTGTGATGTGGAATGAATGGGATCAAGTTTGCATGTTATGTTAATACTTTCGATAGTCGATCGCAGGAGAAAAAGGGCACCTCGGCAGCAGAAACTGCAGACCGTTATGCGACAGCAGTGGCTTGGCTTTCTCAATGGCTTGCGGGAGCATCTCTGTCGCGTACGAGGTTATGCGTAGCTGAAGCCGAAAAGGCTGCGAAAGCGGCGGTAGACATCCTCGCGTGGCGGTTTTATGCCAGGTGGTCAGAACGCCCTTCTGGGCTAGCATCCTCCCATTGTTGGTGGTGTCCGCAAGGGGCTATGGAGCTATACCAGAGCGGGAAATGAAGCTGAAGTGTGCAGAGCGTGAGATGCGAGATACGTAGTGCGAGATGCGAAATACGAGATACGGCAGCAGGGCGGCGCAGCAGTGCTCGGTCGACTATAATCCGAGAAACAAGCTTTTATCCAGGTCGTGCCTACGATCATTCGAGTCGGTCCCCGTTTCACAAACTTCCGCCATCTGTCAACCGCTTCTTCTGCATACATCTGGCTCTCCACTTGAGTGCTGCTTGTTATTCGACAACACTCTTGCAGCGTCTGCAACACCCTGCTGCAAACAGCGTACATGGCCGTTGTAGAATTGCGAGGAGATAGTGCAAGGTAGTTCCGGCGCGTGAAAAGGAAGGATGTCATAAGATTGATCTTTTTCGCGGAGACGCAACTACAGGAACTGTGGAAATGTGCACTCACTGCGAGGTTCCATATTGCCTGAGCCATGGGTGAGGCACAACTTCCGGATCGAACGTTGTTCATCCCAAATGCCCTGAGGACGCCCCAACATTCGATATCTGGAGCCGTGGACAAGACATACCAGTGACTCGAATCGATCTATGGAGACTTCGGCACATTTCAGCGCCCGATCAGCCTCCGAAGTTGCCCTTCCGTGCAGAAGATCGACAGCCACTCCACTAAGGACCGGGCGGCTGTCGGCAGAAATGACTTCACTTGGCAGTAGCGTAGCAACTGCAAGTAGTGCTTCTTCGCTCTGGAAGCCAACGACATCGTACACTTCACTTGTCTCACGCCCACACTCGCTGGACTGACGACCGTCTTTGAACGATAATATCATCACGAACAGATCGAAACTCAGCGACAGAAAACGATCGAACTCGTGCTCGTCGTGGACTCCGACAATGTCGAGACGTTGGCTACTTCAACATCATCTGCCAATATTGACACACTTCTGGGAGCGGCTGACTCGAAGCATGGGGGTACAGCACCAAATCCACAAGATGTCATCTCAACCAAAACCATCAACAATCCTGCAGCTCTCAAACTGCTAGGAAACAAGATGAGAGCAAAGCACGACCGATGGACAACTGAGCACAACCTCCGCAACAGCTGCAAGCTCCATCAAGACTCCCATCACTCTAGCCATGGCTTCCATCCACATCCTGCAAATCGGCCTGCTGGCTCTCATCCGACCGCAAGATGGACTCACCCCAGTGGAGCTCAACGGCGGCATTACCGGACCCGTATTCACAGCGCTCGTCAAGTCCTGGCGCGATGCCTTTCGCTCGCTCCCCGAGGCGCACGATATCGCGCGCGTGCAGTTCGATATGCGCCGTCAGCAGGATCACGAGCCGCGGCATCTCGTTCGCCTGCTGCAGGAGGTCAGCCCGGGGATGTACATGAAGACGAAAAGGGCGGCGAAGCGCGAGTTGGTGTCTGAAGCGGTTGGTTGTGCGGATGACGGGGAAGAAGCAGTGGCGGGAGACGAGTTTGCCGAAGCCAAGCGAGAAGTAGAGAGTGGCATTTGTGCGGGCTATGGAAGTCGGATGGTCGCGCGCATGGTTGATGAGCCAGCACGGCGACGTCGCAAACATCATTGGGACAACCATCTCTCCTGCTTCCACCTGCGTGCTCCATGCGATTGCACCCGGGACCTCGGTCGGGGGAATGCATCGAGGACTGTCTTGATTGTCTGCGCGCATCAGCACGCACACAGGTCGACAGTGCAGATCAAGGCCCATGCACCAATGTAAAAATCTCTCACGTCTCCGCAGCCGTCATTGGCATCGATCCTGCACCCATAATCCAGATCGCCGTAGTCGGTCACAGCCTGGGAGACGCCGATGTGTCCGGCATTGGCTCACAGTTCCTGAAGTCCATGGTACGCTCGCCTGCGGGATCTTGATAGGAGCCAGTGTTTGCCCCAGAGCACGCATCACCGGTCCAGTAGTCTATGCGCCAGGTGGGGCTCTAGCGCGAAGATGCTGCATGTGGTGTGATATTTCCACAATGGGACTTGCAGTGCTCTCCATGACAAGCAATGCTGCGGCCATGAACTTGCTTGCAAAGAGAGGCAGTTCTGTGCGCAAGTGTATGACAAAACCAGCTGGGATTTCCTTGAAGAGGGGAGCGATTGTATCGGGCTGTTCGCCACTTGAGCGCCTCTTTGTATCCCACGAGAGCTGTATTCTGCAATCTATCCCGAGCATCCTATAACGAGGCCATCAATGCAGGCTTTGTCGTTGATTATCTGATCAGCGGAATGGGTGCCGAGTCGTGCCGTACACACACAGCGCAGCGCAAGCGTCGACTGCTGCGCTGACGTCGACAGAGAGCGAGTGCCACCCCAACAAACGACTCAAAGGATCGCATTGCTGCTCTCGACGAGCAGCACCTTATCCAGAATGACCGTAGACATGCTGGGATAAGGGCATGGCACCCGCCCATCACAGCATCCAACACATGGGGCTTCGAACGCCGCACTGGACGTCCAATCGTTACTCCCATGCCATGTTGCATCACGATGTCATCCCAGAGCTACCCGCAGGTCTCGTAGATGCGGATGGGAGACACAGTCTTGCCAAGAATCCGGAGTGGTCATGGGGATCAGACGAAGAGCACTGGAGCTTGTGCATCCTTCGAGCGGCATTGCCTTGCTTTGCTGAGCGCCCCTCGCCCCGCAATGACTTGCTGTCATTGGCGGGCAATGAGAGATACTATGCGCGCGTGCGGCGTATCTCATGCTTCTTTTTGCTTGAAATGGAGGTCTTTGTTTGATTCGATAGGTGATCGCGACGCGGCGTCGTAGCCATGACTCCAATATATGCGGCAATTCGGCCTCTCCGAATCTGTCCTTGTAACCAACAAGCGACTCGCTGCATTCTGGGTAGGGAACTCCATCACTGGCCTTTGCAACTTCTGTTGAAACACTGCACAAAGCTTCGACCACTCGAGCATTCCGAACCATATCTTTTCCATCCGATCCGAGCAGGAAACCCCCGACCACTCATCCTCCTCAACATGATTGTCCAACTCAGCTTAGTCTTGCTCCCGGTCCAGCTTTCATCAGCAACTCTTCCGTCCCTCAGCAACTTCCGCCGCAGGGACTGCAGCACTGTCGGCGGAGCAGAGATCTGCTACAGCACAAATCCATTACGTGACTACTGCGAAAGCACCAGCAAGCTATACATTGTCTTTGGTAGCGGTTCGGGATGCACGCCAACCGACATCCCCCTTCTGTTCGGGACGGGCGCCCGAGCCGCGTGCAGCGTGGCGCGTACAGATTCGAACGACAACGCATGCATCAATGCCCCAGATGCCAAGGGGCACGGCTGGTGCAGAAGTGTGTGGCACACGCATGCAGCACATGGCCGATGCACGCGTGTCCGAGGGAGACTGGGCGGATCCGATCAACGGCGTTTCAGCGCAACCCGGAGATGCAAAGGTTTGCACCAAACCCGACATCGTGACAAAGCACGGCGTGCGATTTTTTTAATGTGCATTACGACGTTCCCCGGGAGATCACTGCCGAAATCTACGAGTGGTACGAAGATGAGGAACATGTTCGGTATGCGACAGGAACGGTGCCAGAAGAGTTGCTTCCCTACGAGACGACGAGTCCCTGGGAAGAACAAGTCTGAGAGTCATGCTGTCGATGCCTGGGAATGGACCCGTATTCGCCGCAGACGAGGTGATTGAGTTATCTCCAGGGGAAAGCCTTGTAGATTTGCGCCAGCCCTGGCTCGTTTGATGCAGCTCGGTGTGGACACTCCATGAGCCGGCGGACTTGAACCCTCTCTTCTATTGGCATCCACGCGGGCAAGTGAGTGGGCGACAGGATCCGGAATTTCTGAACGATGAGATGAGCTTTGTGGATGCCTATCGGCGGCATCCATCGTGGCAGTATCGTGAGGCATCGTTGAGGCGCATGTTCTGCTCGCAGCCTCCGCTCAAGTGCTTGGAACGCGGCAGTATGCTGTGTTTGCCGCTGTACGAGAGGAGTGGTAGGTTGTTTCGGAAGGAGGGGTTGCGTGCTGGTGATCTAGAGGAGGATAATGCCCGGGCCTTTGGGGTTGCAGTGGAGGAGGTGCCATGGAGTCACAAGGATGTAGTGAGATGTTGGTGGGGGTCCGCGACAGAGGGCTTAAGGACTGAGTTGTACTGGGAGGCGCGGATCCGTTTGAGAGAGCGTGAGTTTTGTCAGCCTGAGGATTGGAACTGGTGGCCGTCGGAGGAATCGGACTCTGAAGTGGAAGGGAGCGTCTCGAATAGCCCGCCTGGTGCTGGTGCCGCATGATCAGAGGTTGCAATTTCGCAGCTTGACTCCTCGCACACTGTGGGATAGCGAGGAACTCGGCCTCCTCAATCCGCGCCAGCATTTCAGATCTCCCCTCGACCATGACGGGAGATGTTTCCATTTGCTGCCTGATCAATTGTGCACATTGGAGCCACATTGGAGAGCTGACGAGGCGGAGATTTCCCGATGCACAGCCGTTTTGGCTTCGCCGAAAAGAGGTTCGTGGGGTCAGCGTGCGATCGGCGGGGCCGGAGGGAAAGACCAATGCAAGGATGTTGATGGCGGCTGTGAAGCTGTCAATTTGGAATGTGACGAGCAAGTTTATGACGGGTGGTGTTGGTGGTGGTCATCATGGGGAGAGTGTGCCTCCGAGGGTCGCGAAATCGTTTGCAAGGCGACGGTGGGTTCTGGACTTGGGTATGGAGTTTGGTGAGATATCGGGGTTGGAGGAGAGGGAGGAGCAGGAGGAGGGGGCGGCGCGCGCGTATGGACCCGAGTGTGGTCCTGGGAAGAGCGTGGGGCGAGAGGGACATGCATGCGGCTCTCCTTGCCGCCACGGTTTGCTCGAGAGGTCTGCCAGACGCGGATGTCTATCTCGTGAGTAATGGAGAAGCGTAAGTGGTATGGGTCTGGAGATCGGGCTCTTCAACCATGTCGTCTGTCTTTCAGCTATAGCAGAGGTCAGCAGCCGACATGCAATTCTCGCGGATGATATATTTGCAGCGCATGTGAGAGGAGAGGTCGGTGCGTATTTTCCCGCAAGACAGCGGTTGCACCATGTCGGGGGAAGCCTTCGGTTTTCATTGCGCGTTGAAATGTCAGTGGGTTGCAAGGAACGGCGGGGCCAATGTCACTGGGTGACAGCTTGTGCGTTCTGAACGCCTTCCGAAGAGAAGGGGAGAAGTGCGAGTGGAGGGCTCAGGTGGGACTCCGAGTCGCAACGTAGTCCAGCATCATTTCACCGATGCGAGGTGCCAAGGCGTAGAAATTGACGTGATTTGAGGTATTCTCTTGTTCCGTAGTGTAAAGTCTACGCGAAGGCTTCACAAGCGTCGCTTCGTGAGCGAGGAGTGGAACACCTGCAGAGACATGGCGGGAGATGTGTTACCAGCGCAGGCCCGAGCATGGTCGTGGTACTGGAGGTTCGCAATTTGTCTCTGCCCATCTATTTCATCACTCGCGGCACCTCGGTGACTCGTGGATATCGCCGGGCACTGGCATAGTTCCTTGCCCTCCATTCCCTCCATTCCCTCGTTTCCTCCCCCATCTTCTCGTCTCCTCCTCTCCAATGCACCTAGCCGGAGGCGGGGTATACCAAACGGAACACGTCATTGAAGACATAGTAGCTGCCGGCGCCGTCCGGCAGCAGCTGAAAGGTCTGAACGTAGCTCATGGGCCGCTTCTCGGCGTCGACCAGGAGAGCGCCGCTGACGATGACCAGGATTCCTCCCCTGGCCGTTGCTCGGCTGCGCATCGAGCGTGGCAACCTGGTGCTCGACCTGAGAGAAGGGGAGAGACTGCGAGGTGGGGTGGGTTAGCAGAGGCTCCTCAGCAGAGGGGGAGGCTGTTCCTGCTTACGCTCAGCTTCTCCACGATGTGGGCGGAGCCTTGTGTGGGCGCATTCTCGAAGGTGAGCATGGACTCATCACGCTGGGGGTGCCGTCAGTCAGTGCACTGCCCTTCTTGTCTCTGCTGCACGGCGCATCGCGCCCCCGCCAAGCTCTTTCTGGCAGCAGCAGAATTGCCAGCTGACTGCCGCCGCGAGAGGGGTTTTGGGGGGCGACGTACGTAGAGCGGGGCAAGGCCGGCGCGATTCGTGTCAAAGGTCTTGTAGTAGTACTCGACGAATTGCTCTGCAGAGGGGATCAGGAGGGGCGCAGGTGGTGGATGGGAGTCGAAGGAGGGGTCGTACTCGCGATGCCCTCGAAGTCTGGGACATTGTGGTTAGCGGGGGTGCTGGAGGAAGGGCATGCGTACGCACCAGCCATGGCGAAGGTGTGGGTGTGTGCGATGGTGGGGGAGGAGGGGTGGAGGGCGGCAAGATGGTGCAGGAGATTGTTGCGGCAGAGGCAGGATTGGGAGCGGGCAGCTAGTCCGTGGTGAGTGCGTTCACGTAGTGCGGGCGGGGCAGGGCAGGCGCGTCCCACGGCTTTCTGCCGCGTGCCAGGCGGGAAGGAGCAGCAATGATTGACAGCCGGCCGAGGCCAGCAAGAGGGAATTCATGTCGACGCTTCGTGGTCGTTGCTCCTCTCTTCCCATCCCGCATCCCCCTTCTCCTTGATCCCGCGCCCCCTTCACCTCTTCGTCCCTCCCTCCCCGGCGCCGACTCCCTCGCCCGACACGCGGAGACGCCACGCGCATCGCAAACCGCTCGCAACATCGCCGAGGCGGTGCGAGGAGGTGCAGACGGCGCCACTGCTCCTCCGTCATGGTGGGCAAGAAATCGGGACGCGCGCTGCTGCGCGAAGAAGGTAAGTCTCCTGGCGGAGGAGGAGGAGGAGGATCCTGTCCTCACCGCCGCCCGTCAGCGCGCGCCCGGAAGAGGGAGGGTGCATGGCTCACAGGCATCGCGTGTAGGGCTGCAGCGCACGGACAACAATATGGAGTTCACGACGTGGCCCCAGGTGAACATGATCAACCAGAAAAACTACTACACGTGAGTGCTGACGTTCTCCTCCTCCTCCCCGTCTCCGCCACTCCTCATTGATCCCTTGCTGCATGTCGACCCGCTTCTCCTCCCCCTCCTCCTCCCCCTCCTCCTCCTCCGTTTGCCGCCCATCATGGTGGGGCGCAAGGTGCTGGATGGCCTGCGCAAGGGCACGAAAGACGTCTACGCCTTGAATGTGCAGTACTGCAAGAGGTATTCCTGCCTCGCATCTCCACCCGGCAGGCAGCCGGTCTCGCTGACCATCTCGGACCACACTGACCCCCACCCACAGCGACTTCCTCAAACGCGATGACCAGATTCTCGCCACTCGGCTGCAGCAAGAAGAACGGCTGGACCGGCGGAAGCGAGCGGCCGTGGACCTGGACCGCGCCCGAGCACAGAATGGCCAGGAGGCACCCTTTCCCCCCGAACCCGTCGGCGAGGACGACCTGGACAACGACGTCGGGCTGAGTGAGGAATGGGGCGAGAACTACGGCTCCAAGACCATTGTCATCCACGTCGGAAGCCAGAACATGCGCATCGGCTTCGCCACCGACGCCCTGCCCAAAACCGTGCCCATGGTCATCGCGAGGAAGGCGCCGCGCACGGAAGCCGAAGATGCGGAGCCGGTGCCGAAACGCATCACATGGGATGAAGATGCCCCGTCGGAGGAGTGGTTTGGCGAGGAGGTCCGGCCTGTCCTCCCATCCTGTCGTCCCTCATGTGTGCTGATCATCTCCAGTTCGCCAAAGAGTACGACAGCATGGCGACGTGGTGGAAGTGGTATCGACGGCAGAACAAAAGACGCGTGCTCCCCAACTCGCGAGAGTTGGTGACCAAATGGAACAGCACCAATCCCCCCGACATCATCTCCGAACACAACGACACCGTCCAGCTCGACTGGACAGAACTGCCCCAGAACCCCGCCGACGCGCCCGAATGCATCATTGGCACCGCGGCGCTGCGCATTCCCCAGGATTCCAATCCCAAATACCGCCTCAGCTGGCCCATCAGGTATGGACACTTGAATGAACGCGATTACCAGAACCGCAATCGACTCCAGCGCGACTTCTTCCAAATCATCGAGGAGAGCATCAAGACGCAGCTCGACCTGCCTCACAAGCGAGACTGGAATCAATACAGCTGCGTCTTCCTCATTCCCGATCTGTACGAAAAAGTCTTTGTGACGACCATCCTCCAGGAATTGATGATCGACTTTGGATTTGCTCGGGTCTGCTTCATGCAAGAGTCCCTCGCGGCCACGTTCGGAGCTGGTTTCAGCACCGCATGCATGGTCGACATGGGGGCGCAGAAGACGACCGTCTGTTGTGTCGAAGACGGCATGTGCATCGAGCCCTCTCGCGTCAATCTCAAAATCGGGGGCTACGATGTGACGGAAACCTTTGTCCGCATGATGCTGTACGACAAATTCCACTACAGCGACTTCAACCTCATGCGACGACACGACTTTCTGCTTGCCGAAGAGCTCAAAGAGAAGCACACTTCGTTGATGGATGCCGATGTCAGTGTGCAGCTGTTCGACTTTTACGTGCGCGTCCATGGGAAGCCCACGCGCAAGTATCAGTTCAAACTCTACGATGAAGGAGCACTTGCCCCCATGGGCTTCTTCCGCCCTCTCATCTTCGACAATACCGACAAGCTTGCAGGGCGAAGATCCCTGGTCCCAGCATCGGTCGACTTGTACGATGGCAAGCCCAATGATCCCGATTCCGAAGCACAAAAGGAAGTGCGCAAGTATGCCAGTGCCAACATTCCTTCCGCCACCATCGCAGTCGCAAGTGAGCCGGCACGTCTCTTGGCCACTCCCCTTCCCGCTCCCACACCACAAAAGCAGCGACCCCTCGGCATTCCCCATCATCTCAATGGCGACAACGACGGCACCCCCAAATCTTCCGTCGCAGGCTCTCCCCCTCCCGACGGCACTCCCATGCCGGCCGACGACGGCGACATCACCATGGGCGACGGCCTCCACGACAGCGCCAACCATGGCCCCGCCGCCGCCGCCGCCGCCGCCGCCGACGACGACGACGACACGCGCGACCGCATCGTCCCCATCATGCCCCTGGACGAAGCCATCCTCCGCTCCATCGACCACGCCTCTCTCCTGCCCAATGGCCAAATGGACGAGCGCCGCAAACGCGACTTTCTCGGCAGCATCATGCTCCTCGGCGGCGCCTCCAAGACGCCCCTCATGCAAGCCCACCTCGAAATGCAACTCCGCCTGCGCATGCCGCAGTATCCCAAGGAAATCCTCGTCGCTCCGCCGCCGCGCGATCTCGATCCCGCCGTGATTGTGTGGAAGGGCGCGAGTGTGTTTGGCAAGTTGCGCATGACGAATGACAGTTGGATCTCCCCGCTCGAGTATGATCGGTTGGGCGCGAGGATTTTGAATTACAAGTGTATGTGGCATTGGTAGGGCATCATGAGAGCGTGTGTGTGTGTGTGTGATGCGCGCGACGGCTTGCATGAGGAAAAAGCAATCGGAGCGATGATGGATAATTGGGTCGATGAGGGTGGGGGAGATTTTTTTTTTATTTTTTCAATTCACATCTCTTGAGAACAAAAAAATTCAGCGCCAGTCCCTATCGATGTCCTTTTTAATTTTTTAATTTTTTATTTTTTTGGGGGGCATCTTCCCCGGTTGTCCTTCTCAAGTGATGAGCGAGCGGAAGAATTCTCTCGCTGAGCTCAATCATGCGGGTTGGATGAGGGATTTGGAGAGATTGGTGAGCGGGATGCACATGTATGCAAGCCCTTGCATACATGTGCCTGTGAATTAATCATAGGCATGAGATGAGGCGAGACATGCACTTTTCACTCCGTACCATGGGTCTCGATGTGGCATTGTTGCATTCCTACATCCTTGCATGCCTGCCTGCTTCAAATCCGACATGTTATCATCATCATCATCATCATCATCACAACAGAAGAGGGGGAAAAAAAATCTCCCCTCAGCCAAATCTCTCGCGCACCAAGCCGCGCAACATGTCCATCGTCTTCTCCTCCTTGGCCCGCACGCGCCTCATGCGCTCCTCGCGCTCCGCCATGCGCGCGCGCAACACCTCTTCCTTGCGAATCTCCCGCTCGCTCTTCACCCGCTCCCGCCGCTTGAGCTCGTTGCGGAAGGCATCTTCGCCGTCTCCGCCGCCCATCATGTCCGCGTCGGCGATGTCCACGTCCCCGCCGTCTTTGGCTTCGCGGAAGGCGTGGAGGGTGGAGGTTTGGGTGGCTTTCTTTTCGAGTCGGCGTTGGTGGGTGCCGGGGTCGGCGCGCGGGGCAAGGGCGTCGAGGCGGGCTTGTTGGAGGACGAGGTGGGCTTTTCGGTCTTGGTGAATGTGGGAGCGGGAGTGGAGGGCTGCTTCGGAGAGGAGTTCGCGGCGGTGTTGGAGGTCGTCGAGGGTGGGGATGGTGGCGCCGTGGGGGAGGGAGGCGGGCTTGGTGGGTGGGAGAGGGCCGTAGTGGGAGTCAGCGTCGCTGTCTTCGCCTCCTCCGTCTTCGTTGTTGTGTCGCGGGCGTGTTTGGAGGTCTCGGTCGATGGGCGTGTCTTGTCTTGCCACCTGCTCTGCCCCCCTCTGCTGTTCATTCCGGGCTGGGCGATTCTTCCACCGATCCGCTGCCCGCCATTGGGCTTCGGGATCATACCATCCCTCGGCCAGTTCCCCCCGATTCCACTTTCCCAAGAAGCTCTTCCACCGCCCTTTGATCTCCGACTCGCTCAGGTCATCGATGTCGATTTGTTTCTGCACATCGAGATAGCGTGCGAACAAGCCTTGCTGGTCTTTGAAGTCATGCTTGTGCAGAGGTTGCGCATTGAAGGGTAATGGGACAGGCGCAGGATTGTGATGACGAGAATGTTTGCGATGCGGAGATTGCGAACGATGCCTCTTCACATCATGTCGGGCGTCGCGGGCGTAGGGAGAGCGGGATCGCTTTCGGGAGGCGGCAGTTGGGTGGGAAGACATGTTGATATACCTTGGCGAAACGCGAAGACGACAAGTCACGACGGAGACGGCGCGGGGGAGCGGGTCACGTGCAGATGAAGGAGCAGCATTGGCACTGCCACGCTCCAGGCACGAGATGTTCTGCATTCGACCATGGACGGGGATGGAGCGATGATGCAATGTTGCTTGGACATGTCTCGGGCATCCAGCACCGAGGCGAAGGGAGGTTCCAGAATGCCCTCCGTTCCCTCTCCCGCCGCAGTCTCGTGATATGGACTGCATGCTCTGCTGGCCGAGTGCATGCATGGAACGGGCCCGACAGCACAGTGGGCGAGGGAAGAGCCGCTCTGCGACGCACCACAGCGAAGCAGGACATGGGACCCGAATTGCCGCATGGGGAGTTTCAGCATCAAAATGGCCCGAGGGGAGGAGGGAGAAGGGATTGCAGTGGCATCATCAGCACGGCTTGACGGGAGAGGAGGACAGCAGTGCAGCGGTGAGAGAGGGATAGGCAAAGGAGAGATGCTCGCGGTGGCCCACGATAGATACGACGAGCTGTGATGACGGTGCGTGTGCCCGAACGAGGCGCTGCAGAAGTGCGCAGAGAGGGTGGCGGCAAAGTCTGGTGGGTATCGTGACCCGCGCCCATGCGACCGCCTTTTCCTGTCTCTCTCTCTCTCTCTCTCTCTTCTCTTTTCTTGGCAGTTTGTCGCCAGGCAAGATGCGTGCGGGACGAAATGGATGGGACGGCGGTCAGAGGAGACGGCCACGGGCAGCCCGTCTCCCAGGAAAGGATGCTAAGTCAGATGAGGCATATAGCAACGCGCACGATGCGGTATTTAGCCCCTCCTCCCGCTGTGATTGGGTATCGGCGGCTCAAGAGCAGAGGCGCATGGGCTAGTGTCGATCGCGAATATCACCAGCAGGTACACAGAGGGCTTTTGCATCATTTGATCGCAGCCAACTGGGTCCAGCTCTTCCTTCACTCTCCTCCTCCTCATCATCCCCACCCGTTCATACGCCATTATTCTTGTGCTGCTCTCGTTCGGGTGCTTGCTGCTGACGCGCTATTCCTCTGCCCCCGCCCCCTCCTCCTGCTGTGCGACTCCTCCTCTTACTCTACTCCTCCTCGACCCATCCACAACCTCCGCAATCTGCGTATCGTCTCCTCCTCCTCCTCCTCCTCCGCCCTCGTATCTCGACTGATCTCTACATGCGATCCAATGTAAGCCCATGATCACCAGTCTGCAGGCATCCTCTCTTCGCCGAAAGAGAGCCTGGAGCGGGGCGATATCTGCCCTCCACTGGCCCCCTCCAGCACTGCACGACGGGGACTCGGCGGACGTGCATGTGCCACGATCCTCGCGGCCGTTTTGCTGGGCAGAGACAATCATGCTCAAGAAATGGAGGCTCGGCGGCCAATGCTTTGACGCATCTGGCGCATGTCTCACCCCATCGCAGTTGCAGCCCCATCTTCTCTCCAGTCCTCACTCACCTCACCCTTCACACATCACCCGGCGATTCGGGATTCCTCCTGCTCGGCTCGTTGCCACGGCTCAACTGTGCACGCGCACTGTCGAGCCCGACTCACTGACACGGCACACAGTAACTCGCCCACTGCTCTCTTCGCCCAGCACATCCCCCACCATGTCGACTCCCAGCGTTCCGCCGCGTCCACAACGCACCACGCCCAAAACCGCGCAGACGGCCGTCCGCAGCGATCAGCCTCTGGTGCCTCCGCGCCCCGTCCGCAAGACCGATCCCTCGCCCACGCGCTCGCCATTGAACTTCCCGCCCACCGCCTTGGCCGCCCGGCCTCCGCCCAAGAGCACGAGTCAAGAGTTGCCGCGCCGCCCTCCCAGCGTCTCGCTGCCCGATCTCGGCCACGAGGGCGATGAATACTCCAGCTTCGACCAGCTGCCCGCCGAGGCGCATGGCCTGGCTGCGGGCGAGCAGACTCGCAATGTCGCCGCAGATCTGCCCATGCACCAGCCCAAGGCATCCGTCCCCCAATCCACCGCCACCAAAAACATCTCCAGAGTCACCGACACCGATTCCACCACCGCCGCCGGGCTCGGCATTGGCCGCTCAAAACCGGCAGACGATGTGCACAAGCTGCCGCCCGGAGACCACACCCCCGCCTCGCCTTCGCGCCTGACGCGCGTGACGAGCAATTCCCGACGTCCTCCATCCACCGACCCTCCCCACGCCCTCCGCACCAAGGCGAGCTTCAACCGCTCCACTCCGACGTTGGGCCTCGAACGCCAAGTCTCCCGTCCGGGGAGTGTCTACGGCGACGACACCGAGCACGGAATTCCCGAGATTGGCCAGCAAATCCCCTTGAACCGCTTTGCCGGAGACGCGCAGGCTCCCACTCCTGGTGCAGGGCAGAGTGTGCATGCGCCGGGAATTGGCTACTTCAATGATGGATCGGCGAAAGCGCACAAGAAGAAGCACTCCAGGCATGAATTCCTGACGCACGACAGCTACGGCTTGGAGCATGACGAGGATCACGCGGATCAGTTTGAGCGGGAATGGATGAAGAAGCACCCCCAAGAGGCTGCCCGCGAGCAGGTCTACCGCCACTTGCCCAAGCCGGAAACGGCTATGAGCAGTGAGCAGCTCAATAGGATGATTCATGGATCTGAGAGTGGTGCGTGACTCGGAAACCGAGGTCGCTGATTTGCTTCCTGCTAACATCGTTGTTGCACAGGCGCCGCCCCCATGCCCAGCACTCCGGGCGAGGAAGATGCCATCCAAGAGTACTTGGCCCGCCTCTCCCCGCAAGTCACCAAAACTCGCTCCTCCATCGACGAGACCGGCCCCGCCTCGCCCGCTCGCAGGACCCTCCACCCCGACCATGCCGTGGAGGACGGGCAGCGCGCACCACGCAAATTGAGTCGATTCGACTCGGAAGAGGAGCACACGCAGCGCGATGGTACTCCCATCTTGGCTGCCGATGAGGTGATGAAGCGGCCCGGCAGTGCTTTCATGCCGGCAGCTGTGGTTCCGGAGCCACGTGCCGATGACGATTATTACTACGAAAGTGGTGGAGAGCACACCAGCCGGAGGAGTAGTGTCCACGTGCCCAGTCGTCCCTCGAGTCGACCAGGCAGTGTGCACGGAGCCCAGAACTTGCACGGATATGGCGGTGGCTCTCTCCACCGATTCATCTCACACGAGGAGGTACATCACTCGGGCAGCGGCACTCCGTTGGAAGAAATCGAAGAGTATGAGCCATTGTTCCCCGAGGATGGCGACGAGGGCGCAGTCAAGCCAACTGCACCCAAGAAGCGACCAGATCTTGCAGCGATGCACCATTTCCCGAGTCAGGATGTGTGGGAAGATACCCCCGATTCTCTGCAATACAGCGCCGAGGTGTCGACTCCAGAGCTTGAGCGACAGCAAGAGTCGCTTGATGCCGATCGAACCGCCGGTGCTGCTTTCGAAGCACCCGAGCAAGAGCAGGCACGACACCAAGCTGGGGCAGACATGACGAGTAAGGAAAAGACTTTCATCACACCACATTACAAGCCTGGCGTGATGGAAGAAGTCAAGACTGCCCACCGACCTGGCGCGCATCGCTTTCCCAGTTCTGACGTATGGGAGGATACTCCGAGCAGTATGTTGGGTGAGACGACCGTCAGTCTTCCAGAGATGGCTGATGTGAGGAGTCCTCCGGAAGAGCGAGCTACGACTTCTGCCATTCCCGGCAGCCAGGACGATATGGGCGCTCGGGCGACGACTGCTGGTGGACTCTCAACAGGTAGGCCTTCAGTGCCAAGCAGACCCCCGCGACCTTCAAAACCATCAGGTGAGGAAGAGACGAGTCCTACAAAGACGAAAGCGCCGAGCATTCCTGCGAAGCCCAATATTCCTGCCAGACCTGCACGCAGCGTTCGCGCGGAGGATGCCGGGGATGAGAGTGCCGCCGCTCAACCCAAGGCCAAACCTGCCGTTCCTGCTCGACCTGGTGGCAAGATTTCAGCGCTGCAGGGCAACTTCTTAAGCGATCTCAACAACCGTCTCAAGCTCGGTCCTCAGGCCATCCCGAAGAAGGAAGAGCCGCAAGTGACGGAAGAAACAGAACGAGAACCGCTCGCCGATGCACGCAAGTCTCGCGCCAAAGGACCTCCCCGACGCAAGCCCGCCGCTTCCTCTGTATCTGACCGCAAGCCCTCGACGACATTCGCCATGTCGCCCCTCATCACCTGCTGGACCATTGATGAGACTGATGAGCTGCAAGTGCAGAATGAATCAGAAAAGGAGAATCAAGATCCTGAGACTGCGGAAGATGCGCCCCAGGTAGAAGACGTCTTGGAAGCCAACGGCGAGACCAACACTGATGCTGCCGCTCCTGCAAGTGAGGTCGCTGCACAAATCAGCAAGTCTCGCCATCCTTCTGAAACTGCGCAGTCGCATGCCGAATCGGCGGATGCTCTCAAGGCTGCTCTGGCGGAAGCGGGAGCGGGTCCCGCTGTATCTTCTATTGAAGAGGAGAATGCTGTGGCGGAAACTCCGGCAGAGGACAAGTCGGCGTCTGCCCTGCTCCCGGAGACGGTGCAGACGAGTGCAAATGTCAAGGGGGACGATATTCCCGGTGCTTTCCCGGGGGAAGAGGGGGAAGTTGTGGTCAAAGAGGGGGCTGCTTCTGCTGCTGCGTAAGAGAACACCATCAATAGATGAGATGGATTTGTGGGGGAGTCTTGGAGGAACGGAGTCGGGATGAAGGACAAAAGTTGTCATTGTTGGCTGGGAGGTAGGATAGCACTCGGTGCTGTCGCTATTCTTGTCATCGTTGTTGTCACCGTTGTTGTTGTTGTTGTCGCCATTGTCATCGTCATCGTTGTCGAAACATGTCAGCATGGGCTACATCTGCTACATACATACTTGTATGTCTGTCTGTCTGTCTGTCTGTCTGTAGCTACAGGTACGAAGAAGAGGCGTTTCTAAGTCAGGATAGATGGGAAATGATTGGACGCACGTATATGCGCAGCTGTTTTGATGTCGAGCAGCAATCAGATTGAATGGTTTTACCCTCTTCTGAGTCGCGTTGTGGTTGATTGTCTTTCTGTTCTTCTGTTTTCCTGTTTGTGTGTGTGTTTGTTTCTTTCTTTCTTTCTTTCTTTGTTTGTTTGTCTGGTCTTTGTCTGGTCTGTCTGTCTGTCCTGCTCTCGTATGTATGTATGCGTGCATATTGGTGATGAGGAGGAGGAACAAGAGCGATTTCCCCTCGCGTGATACTTGCTTCCTTCCCTCCTGACTGATTCATAAAACAGTGAATCTTGTCCGTTGGAGTAGATGGAGCTGTGCGGGGATTTTCGACCAAAGGGGGAAATTTGTTCGTCGCCGCTTCGAGGAGGTGGAGTAGTAACTTAGTAGTAGCTGCTTCCCCTCTGAGGTACATGTATTTATTCGTGTCGGCGTTGGTATAGTTTTAGTTATTTGCTCGTGTATACACTTTTGGAAGGCTGGATATAGATATAGGGAGATATATATATATATATATATTTCGTCGCGTGTTAATGTTATCTTGGCTTCAACTCTTGTCGGTCATGCCATGCTGCTTCCGCGCGTTCTCCACCCACAGGATCGCGTTTGATGAGATGGAATGTTCGGGTTGTCGCTGCTCCTGCCTCTCCTGGCGATTTTTCTTCCTTGCTCTCCCTCTCATCAGCACCTTGAATCCCATCGTCATCGGCGTCAACGTCAGTTGGTCGATCTTTGCCTCGCGGGTTTTCCTGGCACGAACGACGATGGGGATGCGCCGCTTGCTTGTGAAGGCTGTCACTTCTCGGCTTTGATCTGTCTGTCAATCTTGTCGTTATGAATTCTATCGTAATGTTATCGTGTTATGGAATCGCACTGCCTGCTTTCTACTCCCCACGGCACCCGCGTCCCATCTATGCCCTCTCGCTGCCGCCGGAGGCGCCGACATCATTAGGCCTGGTCACATGCCAGTCCAGTCGGAAACACATCCTGTCGCCTTGCGTATGACAGCCGACGGATACATGTATCAATGCAAGTCATCTGTATAGCCATGGTCTTGGTTCAACGACCCTTGGATCCTGGAGCGAGGGCTCGGAAACTTTCTTGTTCTCCACAGTTGGCAAGTGGAGGACTTGACGGGTCGTGAGAGTGGGTTTGGTGTTCGAAAAGGTTGATGGGCATGGATGATGATATGCGGATGATGTGTCAGGAGCTTGTGTGAGGGTGATGAGATCTGTCAGGCGGATGGATGGTGACGTGAAGATTGAGACCATCCGCTGTGCTTGCATGAACCGTCTCAATTTTTGGTGACAATGAGCAAACGTTGGCGTGAGTTTTGTGTGCGCTCAGGGGCATGAGATTGCTGCTGGGCTGGGGCTTGACTACGTAACGCCTGGTCGATGGAGGTGTGGTAAGTAGGAATCGAGGTGGAAGGGAGAGAGTGACGGGTCGATGTATTTGTCGAGGTTGGAGAGCAGGGGCTGGTGGTTTGATTGGCGGTCGGTGCTGATGTGATGGATGGATCGGATGGATGGAATGACTGGTTGAGACGCAGGTAGAGGGGATTCTTGATCCCGGGGCTGGAGATTAATGGACCATGTGGAAATCAGGGGTGGGAGATAGGTGTGAGAGGTTGGGCGGGACGAGGATTCTCTTTGATGCTCGCCATATTGGGGATATGGATGTTTCGAGGTGTCGAAATTTCAATTCTGCTCTTTTGCATTGCGTGTGTCGGCCCTGCATCCTCAGGGTTCCACTTAAGGATCACCTGCTAGTTTTCAGTCCAAGTTGTTTCTCTCCGATGGTCGCTGGGATACGATCATTCACACAGCAGTGGCTCATCAGTCTACGTTCCTCCGGGGAAAAGCAAGATCCACTCTTTAGTCCGTCGTGGCTATTTTGTCCTATCCAATGCGCTGTTCTCCACCAGATCAGAGCCAGATTTACGCTGCCGTTTCCATGAGTTCACGGTCCAAAAGTTGGGCCAAGAGCTGGATTAGCACAGAATCCTTGCGCAGAGGCATACTTCCATGTTAGCTGACTACACGCTGGTCTCCAAATTTGTTGCTCATCGATCTGTCGTCGGAAGACGAGAGCGCGTTTTCGATCAGATATTGGCGACTTGCCATCATCATCGCCGGAAGACGAGGTCATCTATGGGATATTACCTCCGAGACGATTGACGGATACTAGAAACGCTGACCCTTGGGTTGTAGCAGGAGAATCTTATGAAACGGGGGGAGGAGGCGAGAGCGATGGAGCCCCATTACAGTGTCGCATGAGAGAACGAGGCACAGAGCGAGTACGGCTGATAGACAATGAATCCGGTGCATTCAAATTGATGTTAGAGTGCCCAGCTCTTATCTCGCGTCTCAGTGGTGGGCTTCTCGGGCTGCACGTCTTTCCGATCTTGAAATGGCTGCACAGGAATAATAAAGCTGAGGACCACAGCATGCGGCACCAGTCTGCACTACGTTGGTCTTGAACAATCATGTAGAGCTACCAACGGGTTTACATACTCGTCGATGAGATCGGACTGTGATGCCTACAGTTGGTGACAGCGATTGCTCAGCCCGCCTGGATATTCGATCTGCCACCAGACTGGAAATGGAAGGGTCCCAAAAGCACACATCATTGCGAAGAAATGAACACATCATCATATCTCATTCAATCATGCCTCCGGAAAACCCAGGAATCTAAAAAGCAGGCGTCGTCGTCGTTTGCATCGTCGTGGTCATCGTCGCCATCGTCGTACTCGACATCACCACCGTCCCCACCTTGAGTGACTTGATCGACGATCCAAACCCAATACTGCCACCATTCCCATCCGAGATATAAGTCACACAACCTCCTCGTCCATCATGCACAGCTGGAGGGGTGCAGACGGGGTTCTGATGACAGCCTGTGCGGTCTCGATACTGATTCGCCGGATCGGGACACGGGAAAGACCCGCTGCAGCCCTGCTGTGATGTCCCAAAGTAGCCGTTCGGACACCGATAACAGGTGTCGTGTGCCGGGCCGTTGGCGTTGCCTGCAAAGCAGTTGTAGCCGCAGGCGCCGACTTCGTCTCGGGTCACGCAATAGCCGGTTGCGGCGCGACATTGGCCGACACGGTCAGGACACGCGGGACAGCCAACTGTGCCGGTACGACAGTCGGAGGGCCCGCTGACAGCGGGAGGAGTAGGTGTGCCGGGAATTTCGGCGCGCAGCTGGAGCGGTGTACCGTTTTCGAGGCCTTCGGGCATAAAGTAGAGCTCAGGGCCCCATGTGCATGGGATCATGTGGGTCTTGACGCCATTAGTGTCGATCCAGTAAGCGTCTGCATAGCCAGTAGTGGTGTCGATGGTCCAGATTGCGGTTTCGGCCCACCAGGTTTTGCCTGGTGTGGCTGGGGCCATGGAGTTGTCGACACCTGCTGCCATGAAGGCTCCTTGCTGTGTCTTCTCTGCTGTACCAAACCATAGACGGTGGGAGTATTTTCCGAATTGCTGTCCAGAACCAGCGTTGAAGTCATCTTGATCGAGAATAAGCGCCACGGTGGAAAGACCGAACGGGCTACCAGACCCGACGAGGTTGATTTGTTCCCCCTTTGTTGCTCCCGCGGGAATTACGAACGAGACCTTCAAGGCATTTGAAGCGTCAAACGTGATGTTACGTTTGCCGGCGGCATCTACGCTCTCGGAAAGGTAGCCGTAGCTGAAATCAAAACCCGATGGATCGGATTGCCTCTTCTTCGAAGCGGGCAGGTTGAAGGAGAAAACGACGTCTGTGAATGAAGAAGGAGCCAGGTCCTCGCAGGCATAAGTGGAGGTATTTCTCGTCTGACCGTTCTTGCACTTGTCGTAGCATCCGCTGGGTGAATTTGGAATGTACTCGAGACCGGCGTTCGCGCAGGCGGCCGCAGGATCCGGCGAAGTTGGTGTATTGCAGACTCCATTCGTGTCCACTGCGCCCGGGACCTGACACTTGCAACCCCCGTCCGAGCTGCGCACTTGATCGGTTCGACAAGCGGTAAGGCAGGTGGTGCCGACGGTCTCTTTGCTGGTGTCTCGACACTGACAGACCATATTGCCTTGGCTCCTTGCTTGACCTTCAGGGCAAAGACCATCGCCACAAACACCTGAAATAGGATCACGGACGTAGCCTGTCATGCACATTTTGTCGCAGATGTACGGTGACTGTGGCACGTAGACAAGGCCGAGAGACTCGCAAGTAACGCATTCTCCGTTCTTCTTCTGCTCTCCCGTTGGACATTCGAGCGTCTTGCAGGACCCATCTGCCTGTCGAAGTGTTCCAGTAGCACACTTTTCTTTGCAAACACTATTGACGAATTCATAGCCGCTGATGGTGTCACAGGCTACAATCTTATCGGGAATGTCCGCGGTAGGTGTGACTGTGGAAGCGTCAGGGAACGACGCTGGGGAGTCGGTCATGAACATTCCACCATCTCCCTCGATCATCAGCGATAGAGGTTGACTTTCCCCGTTGGAGTCAATCCAGACGGCGCTCATTTCCAGCGTAATCAGGTTGACAGTCCAAATTGCACTCTGCGCGATATAGGTACCAGCTCCACCAGTCATCGAGTTCTCTGTGCCAGAAGCAGGAGGTGCGCCAGGTTTCGCAGCACCGAGGAAGAGCTGGTTTGCGCCTCCTGCAGTGTTCTTGATGAGGGCGACTGCTGGTAGCTCCGAATATCCTTGTTGGTTCTCGCCAATTAGGTTGACACCAGTGCGAACGACCGAATCCCCTTCGGGAACGCTGAATGAGACTTTGAGTGCATCGGAGGCGTCGCTAGTGTAGAAACGCTGGCCAGTAGTCTTGAACTGGCGGGAAATGTAGTCGGTGTCAAGATTTGCTGATCCGTCCTGCCGCTTCCTCTTAGAGCTTCGAAACGCGATGGGCACACTCGAGATGGTCACAGTAGCTTCCGTTGTCGTTGTACTTGATGTCGTAGTGGATATTGTGGTCGAAGACCTTGTGGTGCTCGTCGTGACCGAGGTGGAAGAAGTCGAGGCTGATGAGGACGTACGGGTGGATGTCGAGGTGGAAGTTCGCGTCGACGTTGATGTTGTGGTTGTTGTAGATGACTTCGTCAAAGTCTTTGTCGATGTAAATGTACGCTTCGTGGTCATGGAGCTAGTCGTGCTTGATTTTCTTGTCGTGGTCGTTACGGGCAATGGCAGCGAACATTCCTTATCGTAATATGTATACGGAGATCCGTATTCACTTTTGAAACTATCCGAGATTGGAGCCGTGTACAGAACGCATGTATTGTCGGCATATCTCATGCTTTTGCACCGATCCTTGCTCTTGCATAGAGCAGAGCAAGCCGAGAGGTCGCATTCGGTCTTGGTGAAGAATCTCGTGTTGGCGCTGGCATTATCGTAACCCTTCATGCGGCATTTTGGGGCCGGTTCCGCGCACGACTTGTCGGAGAACTTGTATGGACTGTTTCCGTTCTCTAAGAGATTGGAGTGTCTGGGCATGGAAGTAAGTAACATGCTGAACGATTTGCCCTGTCGACTGCACTCACACTGGTACTGTAAATAGTGAGCAAGTGCCCTGTCCGAAAGACCAGCTCTGGCATTTTTCCTCGGTCCAGCATCGATCTCCACACGCATTGGAGGTGGACAGTGAATACGTTTTCCGAGACAGATATGGACGATGTGATCTTCTGTAGCCAGCAGCATTGCAGGATTGTGCTCCTCGCGCCTGCAAATGATGTTCTTGATGCAAGGCGCCTGGTGAAACACGCTCTTCGACGATGGCAGCAGACACAAGTGGCGTTGTGGCCAAGAGGCCAGTGAAGAAGTTAAGCACGCGCATGTTGTACGATGTAGCTGCGGATCTCTAGGCCTCGTCTGTCGGTGAAGGTCATATATAATCTTCGCTCCACCTCGACCGACCACCATGTGGAAGCCACATTCGCCTATGGCAGCCCATCAGTACCTTGACAGGGCATGCCATGGCCTGTAGTAGTGCTGTGCTGTCCATGGCGCTTGTTGGCAAGCAAAGTACTGCAGCCACTCTTCGCGCTGTATGGCCGACATCAGCCATAAAACTCGTGCACCGCACTGTTTAGGACTCGCTTTCGCTCACGCCGGCTTGGCAGAGATGTTGCCGAAGGAGTACAAATTCTCTGTACCAGACCCTTGGCGCTGATCAGCTTCTGGTCACCTGCGAGACCCGTCTGCAAAGGTATCAACGAAGAACAGATGGCGTAAATATTCGGGGCATTCACTGCAAGATTGCTGCTGTAAGTCGTGAAAACCCGCTCTTTTGGTTCTCCGGACCGTGACAGGAGAGGAAATGGTCACGCCATGTGGCTTGGTCTAAATCAAAGCCGCAACCACGTGGAAAACCTTGCCAGCCCGGAGCTATCACGCTGTCCGTGTACTTGACGATACAAACATGACTCCACAATTGGTGGCATACTGGTCCGAACTTGTACGAGTTGCGAGCGTGCCGGATGCCACACTCATTTGTATCCGCTGTGGTCGGTCATGCCGGGAGTACGGAGCTGAGCATTACTGTGGCTATTGTGCTGCGGCCGACCAGCGGAGAGCCCAAAACAGCGCGATGAGGAACGACGGCTCTCATCTCTGTCACGGGTTGATGCAATGGCGACCAAATCAACGGTATTGACGAGATGTGTAACTCTGAAGATGTAATGTGCCAGTAGAAATCGGTACGCCGTATCGAAGCCAGAAGTCTTGGTGTGGACCCCGTGCCGAGGTGCCGCCTCAACCTCACCTCACCCCTTAGCAGAGTCAGGCAACAGATCAGTCCCTGTGTCAACGGTCTTGTCCAGCCCCCAATGGAGCTTAGACGAGCATGGCCGTGGCGTCGAATCGTCTACATTGCTGTGTTGGTTTTGTTCGTCCAGGCCGTGCTGCTATTCTACTGGTTCCAGGCTCCCAGTCATGTTCCTATCATTAGCGCCACCGACACCTCGGAGGATCGGCATCTCCCTCCTAGCAGTCATCAAGATCACGAGACTCAAGATCTATCTGCTGCAAGCTGCTTGACGACTTTTCCGGATCTGTACCATGAGATTGACCGCGCGACCTCGTTCTGGAAAAGCACGGGACACAAAATCACCAAGCAAGATGTCGATATCTCCTGGCACCCTACAGGGATCTTAGAAGGCGGTGCCATCCGGTTCTTGATCCATGATAATAAGATCCGCATGCTCGAAAGTATCAATGCCATGGTGAATCCAACGGGAAGCATAGGAGAACGAGCAATCTCATTCCTGCATTTGCTCCAGCGAGCACTGGAGAGTGCCAGTGCCGCTGGAGAGACGCTACCAAGCATCGAAGCATCACTAGTACTACAAGATATATCATCACCGCCGACAGACGAGGGCGTGCGAACGTTCTGGACTTGGACGAGACCACTCCATGATATCCACTTTGATAGGACAACAATGTGGGAGGGAAAACCTGTCCATTATGAGAATTCTTTCCCGGCGGAGAGGTTTGATCGTGTGTGGCTGGTGCCGAACTTTGACTTCTGGTACACAAGTTCTGTTGGTTACTACGAGAAAGCCGTCGAGCGTGCCATACAACGCGATCACGTTGAGAAGATACCGGAAATCGCCTGGCGAGGCACACAATGGGTCAACCCGGACGTACGAGAAGCTCTTGTTAACGTGACAGCAGGCAAACCCTGGGCAGACGTCATGTTCAGCGACACTAACACCCATGAGAATCACATCGACATCGCCGACTTTTGCAAGTATGCCATGACCGTGCACACCGAAGGTTTCAGCTACTCGGGCCGGCTGAACTATCTGTTGAACTGCAACTCTTTGCCATTCATTCACAATCTGAACTGGACGACGCATTACTATCATCTGCTGCAGCATGAGGGACCATCGCAGAATTATGTCACTGTCAAGAACGATTTCAGCGATCTGGAGGAAAAAGTGTTACATTACCTTGCGCAGCCACCCGAGGCACAGAGAATCATATCGAATCACATTGCGACCTTCAGAGAACTTTATTTGACTGCAGATGCAATCTCTTGCTACATCAGGAAGTTGATCCATGACTACGCAGCTGTGGCCTTTTCCCCAGAGCTCGAATCCATCAATCAGGCCGGAGCTACGGAGCTGAGAGGGCGCAAGCTGGAAGACTTCTTCGCGAAGCCTGAGGATTTCAAAGAGCCTTGAGCGTATATCTCGTCGAGGCCGACGACAACAGTGTCCCCTCGATCCCGACGCTCGGCCTGACGGATTTGCAAGTGGAGAAAAATGATCGCGTCAGATCCACACATATATTCCACCGATTTTGCCAAGAAGCAGGCACGTCAGGCTCCTCCAAATTGCTATCCAAGCGCCTGAGGATCGTGTCATCCCGGAAAAGTGGAGGTGATGTAACCTCTGGCGAGTGTCTTGTGTTAGGGCTGCTCAGAGTGCACTCGACCCCGGCAGATGGGGCCTTCGGATTGGTTCAATAGGCGTGATACCGAGTGGAGTGGGTGGGTTTGCAGGAGGGAGGCCGTGGCAGGGTGGTAATCTCAAACGAGACGGATGTCCAGAATGCTCAAGTGCGAACGTCTCCACCAATGAACGAGGATCCTCGTTCGGCTGGTCGGATTTGAGGTCTGCTTTGCAATGGCATGGCAGCGTGAGGGAAATGAGACACCCAAGCGAGAGGTAGCGGATAGGTGCCGAGAAGAACCACTGCATTGGAGAAGTTGTTCGTCAACAGGGACAAACGAGTGAGCTATACAATATCAGACCGCTCTTTTCATCTTAACACCGCATTTTCCATCATTCGCTACGCGAGACGAATCTGCTCGCAGGCTCTGTGCAGAAGCCTCTCGGCATGCTACAACCTTGTCTACAGACTTCGCTTGGCTCCATCTCATACGGACAAAAGCACATTGCTACTCAAAAACCTGCTCCTCCCTCTCCCAATCCTCCTCCCTCGGCAGAAAGCTCGGCGTCCTCTCCCGCTCCTTCACATCCCCAAAGGCGTGATGCCCGAAACTCTTCCTCCGCTTGCCCCTCGCCCCCAAATCAAGCTTGTACCCCAACTTGTACCCATCATCCGGCTTCTGCACGACCAGCTCCGCAACCGCCTGCACTGACTCTTCTCGCCTCTTGACGATCCGATACGCTAGCGCCAGCGCCCGCGAGAACCACGAGAGGAGGAACGCTCGATATTGCGGCGGCAGAACTTTCCGGACTTGGGCAGAAGCCGTCAGACCGGTGTGCTGTTTGAGCATTTCGACGGCGAAGTTGAGCAGGAGACCCATGGTTGCTTCGCGCGAGATGAGCATGGGTTGGTAGTCGCGGGAGAGGTTCTTGAGGAGCATGGTGAGGATTTCGCGCGTCTCCGGGAAGTTGGCAAAGTTGAGCTCGTGCGGCATGGCGCTGGAAGGGAGGTGGAAGGATCGCCGGCTGTTGACCAGGGCGGTGCGGAAGTCTTTGCAGAGGATGGTGAAGGCTGTTGTGTAGGCGAGTCCTGGTCGAGGTGCCATTTTGTTGCCGAAGCGGTTGGTGAGTTCAATCCATGCGTTCTCTTGACGTTTGTAGTCGATGCGGTGACGCCGGTCGCGGACGATGGCGAGGCGGAGGGCGTCTGTGGTTGAGTTGAGGATGGGTCGCTTGCAGAATTGACAGACTGCGGCTTTGCAGTCTTTCTCTGACATGACACACATCAAGTACGTGTCGGTCGCTTGAAAGACATGGCCACAAGGGATGAAATACATGTCTTGCACATTTTCAGCAATAATCTGTCTCATCTTCAGCATACGCATCTTGAGGATATTGTTAGCGTTCACGAGAGGAGCAGTGTCCCACTGAGATGCATGTTTGTCAAACTCTTGCTGCGCCAACAGTGGATGCTGCTGCGCGAGACGATCTTGTACACGGATGAAGGAGAAGTCCGTCGCACGGTTGACATGGCTTTGGAGAATTCTCACCCATTCCACTTCAGCGCCCTGCACACAGACATCCTTCCACTCATCCGCATTGATGACAGCGTTCTGGATCTCTCGCACGGAGTCGTTGCTGGTTGATGCTATCACCCACGTAGTCTCGAGTCGGAAGCTATACATAGTACTGTCCTGACCGTCGACCTTGTAGGTCATCACTTTTAGTACGCTAAAGCCGGGGGCAGCCTTAAGACGTTCGACCATGGACTCGAGGTAATCATGCTTTATGAACTGAGGAATGACGCCGTACGTCACATTCGCTTGAGCGGACAATCTCAGCACGACATCCGGATATGCATTCTCAGAGAACGCAGTCCTCATCGGTCGCTCGCGATGGATGAGATTGTACGGTGCATCGAGTGCCATCTCAGCGCCTCGAGGAAGCAGATCAACACTTGGATAAGCGATGACGAGTTGGTGGTGCTTGCTGTTCGGTCCCATTGCCAGTGGCGTGGGAGGGGCCTCGACATTGGTCGTGAAGCTTGCAAAGGCGTTCGCGAGGTCGCTGACATCTACGTTAGCTTGGATCGCATGACCGATGTCTAGCAGGTTGAGCTGCGCGCCGAACTGGCTGGTGAGAGAGTCCATGTTTTGCACAAGGTCGGAAGACGGGCTTTGATGCGATCCGTACGACTCTGGTCAGAGGGAAGGGTCGCGATCGACTCGAACCAACTTATGTACTGGAGAGGACAGCAACCTACCAAGCGAGTCACGATTGGATGCTTGCCCATGCGAATGCTGGTGCGCTTCACATCAGAGTCAGTCACGAGTCGTTCACTCTCCATCTCGCCCGAAGTCAGGTAAAGTAGACTCGACTCAGAACAAAGCGCTTGTCTCCACACCAGGAACACGACAAAGGTGTCAGGGGCATTCTTCTTTGTGCACCACAGGCTTCTTTACTGATGCTCGGACTCGACCTTCTTGGCGAGAGGACATCCACCAATGGTAATTGGATCGCAATGGGGTAGAGACCGCAGGGTATTGAGGTGATCGTGCTTTTCACCCGTGGCCATGCAGACGGCGCTCTATGACAGTTGAATGCCATTCGAGTACGGACTCTTCAGCTATAGCAACTAGCGAGAATCACCCTACGCTACTATGTTGACCAGCGTGATCTGTATCAGGAAGTTGAGGTCTTTGGGTGAAGATGAATGACAGGCAGACATGAGATTTGGTGCATGGTGAGATAGAGTGGTATGAGAGAGCCATCTCGTGAGAAATAGATCTAGCGCCGAAAACTGATGACTACACCCCTTACATGGTATATGACCGAACAAGTCGTCGGAAGCGAAAGAGCCACGTTATAATGTGGATGGGATGGAGCGAAAAACCCTCGAGCTCGGCCTCAAACACTTCCGGAGACTAATTGAGATGGCAAGGGAGACCACTCTAGCATTGAACGCGTCAAGGTTATAAGTAGACATTTTGAGGCACAGAGCACAAGTGACGGCGAATCAGCTCCTGTCGCGCGAGATGAGCACCGACAGACAAGTCGTGATGTCACGTGCGCGGTGCAATCTGCGAACCAGCAAGGGAACATATGGACAAGAACATCAACACAAGGGAACCCAGAAAAGCAACACCCATCAAGAGTGATCAAAGTCATTATTTATTCCTTATACATCTCAACCTACACTGCCCTCTCCACTCCCGAACCCCTACCTCCCCCCCACCTGCCCCCTCGGCACCGGCCTCAGCCAGCACAACCCCAAATTCAACCCCACCACCATGACCCCCGTAATCCAAAAACTCTCCGCGTACCTCGTCCCATGAAAGCGAAACACCACCGCATACACCACACCCCCCAAGTTGCCCATCGCCCCGACAATGCCCGACAAGACGCCATTCGCCTGCGGATGCACGTGCGGGACCAGGGCGAAATTCGCCCCGTTGCCGGCCTCGAGAAACACGGCCATGCCGGCGATGAGGCCGAACATGAGACGCTCTTCCCGCGGATCCGTGAGGCCGATGGCGATGAGGAAGACGCCGGATACGACTCCGACGAAGACGATCCACAGCTTTTTTACCCAGAGGGAGGTGGTGGATTTGTACAGGAGGTCGGCGATGATGCCGCCGAGGGGGCGCGTGACGACGTTGAGGAGGCCGAACATGGCGGCCCAGCGGCCGGCGGAGGTTTGGCCCAGGGAGGGGAAGTTGGAGAGGTAGTAGGCGCCGAGGTAGGAGTTGATGGCGAGTTCGCCGCCGAAGGAGCAGAAGTAGGTAGCGCTGTGAAAGAGGGTTTGTGGGGAGCAGAGGATGCGGAGGGTGTTTTTGAGGGTAGGCGCGAGGATAACTTCTTGGGGGTGGAGATCGAGAGTTTGACCAGTGCGAATGTCGGTCACGGCGGGGTTTTGTTCGAGGTCAGGAGATTTCTTGTTGGATGTCTCTTGTTTATCGGCAGGGTAGAGGCTTCTGTCGCTCGGAGTGCAGGGCGCTTCGATGACTTGTTGTTGGAGGTGTTGCGCGGCAGTGTGTCTGTCACTCCATTTTCCCGTCGGGGTATCCTCGCAGAGGAACAACATTCCCGCAGCCGTCGCAACAATCAGGATGAACGGAACGATGAACGCCACGCGCCAGGCGACATTCGACGACAATCCCTGATCTTCACGAAGACCTATCACTCAGATCAGCACCATCTCACTCATTTCCCATCGAAATACTCACTATCATAGATCACCGGCATCAAGAAGTACGTAATCCCACCACCCGCATTCCCCCATCCCCCGATCAACGCATTCGACGATCCCACGACATTCTTATCAAAGAACCCCGTCGACCACACCTGACAAGGAACAAACGTCCCTCCCAATATCCCCACAAAGAAGCGCAGAGCGAGGAGTCCTTGCCAGTTATTGACCAGCCCCGCCAAGGCCGTCGGGATTGAACCGGCGAGCAGAATCGTAATATACGTCCATCGCGGGCCGAACTTGTCGCACAACGGCCCAGCGACAAAGCGAACGAGCAGAGTGCCTGTCAGAGCTGCGATGTTGGTGTTTGCGATTTGCTCCGTGGTGAGGTTGAGGTTGCGACGGATGGTCAGGCTCAGCAGAGGCGTGAAAGCGTACCTGGAAATCAGACACATCACAGTCAGCTGCGATTCTTCCTCACAAGAACAATATCAATGTGACATGAAACGTGGGAAGTGAAGCTCACCAGGACCAGAATGCAATGAAGAATCCAAACCAGGAGAAGAAAAAGACTCGTCCATACTTGTTGATCGGATTCAGCACGGGGATGCTGCGGGCCTTGTGGTTGAGGGGATTAATCGTCGGAGCGGTCCAGAGGGTCGAGATGGCAATCATCTTTGCTTCAACTTTCTGCTGTCGCGGTATCTACACTCTCACCCGGCACGAGGAATGTAGCAGCGCCATGACAGCACTTTATCGCACTCCCCTCTCACCGTAGCACCCTCTTCCCGCCAAGTCGCGCCCAAAAACATGGCGTCTGCTGGCGAGGACATTTCCGTTGCTGTCCTGCGTATAGTTTGCGCTTCCAGAACGCGCGCTTGTCAGCCTAGAACTGTCAAGAGAGCTTGCAGCCTCGATTGCGGTCGAGTCGTTCGCCGACACTTATCTCCCAAGCCTTGATGCCAAGGCGCGCTAGCTGCGAGGGCTTATCGGGGGAGATGCACATGCGTCGTACAAAAGATAAGCAGAGCTGGTGCTGTTGATTTGGGGGAGGACTTGTCTGCATGCTCTATCTCCCGATGCTGGGGAGAGTGTGAGATGCCGCGGAGATGGTCGTCGTGGGGATGCGGTGGAGGGAAGTGGGAGAGGTGAGTGTCGATTCCGGTTGTTGGGTATGGGCGATTCTGCACCGTCTGAGTGCTGAACTGGATCAAGGTGCTGGTTGGATGCTTGCGTGCTCCTCGGAGCAGATTCCATATCGCCGCTTTGCTTGAATAATGTCAGCGGTTCGTCTCTCGGTGGTCGCTCCGCTGTTTCCCGTCAGCATCGTGGCTACGATCATACATGTCCGAGCATCGTTTTGGCCAGGTACATGTACTACAATGCTCAGACTACACATCTACATACTCACTTCATTACCCCTTCTTCCCCCCAGAATTCCCCTCCGGCTTCGCCTCCGTCATCCTATTCTGGCTCTTCCCGCGATCGCCACCACCCATGTCGCCTCCAATCTCCGTACTCTCCTTCACCTTGACCCCCTGCGTCCCACTCTGCTGCCTCACACTCCCCTGTCCACCACTCCCCATCGCCCCTCCTGCCGACCCCGTCTCCTTTCCCTTTCCTTCACCACCCCCACTCTTCCCCGCATACCTCTTCAACACGTCCAGCGCCACCACCTCCAACGCCCTCTCATCCGTGGCATTCAAATCCACCTTGGGCCCCGTATCCGGCCCCATTTCCCGCACGGCATTCTTGAAGTCGTGGGCGGAAAGACACATTTTCTGGCCGGCCGAGTGGCCCTTGTAGGGCTTGTCGTCGCCGTATTCGGATTGCAGGAAGGAATGCGTCAGAGTGGCGGCGATGGAGAAGTTTCCGCGCGGGGAGGAGTCGGCGGAGGAGGGGTGGTGGCAGTAGCCGTTGGAGTTGACGCCGGCGCCGGGAGCGAAGAAGGAGAGGGGTTGGCCGAGTACTGGACGACCCTGTCAGCGATGAATTGAGAGAGATAGACTGGATGAGGACGTACCATTTTTGCTCTTCACTGTGCGTTCCTGATCGCCTGCCATGGTGGATGAGAGATGAGAGCTCTGCGGGTAGCTGTCGTTGGTGGAGATGGAGTGAGGGAGGAGAGAATGGTCAGCGTTCATGCCTACCCGCCATCTTTCCAGATGGATCTACGAAGACGCCTGCACCTGTCATGCGTCGGATCGGGGGCTGCGGAGATGAACGCGTTGTTACATCACCATGAACGACATGTTGATGAATGCAGGAACAGGAATCGCAAGCTGGTGACGTTGTGGCGGATGGTCGGATGAGCTAAGCATTGTCAATGGTCCTGTGGCTGGAAATCTGCAAGGCCCAAGGTGAGCTACATAGGCCATACCTACCGTTGGTTTTGAGGGTCGAAATCCTCGCTTTGATAGCAGTCAACGTACACTACAGGGTGTTCATGGTATCTGAATCTGACGGGGCTACGCTGAGACGGCTCGAGAACATCGTGACCATGCGAGATCAGCCGGCCTGCTTGTGGAGCTGGGCGGTTCATTACGGGGCCGAAGCTATTTACGTCCCGTCCATTTTGCCACTTCCCTCCTCCTCCACCACCACAAATGCCCCCAAGAGCACCTTACGCAAAGATTAAAATAAATCCGACCCATCCACCAGAGTCAAGCTGTGGCACCACCGCCGACGCACTCCCGATCTCTGCCTGCACGTCAGCTTCGCTTTTCTTGCGCGCGCTGGCAGCAATAGTGTACGACCCGCGCGCATCTGCAAGCTGGTCATGCGGGTCATGCGCAAGTGAATGTCATTCTTTGTGCCGTGGTCTCGCACTCTGCGCAAAGTCGAAGACGCAAGAGTGATCAGGATGGAGGATTTGCCCGTTTTCCTTGGTGTCTGAAGATTCTTGATCTGCACCACGTCAGCTCCTACGACATGGCAGTACTTCTGCCGCATGCCTCTCACAATGCAGCCCAGCCCTGGCATATGTCCTCTTTGTTCCTCCTTCTCCAGTGAGCACTCCAGTCCGATTCATGCGCAATCGTGTCCAATTCATGATACAAATCTCTCCAGGGCGCAATGTTGCTTCTCTGGCAGCAGCAGCAGTAGTAAAACGTACACGGTATATATCACATGTCATGTCGAGGCTTGCCCTTCCTTTCCCGCATCCCATCATGTCGCAGAAAAGCAGCAATTCCATCTGACCCTCTCCCTTTGTCCCTTTGCGCCGTGCGTGATCCCTCTACCTCCTCATTCATGCCAGGCATCCTCTCCCAGCGCCCCTCTCACAGTCATCCTCTACACAATCATCTGCGCGACCCCCTGCCCGCCCAACGTCTTACTACTCTGGAACTCCTGCCCCTTGAAGCCCGCCAGCGCGTAGAACAGCGCCGCAACCATCAGCACAATCGCCGCGGCGATGAGGCTCGTCGCGCGCGCGATGATGCTCAGCCATTGGATGAGCGACATGACGGCGTAGATGCCGGCGCGCATGTAGTTGGTCGCGAATTTGCGGATGAATTCGTCGAATTTGGGCGATGTCGGGCAGATGCGGAGGAGGAGGGGCACTTCGATGAAGAGGATGATGAAGGAGCAGACTCTGTACGCAGGATGGATTAGTGGGGGCCCACTGGGGAGGTGTAGGGAGATGAAGTACAGGCAGATGATGCTAAAGACAATGACCCAGTGGAAGTTGAAGATGTTGCCGATGCCGAGGGCGAAGCAGAGGATCATGGCGATGATGCCGGTCCTGCGGCGATGGTGTCAGTCTCCAGCGCAGATTTCCTCCTTCCAGAGAGGAGATACCATTGTCCATATATGCCTGGAGTGGTGCGTGGTCAGTCGCGGGGCGGGTCAGAGCACTGGAATGGACGTACTGAAGTTCCTCGACCGGAACTCATCTGCGAGAGTCATTGTGGCTGCCTCCTACTCTGCGCGCCTCTTGCAATGGTATCGTGGTGCACGACAACAAGTGTCGTCTGGCGGGAGAGGTGCGAGACGGATGTGTGGAGCGGAACTAGGGCCCCGGCTTATTGACAGCTTTTGTGGGTCGGGCGTCGTGTTCTCGGATGTGCCGAGAGACAACAGCTGGCGGTGCTTTCTCCACAAAGCGCAGTCAGGGACAATCGAGCAAGAAATAGGGTCAACAGAGGTGCCGGCCGGGAGGAGAGACAGATGGCGAGGGAGATGTGTGAATGCGGAAGTGAAGGGATCATCTATTCTCAGGTCCCAAGACAGAAGATGCGCCGCTTGGCCCTCGTTCGGCGGCGCGTCGTCAGGGTCTCCCCCTCCACGTGTTGCCTCAGACTCCACTCCCAAAAGGCCTCAGCCACACGCCGACGACGACGCTTGCGGGAGGAGCCACACGAGAGGCTGACTCTCTGCCTGACCTCATCCGTGAGACAGTTTCTTGCATTATGACCTTTGCTATCCGATGAAGATCCCGAAGCACGTCGTCTTCTCTGCGACGGGGAAGCATTTCTTCCGGTCACTGTAGTCTTCCTCCCCATCGATGAAGCGGCGAACCTCTTTCGCGCGCGCATTGCCATTCGTCGTCATCAGAATCTTGGTCACTGCGACCAGATGAGCTTTGCAGGCCTCATAGACATCCTCGAACCGCACGCGCGTCGTCACATCTTGCCAGTTGAGACTGCCTTCGGCCACCATTCGGAAGTAGATGCGCATCTCATGCCAGACATCGACCACTCTTGCTCCGTAGGACGGTAATGACGTCTTGCACCAAAACTGTTCCTTCTCGACCTCATCGATAATGCCTTTCTCGATGGACATGTCAAAAGCCTCGACGTCAGACATGTGCTTGTAGATGAGTTCCGGGACAGTCGCCGCAGAGCCACGCAAGTGGCCACTCCTCTTGAAGAACACCTGCTCCCTCGTCAGGTTCTTGATCTTGACGCCCTTCGATGATGGATACAGGCGATGAACACGGACGTCACCCATGCCGCTCTGTGCCGCGAAAGGGCGGATCTCACGAGCCCAATGATCTGCATTGGCGTTGGCGGTCGTTGTGCATAGTGCTCGACCTCCCAACTTGACAAAGAAGAATGCTTGCGCTGCCTGGACGGCAGTCTTTCCAGTCCCAGCAGGGCCGGTAATCAGCTGTAGACCTCCTTTGGCTGCGCGCATGTCCTTCAAAGCCTGACGCTGCGCAGCATTCCATTCTTTGCACTCGCTGAGCCATTTCTCTGCGGCGGCGACGGTCTGTTGCGATACGTCAATGTCATCGACGAAGTCGACCACGCTGAGTCGGTCATGAAGTTGATTGAGCAGAATGGGGTGCCATCGACGCCAACTGTCACTGCATATTTTTGACTTGGCGTCGACAAGCGACTCGTACAAGAAGCAATCGTAGTGTGGCCGCAAGCTAGTCACCCGCACGTGAGGGGCGTTCTTGTCTTTAGCAGTGTATCTTGAATCTTTGAAGATCTCGTCGCTATGAGACGTCACCACGAAGAATGCATCATGCTTCGGGAGGCCCATGCGAGTAGTATCATGGATTGCACGTATCTCAAGATCATGGCCATCGCAAAATTCATCTGAATACCATGGTCCATCGAAGGTGATCAAGATCTCCAAACCTTCCGACAAACGGAATGAAGATGCCCGGTCTGTTCCGCCCAGCGTCTTCATCGCGGCATCGAAATGCATGCCGATCACGGTGAATCCCGAAGCCTCATAGACAGCGACTTTGTGATTCTTGCACGAAGCAAAAAGCTGTAAGCTCTTCTCATGTTCGTGCGTTGAAGTGAAGTGTGCGACCGAGAACTCGGCTTGGGCTTGTTGGATTGAGCTCATCGAGTCACCGCTGCGCAATGGAGTCAGAGCGGCCGGATTGGGTGCGACCATTAGATTCTGTATTTCTGAAGGTCGCAAGGGCTCTGTTGGCAAATTGCTGAATTCTGGTTTCCCAATAGATGGAAGCCGAGGGCCGGGTCCGCCAGGAAGACGGTCGAATACATCACGGGAGGCATCAAAGTCCGTGGAATTAAGCTCGCTGCAAAACAGCTCAATCCGCAGCCTTTGCGCGTTGCTAGCAGAAACTAGTGCTTTAAGGGCATCGAACGCGGTTCTCTGCGTTACGTTGAGATCGGGTGTGGCGTTGAATCCCTCACACGTCGCGCCGACTGCTGTGAATCGAATCGAACTTGACCCTTGATGGGCTACGAGAGGAGGTCAGTACAGATCCACGAGAATGACGGAGGAGCATACCGAGACTGCACGTAAAATCGGAAAGTTGCTTGCCGTTGCAGGGGTTGAAATGGAAATCTAGAACTGCCGTATGGATCACTTTCGCGTTCGCGCTAGGCCCGTCGGTAAAGCGTGCCTCGACGCGAATGGCTGGCGCCGTGAGCTGCAGTTGTGTCAGCATTGAAAGCAGAGTCGAAAATGTCTACGCTTACCCCGTCAACAAGGCGCACGTATATATCACAATGCCCCTTCTCGCATGGAGGGGGGAATGTACAGCTGCTCGAAGGATGTGTCGTCTTGGCTTCTAAGTGGCCCGATACGAGCTCGGATAGCGGTTGAGAGCTGGCTAAGTTCGCGCAGCAGGCGGTTGTGTTTGAAGTTGGGGTTGTCGAACCGATATAGCTCCACCAATGTGGTACTGCTGGTAACCGGTCCGCCTCTAATAGCATCTTTCACGTAGGAATAATACGCCAGAGCAGGATCTCGAGAGCGACGACCACCATTCGGAGCCAGTGTGAGCGCAGTGATGTCGGTTCCTAAGGAGTCCGCAGCGCTGTCGCTGCTCGAGGAGGGCATCTTGAGCTGTTCCGGCCGTGGCGCTTCTCCACCCGCGCCGCCGTGGTGTGGTTGCGATGTATCTTGAGCAGGTGTTGGAAAGCCCGCTTGAGTCGCAGCGAAGAATATTTGTCGAGGCAACGCGGTGGGTGGAATGGCTGGTGCGACAAACGCCGCACGGGAAGTTGCTGCCTGGAAGTGAAGGGCGCAACGGGACTTCACTGCTCACTCGACACCGGGAGTCGTCTATTTCGTGCCACTCCTCCGCTTTGGTGCATCTTGACAGAAGCCTTTCGGTATGTGAGCTCGGCGCCAGGGGCAAGATGCTCAAGGACAACCATGTCAGCTAGGATCTCGCCCCGATGAGGGTCGATATCGACATGCTCAAGACGCGCTGTCGATTGGTTCTCCAGCAGAATACGTGGCTGCTTCGATGCGGCTTCGGCGGTAGAGCCGATGTGGTCTCAAGTCAATGCTCATAGCAGCTGCCTCAAGTCATAGTCTACGAGGCGTGTGAGAAGGTTGACAATCATCTAGTCGACAAATGAAAGCAGGATGATCCGCCTTTGAAGCCCTCGCCGAAACCTGCAGGCAGCAAACAGACAGAATGACTCTTGCTGGGCACTCAATCACCCGAGATTTGCAAAGGTATATCTCTTGTAACGCCAGTGTCCATCCGATTCCACCTCCCTACAGCACATCTGCCGTATGCCTCATGCATCATCGTGTCTCATTCATCAAGCCGTCTCCATCACTTCTTGCCACTCTTCTTGATCCCCTGCGACCCGGTGTTCAGTGGTCCCTTCTTGCCCGCTACGGCGTTTCGTGCCTCCTCGAGTTTCTTCTTCTCTGCGCAAATATTAGATCCTGATCCCTCATCCCATCACGTCTCTGCACGTACCAGCCATCTGCTTGGCCTTGAACGCCTTGTCATCCTCATCCTCCTCGGTGACCTTTTTCTTCGCCTTTTTGTTGTGGATCGGGTTCGTCCCGGCTGGTGCAGAGGTCAATCAGCATATTTCTTTGGTGGGAGCGGAACAGCAGTCCGACGTGCGTCGAGACATACCTCCCTGTCCGGACGGCATGGCGGAGATGTGTGGTGGAGGATGCGGTGGTTCGGCGTCTTCACGACGTGCACCCGGCCGGCGGCGCCTGAGTGCGGGACGGAGGGTCCTCAGCTTCTGCCTCAGGCTTCCACCTACGCGAGAAGGGTCCGGCACTGGCTCCGGCTTGCCGATCGCGCCCGCGTCGCGGCGAAGGGACCGCGATCGAAGGGCATCTGCGTGGACACTTCACCTGCAAACCGCCTCTTCTCTCACCACATCCCCACCACTCCACCCAATCCATCAACAGCGCATTCCACATTCCACGCTCCTCTCCAATGTGCTGGCAGGTGCGCGCATCCCACTTCCGCCTCCCACGGATTGTCCCCTGATCACTTGCGCCGGCCATCGCCCGATCGCATCTTCGATCTCCCTCCGCCGACCCTCCGCCTGCGCCCGCCTGCTCTCGGACGGCCCGGCTCAGTGCACCCAGCGCCATGCCTCCTCCCTCTCACACCCAACACCTGCCTCCGACACATCCCGCCACGCGCCAACGCCCCAAGAGTCCCAATCGCGTCCTGGCCGAAGCCGAGGCGCAATGGATCTTCACCGACGAGGAGCTGGCCAATGCGCCTTCCATCCAGGATGGCATGAGCGCGGATGAGGAGCGGGACCGCAGAGTCAAGGGCGTCAACTTTATCGTGCAGGTCGGCATCATGCTGAAGCTGCCGCAATTGACGCTGAGCACCGCGAGCATTTTCTTCCAGCGATTCTTGATGCGCGCCAGTCTGGCCAAGGAGAGAAACGGCATCCCGAAACTGCATCACTTCCAAGCGGCCGCCACGGCACTCTTCCTGGCCACCAAGGTGGAGGAGAGTTGCAGAAAGATGAGGGAGTTGGTGCTGGCATTTTGCAGAGTCGCGCAGAAAAATCCGAATCTGGTCGTGGATGAGCAGAGCAAAGACTTCTGGAGATGGAGGGACTTGATCCTGCACAACGAGGACCACATGCTGGAGACGCTGTGCTTTGACCTGACAGTGGAGAGCCCGCACCGGCAATTGTTTGAGATGCTCAAGTTCTACGGTATTGAGCACAACAAGAGGTTGCGAAATTCGGCGTGGGGATTTGTGACGGACAGCAACAATACACAACTATGTCTTCTCGTCAGCAGCCGGACCATTGCAGTCGCAAGTCTTTATGCGGCCTGCAAATTCTGCGAAGTCTCGCTGCCGGACGACACGAAGGGGAGACCGTGGTGGGAGATGCATCATGTGCGGCTCAAGGATATTCGGAGAGCGGTCGAGTACATGCTGTCGAATTATGACGGCACATCCAACAAGGTCAACGGTATCGCGGTCACTGCAGGCTCGGACGGCAACAGCTCGATCTACGCGGGGCTGACCACTCCCGGAACTGACGGCGCGAACGATGACGATTGGAACAGGACGAGAGCGCCGGCTTCTGTGTCACCACTTATGCCTCCCGGGAGTGACCGGCGCGCGAGCAATGCCAGCAGTGTTGGCACAAAGCGCGAGCAGGGAGACGAAAAGTCTGGGGCGAACGGGGGTGGGAATGGGTTACCTCACGAGGAGAACGGGTCAAAACGGCCCAAGCTGGAATCACATTCCTCTGGGAATGATGAGACACAGAATGGTGATCGGAAGGATGACACGCTTTCTATGGTGCCAGAAGCTGCAGCTGGAGGCGGACAGGTACGCTCACTCAAAGAACAAGAAGAAGCATCACGTGTTGACACTGGAAACACTCAGGCTGAGTTGGACGTCGCGGCTCAGCAGAAGGATCGGAACTCCTCAGAAGCAATGCAGGATGTCCAAACAACGGCCGACACCGCTGCTGCGAAGCAACAAGACGAACCGGAGTTGAGTGAAGAGGGTGAATTGGAAGAGTAGCATTCCTTCCTCCAACGAATGGATTTTACAGTACAGGCGTGAAGCAGGCGCTGTAAGCATTCTCAGATCACCATCCACGAAACCACAAATGGAGCAGATGCGCAATCGCTCTCAACATCACAGACTGCTGTCAAATTGCTACAACAGCCGATACTGGCCGGATGAAGCTCCGGCACAGAAGATGAAATTGCAACCTTGATGAAGATGCAAAGAGTAACAAAGCGAGGCATTTACGCAGGCGTTATTAGCAGCATCCACACACCATTCTCAGCTGCTTGCTTTTTTGAACATTCTTCTCTCACGAGGCACTATGTGATACTAATGAGTCTTCTCGCTTGCTGGGAGCGGGAAAATTCGGACAGGACGAATTGCGCAGCGACGATCGAGAGCATGTACTGTTATTTTGAGGCCGGGAAGCATGTGATTTTGGGGCGACGGCGCGATTTTATTTCCGTTGTTTTCCCCTTGAAAAAGCTGCGACTGCTTGTTGAAGTGCTTAGATACCCAATGTGGCATGGTGGCGTTCTTTGGGATGGCAGGGAGGAAGGAGGCGCGGAAATCTTTCCTCGTTGTACGTTATGTAGTGATGAAAGTGACATGTTTTAGTCCTGTACTGAAGCGACTCGGGTCAGTTCTCCCTCTTCATCGGTCTCTTGTTCTGGTTGCGATGTGAATATGGTGCCGAGGAGGTGGCATGGGTGGGTCGCGTGCAAATTCCCTTTCAATCTGCGTACTGCGACAGGTCATGGTCACGGGTTTTGCGCAGTGCAAGCAGCAGCATTGCTAATTTGCAGAGGTGAGACCTTGGATGTGTGTTCAAACAAAGTCAAAGAGTTGGAAAGACTTTGCGGGGCTACTGGGAGATTCTTCGTTGCTGCTCAAATTGCATCCTGTCACGCGGCTATGGTCCTTTGGGGTCCAGCGGTGGGTTTGCCTCCACCGCGCTTTTGGTTCGTGTGTCGATGGTCGGATCTGGCGGATTAAGGGGACCTCGACTGCGTGTTTTGACGGCGGTGGCTCGAAGGGTGTTTGACGTGCTGGAATTGCTTGGTCTCATCTTACTGCGGCTCGCGAGGGCACTGCTGGAGATGCAAAGCATCGGCATGGTCTGGCGTGATATTGTCACCTGCTTCGAAGAAGACGTTGGGTCTGCAGGACGAAGAGAGCGGGCATGCGTACTCGCAGTGCAGAATTAGACTGAACATGGGCAAATATATCCATCGTCCAGCAACAATGAGTCTGTTGCTCTCACCCTCGTTTGTGCGCGAGTTGCACAATCGCCTCCATGTCAGGATCGAGGGGCAATTCTAGCAAGTCAAGGTCAGGCTGGGCTTGCGGGTCCACTCTGTGCTTGTGTGACGATCATTCATCAAGAACTGGACTCTCAATGGCGACCTTTTTTTTTGGTCACGATCACTGCAGGACAGGGTCTGGCGTTAGTTATTCGCGGTTTGATCTGATATGAAGTTCGTATCCTGTTCATGCTGCCTGTTAGGTTCCTCCCTGCTTTGTCATTCGGTGTCTTTGGCAGCTAATCATCCTGACTAGAGACCTTTCGGCTCAGGTCACCTGACGTAGGATGATGATACGACGATGTTTTGTTGGCAAGCTGCTCCTGCAAAGCTCTTTCGCTTTCCTCACGCCTTTGAAGAGCTTTCTTCTGCGATTCGGCCATCTCGGGCAAGCGCATTACGGTGCTGGTCTCAGCTGTACGCTGTGTAGGCTTCTGCCGTCCAGACATACTGGCTGATACTCCCGACAGCGCTCTGCGCGGTTTCTCTATTTTTTCTATCTTCTCTTCTCTCCTGGTTTCACCGCACGTGCGACCGCCTCAGGGATATCAAAGCTACAATCTGTCGACGTAACATTTGGTTCTGACGCACTCGCAGCATGTTGAACCGGGGTTATTGAGTCGGAATTCGCATCCTGAGCTTGTCTCGATTCGACTTCTTTCTCCTTTGCTTCTCATGTGTCTGCCGATCGATTGTTGCTCGCTTGAGATCCTGGTTTTGGACCTCGGACGGTTGAATTTTCACTCCAGGAGGGGAATAAAGACATCGACCTTGCGCTTGAGCAAGTTCGGATGGCCAGTGGCTTGACCTGCAACCATCTGATCTCCCGTGACGAAGTAATTGGTCAGACTGCCTTCTGAGTTGAGCAGTGCATCATCTTCTGGCTGCCTCCGGATTGTCTGACACAGTCGAAGTTGTGTACATCAATTTGATCACGAGTTCAGCAACGTCCTCAAGACTTTTTCGAGGCTGCGCGAGTGTTCCATCAAGTCGTCGGCGGATCTTTTTCTATTCTCTGATGGCGAGCATAGTACGTGCGATGCTCGTGCATACGTCTTCGCCTGCGCTTCCACTGCTGGATGTATGGGTGTGGCATACAACGGCAACAACTGTTACTTGAAGAACGTGATCAGCCAGCCCCAGAAGAATGCCAACGTATGGGGTGCTGTCCTCGCATCTGCGGAAGACGCTTACACTAAGCGTCTGAGTTGCCCACAGAACGACGGGGCGATATACACAACCAAGTCGGGAGATACATACACGGTGCAATGTGGCGTCGACTACTACGGAGGAGATCTGTCTAGCCTCCGCGTGGACAGCTTGGAAGCTTGCTTGGAGGCATGTGATACTACCCCGGGCTGCCTCGACATCGCTATGCACGGAAGCTACTGTTATCTTAAGAACACTGTCACCAGCGCCCGTCAGAACGAGAACGTATGGGGTGCTATCAAGAATACTTCCAAGCAGAGCATTCGAAGACGGGCGGATGTGCCAGAGACTGCGAAAAATAATCCGTATTTGCAGGGCAATTCAGCTGTTGGAGAGTAGGCTGCGGATCGATGGCACGAGATATACTCCATCGATGGCCTCAAGAGAGAGAGAGAATGTGACAATGCTCGATTGTCGAGACGTGATGCAGATGAGCACACAGTGCTTGTAGATGTCAAGAATGCATGCGAGAATTTGTCATTTGTATTTCCGGGTTGCAGCGGTGTCTATCTGGGATTCGCGGATTCATAAGTCCCAATGAGACCCTGAATATTGATCACTTGCTGTCATATATTTCCTGGACCTCCATAATGCCAAATGGGTGTGCTACTTGCGCTTGACTTTCTGTTTCGCACCTCAGAAGATCTTTGAGATCACTCGGGCAACTAACAAGATAACTGCTACTGTTTGGAGTAGTGGAAGGTGAACCCATTCGCTGCACTTCACGAAAGAGGTGCAGCGTTCATGGATGGTCGGCACACTCATGAGCGAATGCGCGGCAATCGGAGAGAGCTTGTAGACTGAGGGAGGAGAAGCCGCTGGCAAAAGCAGTCCTGAGAAGGCGTGAGTAGAATGCTGTGTATGTACAATTGCAGACGAAGCTGCATCTCTAGTCTGTGGGTCTATAAGAAGCTCAATCCAATCCCGAAACTCAAGCCTTTTCGACCTTCTTCACCTTTGCGGATAATCAAAGGCAAGCTGAAGTTGACCTCCACTCGTGCCGCAGGATGGGCGTAGACGAGACCGAATCCTGCTGCAGCACTTGGCAGGCTGTTGCCCAAATCACCAATAGTTTTGACAAGACTGTTCCCGACATCGCCAACGGTCATGACCTGCTTCTCATCTGTACCTCCCGGTCTGTTGTCCCGAAGTGCGAGGAGTCGTCCCCCATTGACGAAAGCCTGTAGTCTGAGCGGGGTGTCTTTGCCTACTCGAGGCAGGGGAAACAGTAGTGAGGCGCCACCAGCTGCATAAACGTCTCCGCCAACTGCATCTTGTCCGTCGCGTGGTCCGAGACCGGAGAGCCGGAAACCTCGGACATCAGTCGGCCCACCCAGCTGAAAGCGATCGTTGATCCTGCTCAAACTCGGACTTGACTGCCCAGATAGTGGCAGAGGTGCAAGAAAGCCTCCTCGAAGGCCTGCAGTGAAGGAGATTCCGCTGTCGCCTTTCACGCCAGGTATAGGTATGGGGACCGCGGCTTGAGATTCGACTTCATATTTTGCAAAGGCGACATCGCCAGCTAGAGGGCCAATACCGGCGAGTTCGGACACGGCTTTGAGCAGAATGCCTCTGGAAGGAAGCATCGGGGTATCTCGAGAATCATACGTTAGTGTGTGCGAGAGGCTCGATTTGAAGCTGTCTCCGGCATCTGCACGAATTGTAGGTGATGCCTTTTCGGCGAGGCTTGTGACCTGTCTCCAGAAGCCGCTGTATTCAACTTCCTGATTCAAAAAGGCTGATGTGCGCCATTGAAGCTTAGTTTGCCCACCACGCAGCACTTCCTCGTGAGATGCCCATGGCTTGATTGTGCTCGATTTGAGACCTCCGAATTCGAGCCGCAGATCTGGATTCGACAGGATTGGAATATCAAATGTTGCGCTGTATGTCTCCCGTGTCCTTGTACCCAGGCTGGCGTGTCCACTCAATCGCTCACCCCCGCCGAATATGTTCCGCAGCACAGCATTGATGTACGCGCTACCCTCTGCTGTCCCTGCCTCTGTGCCAGTCTTGATCGTATATCGGCCTCTTTCTTTGGCAGTCACAAAGACAGTGTAGTCTGTGGGTGTCGTGCTTGGATCAGTCTGCTCGGCCTTATCAATGTAGGTGGACACGGGTGGCTGGAAGATGTCGAGGCGATTCAGCTTGTCCACGGCTTGAGAGACTTCGGTGAGAGCTTCGCGGAGTGTGTAGTAGGCTTGATCTTTGCGGTTCTTTGTCAAGAGCGGATCGAAGATGCGTTCCAGGAATCCGTGGCGCGTGTGGGTCGCGTGAAGGACTTTGACCGAGGAGATCGTGACGGGAGCCGTGGAGTTGAGCGAGATCTAATCATGGCGCATCAGCAATTGTCCATCACAAAAAGCCCTTTAAATGCCCACCAACTCATGCTGCCGCCGTTCTGCCTTTTCGTACGAGGCATTGACGCGATCTTGGATTTCCTTTTCGCGTTGCTCCAGCACTTTTGGGTCGACGGGTTTGCGAAGCTGTTGGAAGACCTAGGAGATCGTGGTCAGCATAGCATGAGTCGCGCGATAGTTGAGCCAGCGTACATCGTCTTCCAGCGGCGTCGAGGCCATCGAGACGAGGCTGATCAGGAGAGACACGTGCTGATCTGTTGCGACGGCAATGTTGTCCACCGAGGATGGAGGTTGGGAGCTCCGCAAACAAGCTTTTCGGTATCGGTCATCGGATCTATCTGTGGTCCATTCCGTGGCCGTATGAAGATACAGCCCGAAGAGCATGAATCATTTGACTCTTTAGCATCATGCAGCACAGATGGCAAGCCGGCAGCGATGTGACAGTGTGCGCGGAGAGCCATATGGTGCTGGCGGGAGACAACAGCCCTCAAGTCAAGGCCAACCATCCGGGGTCCATGTACGGAGTGAACCAAGGATTGCTGAGTCGTCAAGACGGCAATTCAGTGTTTGCGAGTCTGCGAACTAGGACCGTGCTGTCACTTGCAGTCGTGCAATCTATAGAGAGTCTGCAGCTTCGCTTCCGTCATACCGCCGAGCGGAGCAGCTGAGCTCAATCCAAGCCACTCCTTGCATCATACCGACCAGCGTTGCCCTGGTATTCAGCTCGAAACTCCAGATTCTGTGCCAAATAGCAGAAGGAAGTAGCCGGTACGAACTCCGAATACTGAGAGCTCTTCCGCTCATCTCAAGCGCACCTGAGGGAAGCTGAATCGTCGCGCGACACGGAACACTTGGCAACCCTCAAATCTGTCAAAGTTTCGCTCGCACTAGGAATTACCATGTACAGCAGCATTTACGTGAACTTCAAATCGTAGATCCTGCCTGTCCGAATTCCTCTCGTCATCGTCATATAATACTTCTCTGGCCGGCTTGTTCTTACAGTCATACAGAAAGGGACGCTGTACGCAAGATTAACAGAGATCGCCACGTTTAACCTTGTATCCGGGGTCTCCGCAAGCTGACAAGCTTCCGGTACAGATACCGCTGGTGCATGTTCCAGATGGCATGAGCCAGCCCCAGAGTGCGAGAGACTTTCCGTTTGAGAAAATTTGGGTAATGTTGCCAGCCTGAGCATGTCAAAAACGTACGATCGTCCTCTTGAAAGCATCTACTCACCATCGTTCCATCGCAAGCCTTTCCTGTGGGATCACAGGTGATGTGGAATGGCAGGGGAGCAGTCCCGGCAAGTTGAGCTGATCCATAGCCATGGCCGTCTTTCATCCAGGCTGAGATGGTGGTGTTGCCAGCTACAATCATTAGTTCGTTATACTCGATAATCAGCACCAGGTGTCACTCACAATATTGATCGCCATCCGTTAGCAAGTCATTGAGCTTTCCAGATACAGCCACTGTGCATTTCTGCATGGTATTGCTGCAATTGGCCGAGACTATGCACGTCAGCATCATGCAATGAAAACCTTTCGGTGTACACTACTTACTTGAAGCTGGGACAGAAGTGATCGGCTCACCGGCCTGCCGAATGGTATTCAAGACCGGGCCAACTTGATCAGTGACATCAGACTGGGCACCTGCTGGATTTGAGCCAGTTACACTGTCCTGGTTAGTGTTGCCGTTGGTACTGCCAATCCCAGTCGCTGAGCCGACCACATGAGTGCCCGTGAGGCCGGGCAGAGCTCCGGTCACGCCGCCCAAAAGCGGGACAGCCAGACCACTTTGAGCGGTGAAAGCCAGAAGAAGTGCAACGGACTTCAAAAGCATCTTTCGATGGTGATGAGGATGCGCGGAGCCAAAGTCTAGCTGGAGAACGCTAATCAAAACGAAGGACTGGAACGTTATGCTCAAATAACGCTGCAGAACGAGAGGGGAACTTATATCACAAGTCAGGCTGGGGATTCGTGCCTAGATCTTGTCAAAACGCCCTCCCGTGTCTCCAAGTAAGGACGACGCACCATGGCTGTATATCGTGGGCATCGGAGCCGAACTGTCAGCACATGACGCCGGGCCCTGCTCAAAGGGTTGACTGGGCTGTGTTTGGGCTGCGAATGTCGGACCCGAAGCAGAAGAGAGGCTTATCGCTAGACCCGACAGCGGAAATGGCCGATGCAAATGGCTAATGCTGAGCTGCCGTTTCTTTAAGTGACCACCCTGATCTGAATCGTGCCTGAATGTCGGCTGGACTGTGCAGCCACGCGAAGTGTACGCTGGCGTACCGATACGTGGTTGAAATTAAGGGGCGCATGCCCTGCAGAGGTTGTCGACCCAGACTTTACCTGTCTGGAGAGAGTTTCATGTAGTGGAGCACTGACTCGAGAATCCCGTGGAGAGGCGTTGGCGGGTTTGCGCCATCCTCCATGACAGGTGTCATGACTCGTGCCCCGTCTCAATCAGGTGTTTGGGCATCGGTGTCAGCGACGCGGCAACGCCGCTGGACTGGTCCGCTTTCAATTATAGAACATGGCTGCAGAGTTCGTGGTCAGAGTGGCTTTGCGATCAGGAATGAATGTGCTGAATGACTCAGTTTGGTGCTATGCTACTGAGGTCAAGCGCAGGCGCGTCTACTATCAAGCCGTCTAAACCGTCATCGCACACGCCAAACTGCTCCCGCGTCGTTTCATGGCCAGATCGATCTCGAAAACAAGCCGAATTCTGCGTTGCATACTCCCGCAGCGCGTTCCAATCGTTGCACACATGCCACTGCCCGTCCCCACTAGTGTGGTGTCCCATTGTGTATAATGGCGTAGGGTCTGCATGGCACATGACGAATTGTCGAAATGCATCGAAGCAGTGTCTGACGTGCTGCATTGGATAGCTCAATGGTCTGCCGGCTTGACTTTCGAAGAAGAGTCGTCGCACGATCCTCAGGCAGTGGAGTTGATGATAGCTTTCAAGAAGATATAAGCCCTTGTCTTCGTCGCCCGGTACAGCCATTGATGGAGCCCAATTGCGGCTAGTGGCGACATCATGGGCGACAGCGATGAATCCATGAGCCGTGCTAATCTTGTTCCAGAGATCGTCGGCTTCGGTGTCGTTCGGGGTACTGTATGCTGTGTACCAATGCATCTGGACTGGTCGCTGAGGCAGGGGATATGCTTCTGCGATCCGTTGGTGCGGTGCATAACTTGTTGTCGTGCTCTGATGTTGTAGCTTGTGCTGTAACCACGTCTTCGCCCATCCTGTCGCGCACACTAGATTCGAAATCACCAGCAGAGCTGTCAATGGCCAACAATGTCGATCTGCTTTCTGGCGGGATTCCTCAGAACGCTCTTCATAAGACAGGGTTTCGCTACCGACGAGCGAGTACTGCTTCATTGTGGATTGAAGATGAGAACAGACTACGTGTTCGCAGCATCGATGAAGAAGTTCAACCTCCACAGGGCCTGACGCGTCGCCGACGCTACTTCGTCCACGTGGCGTACCTGCATAAGGTACCGCCGAGGTAGCGTCAGCGCGGCACCCCTGCCTTAGTGCGAGTCAGCGACGCTGTTATTGCCAAGGTGAGCAGGCGAGGATGTTTGAGATGTTCCAGACTCTCCATGGAGTATCAGAACTGTACGCGATGCTGCGAGTGCTCAGACACGCCACATTTGGCGTGGATCGAAGCCAGTGTAGTATTTCTGGCATTCTATTGAACGCACCTGGGGATCGGACGCTCCCGATAAGTATTTGAATTTACTGGCTGAAAAACGCACAACCTGAATTTTAGATCTGCTCTGTCCAGGGATGCAGTGTGCTTCTCTTGTCCCGCATAAATCTCCGGACTGGTGACAGCAGTCTCTCGACGTCCACGCACGCCCGCAAACATGTATGCCATCAATGAGATCAGCACGCTAGTACTGACCGTGGTCCTGACACTTCTGGCAACACTCGCACTTGGTCTGCGACTGGCTCAAGGAAATGCTGGCGATACAGTTAAATTTCGATGGCATGTTGACGACTATCTGTGTGTAGCTGCAATGGTGAGGTTGACTTGATCGGAACGAGATGAAGGTGTGCTAATCTCATGGCGCAGGCACTCCTTTATGCGAGCTCAATCATAACATGCTGGGGTGTAGCTGAGGGAGCTGTCGGGAACCACTCGACTGCTGCAGACGCAGAGAACTGGTATACCTCCGCTGGGCCGCTCTGGGTCATCTTGGCAAAAACGTTTTGGGTGGTCTTCTTCCTGCAACCGCTGCAGCTCGGACTCATTCGGCTTGCGATCCTGTTCCTCTATCGGCGGTTCTTTGGCTCGTACAAAGCTTTCAATATCATCAACTGGATATTGATAGGCGTCGTCGCCAGTTGGATGACTGCATTCTTCTTTGGACTGCTCTTCGACTGTGGCTCGCAATTCAGTGCAAACTGGGGCTCGCTCGGAGAGATTGCCGAGAAGTGCCCGTTTGGCTTCCTCCCAACAGTGATCTACACGATAATGGATGCATTCCTGGATCTGTTCGTCTTGATACTGCCTGTTCCGTGGATCTTTCAGCTGAATCTTTCGCTGTCGAATAAGGTATCAATCACATGCTGCTTCCTCCTTGGATGCATTGCCACAGCTGCTGCATTTGTACGTATGGTCGTCTTCATCCAGACCGGCATTCCTGCACAAGCCATGAACAGGAGTTCCGTGATGGGCCTCCCGACTTATGATGTCCTCGGCATCGTGTCTGCAGAAGTGTTCTGGACCATGATTGAGTCGACCGTTGCCTTGATTGCGGTCTGTCTTCCAGCGATTCGGAAGTTGGTTGCGAGAAGTGCTTTGGGTAAGGCTCTCGGAATGAGCACCTTTTCGAGGGCATTCCGCACCCGAGGTTCGAAGAAGCGTGGGACTTTGGACTCTGCTATCTCAATGGAAGAGAACAAAGATTCTGCCAAGCACGGAGACATTGTGATCGCGCGTGTGCTTGAGGTGGGCCTCTATCGAGCAGATACCGAGAGACGCGCTAACAAATGTTAGGTGGAGAAGTCACCGGTATAGGAAAGGCATCGGTCATGGTAGACTTGGAGGCATCGAACTCCCAATCCGGGATGTATCGCGTGACTGCGGCGCTGTTCGTAGTGAAGAAGAAATGAGTGCCAGCGATCTCCATGTTATTGCTTAGTTGTGTCCTTGAGAGTAGGTGCAAGAGATGGACCGTCTTGTTATGACGACGAATCAATGAAGTTATGAAGCGATGGAATATGACGATATAGCAGCAGAGAATCGTTTGTGTCCTGGTTGCTTGCCGTCTTCGGGTGACTGCTGGCATCTGAATCGGCCAAGATTTTGGACCTTAAGCTCGCAATAACGGGACCTCGTAGAGACCATGGAGCTTGGAGACACGGTCGTCGCAGAACTCAAGCTGTGGTGTGTCGATGACCTACCGTGCCTCGCATTCTGTGTTTGCGAGAGCTGACAGTCACCCACGATTCAAGCCGACATTACCTTTGCCTTCTTTAGTGACTACCATGATCTGATAGCTCGATGTACTGCATTGGTCTGCGGATTGTGCGACCCACTGTCCCACTTCTGCCGGTTATTCTGGCTCGGCCGGCAATGTGCACACCACATCAGCTGGGATAGCACAAGTTCCGCTTCGCTTCCAATTTTGCTGTACATGACAGGGCGTCTGCTTCCACCACAACGTGCACAGGAATGTGAAGTGCAGTCGGTCGAGTGTGTAAATTTCGACCGCTCACAGCCGATCTGACGCGGATGCAAGAAAGATTGTGCCCTGAGTGACGAGGAGCTTTTGGGGCCCGGCCCGGCGGCCGTGGACTTTAGCCGTGGAGATCTCAAACACAGACGCACTCTCGACACATACACCGATACTCGCCAGAATCTGCACTGAGCTGTAGCTCGCCACAGTCCCAAAAAGCATGATGGCTGCCTGTCAACCCAGCCATAATCTTCGATGCTCCGACTCCCATCCTCAGAGGCTTTGAGCGACTCATCCGAGGCCTGCAAACTGGATGTGACGATCATGGACGATACGCAGACACTCGTCAATTCTCGTGCGAAGTGAGAGAAAGTGTTCCAGCTGCGGAGACCTGCAGACAGTGAGATCGTTCTCCGAGCTGCGCCGAAAAAGCTCGCGGACACTGCCGGTGCTGTACAGCATGACTTTCCTACTGTAGTTGCTCTCCACTGCGTTAACTTAGGGCGGACCAGGATTCTACATTGGCAGCCACACCTACGATGCCAAGATGGCTCTCCGGCGCAGGCTGGCCCTCGCTTAGGTGTCTGATATTGCGATAATTCGTGCCCTGCATTCATGGTCCGAGTGTGTACGCACATATTAGCCGCAGCGATGCCCCTACAGCTCCTCGAGCGACGTTGCATCTCTGACTGCTTTCCGTAGTTAACATGAATGCCTTCAGAGCGTCTCTTCTTGTCTTCGCCAGCATAGGTAAGACCCTAGCCGCTCCGACAAAGCATGAGTACGATTATGTGATAGTGGGAGGCGGTGTCACAGGCCTTGTGGTTGCGAACCGCCTCACCGAAGACGAAAATGGTAAGTTGAACCAATTCCTCTTCTATCCGTGCGTCGCTCACACAGGTCCGAAGTTGATGTCCTTGTCATTGAGGCGGGCAAATCCGTGGACAGCGATGCTACAATGATCCCATACAAAGCGAACAACCCAATTGCGAGTACTGGCCTGATTTGGGAGGGCATCGAGTCGACCCCTGAGCCCGGCCTGGGTAACGCAACGTTCAGTGTCATCGTAGCCAAGGTTCTGGGTGGAGGTTCGGTCATCAATGGTATGGTGTACGATCGTGGCTGTGCAGCTGATTACAATACCTGGGAAGCGCTCGGTAATGAAGGCTGGGGCTGGGGAGGTGTCCTGCCATACTTCAAAAAGGGTACCACTTACCAATGTGCATCTCCTGCAGTCGCTGGAAGATTCAACATCACCTGGGACCCCGAGGTCTATGGCAACGGCCCTCTTCCTGTGAGTGTGACGGACACACAGTACGCCGATGTGCTTGACTATTGGGCTGCTTTCAAGGCGTCGGATGTGCATGTCCCTATCGATGGAAACAACGGCGAAGCGTATGGGCCTTCTTGGTTCCCAAACACACTGGACAAGGCTACTGGGCGCAGAGCACACGCACGCTACGCGTACATCGATCCTATATCAGAGCGCGAGAATCTCGAGATCTTGACGGGAACTACAGCGCAGAAGATCTTGTTCGGCAATTCAATTTCGCCTACTGCTGCTACGGGCGTGGAGATCCAACAGAATGATGGAGAAAGATCTGCTGTGCACGCGAAGAAGGAAGTTATTCTCGCTGCCGGTGCAATACAAACGCCCAAGCTACTGCAGCTGAGCGGTATCGGCCCACGTTCCGTCCTTGAAGCAGCAGGTATCAATGTCAAGGTCGAACTAGATGCGGTTGGGTCGAACTTCCAAGATCATCCATATGCGACACCGATCTTCAATACATCAACTACTACGTTCCCGAATCTGAACTCTCTGACGACGAATGCAACATTCAATGCTTCTGCGTGGGCCGAGTATGAAGCGAACAAGACAGGTCCTTACACATATGCTCGTGGAAATGCTTTGGCCTTTGTCTCGCTACCCGACATGACCCCGGACTTTGCCGATATAGTCAAAAGCCTGCAAAAGCAATCCGCAACCCAATACCTCCCCGCATTGTATGCTTCCAATCGCAAGCTCCTCGCTGGTTTCAACGAGCAAAAGAAATCGATTCAATCCATCTTATTGCGCAAGGACGCTGCTGTGGCTGAATTTCCGATTCCCGCCGACGGCACATACGGTCTGGTTGCTGTCGAGAAGCCTGTCTCACGTGGAACCGTGCATATCAATCCTGTCGATCCGATCGGTCCCCCAGATGTCACATACAATGCATTCGTGAACCCGATAGACCGGACTGTGCTGGCCGTCGCGCTTCGCTTCTACCGCAACATCATGTTATACCCACCTCTACAAGAGAAGTTTGCAATTTCAGAGGCTGTTCCTGGAGCACAATTCGTCTCTGATGAAGAGATTTTCGATGCGCTGTTGAGCCAGGGAGCTCTATCGGCGACATTGGCGCATCCGTCGTGCTCGTGTCCGATGATGCCCGAGAAGTTGGGAGGTTGCGTCAGCGACAAGTTGCTGGTCTATGGGACTGAAAGGTTGAGCATTGTTGATGCTTCTATTATGCCGATCATTCCAAGTCAGCATTTGCAGAGCACAGCTTATATGATTGGGGAGAAGGCTGCCGATCTGATCAAGGCGAGAGCGTAGATTTCAAAGCGAACGAGACGAGTATGGTGGTGAGGCAATGCTGATGGCAGTGGATTATCGTTTCTAGTGAGTGTCTTGAGGCCGTGGCATGCGCGCTCACCGTTCGTGCTGCCATTGTGCAACGTGTTTGCAGGGCAGCAGATCCTCAAGACTCACAATCTAACGCCAGGCCGAGCAAATGAAACATCTGTAATGCTAGGTCGTCACGCTCAGCAGAGACCAGTAGCGTTGACACTGTGCAAACTTTGCATGGCATCAATGTAGAAGACCTTTTCGTAACAGCGCAAAGCATGAAAGTGCTGCGAGCATCCTATGCATATTTTACACGGCGTCTGTATGGGTTCATTGGGAAGCAGTACGAAGGCACTCTGGTGATTGCGAGGTACGCTTGAGCTGACACGGTGTTGTGGTATATGCATTACAAATGACATGCGACGCATGAAGATCGGCCCCCTCAAGGGGACTTTGGCGTGTGTGTACTTTTTCAAAGCACAAGCGAGTCAAAGTCACAAGTATCCGCAATAACACTAGTCCATAGATGCGCCAAGTATTGTAAAGCGGCATCACGGGAAGCGCTTCTGCTGGCACGAGACATCATGTTGTCGGATCGTTTTCCAACACCCATGCGAATGAAGAATCTGTCTATGCAACGGTGCCGATGTGGATACGTATCAGAAAGTGCTCTGTACTTTACTGCCCTGTTTCGAACCTCTCCCGTCTTGAGCTGGCTGCGTTAGTCGTTCATGTTCCTTCGAGCATTGCTTTTTGGCCATTAGGATTGTAGGAACCACGGGACTTGCTAAAAAGAAGGTTGTAACCGTGATCACGGTATTCATGGAACTCCCGCTGATGATCCGTATGTCGTTCGACATTAAATTTGTCTCGGTATCACGGAATCTTCATGAAAGAACGATCACAGTGCTTTTCTAGTGTACCGTGTCGGCTGTACATCGAGCGACAGGCAGAAGATTTTGGGCAACCTTTCGTCACATGTGTGAGGAGTAAACCTTCCTGTGATGATTGCCTTTCATTTGAGTGGCTGTACCGCTACGGGCGAAGCTCTCGACGAGGACTCAAATCGATCTGTGTAAGGGTCCAGATCCTCGGACTGGAAGCTCGGGGATGGAGCCAGTCCTCGAGTATCCGATGCATCAACGTGATTCGCAATAATCGAAGCCCGGTCATGCTGTAGATTCTGAGCTGTTTACGAAGTTACACGCATTCGTTGTCTCTGCCTCCGAAATCGAGATAAGATGTCAATGCTAATACAGCCCAGTGGCTGGATGATCGGCTATGAGCAGTGGAAGAACTGCGAATTGCGCTCCCGCAGCACTGTGAAGCCGATGGAGAGTGCTTGAAGGAGCTCGTTCGCAGGGTTCGTAGAGCAAGTTTACGTGTCAGTGCTGGTGATGGTCTGCATGTCACGTCAGAAAAGACCCGACGCAGTACATGACGAGTAGCCGCTTACAGAGGTAAGTTACCAGTCATGGCGTTCGTCTCAGTAATGACGTGGTACAGAGTCGTCGTAGTGTAGAACGTGTCTGTCGCAGGAGTGGTAGTGGCGCTGACAGTCTCGGTCGTGTATGAGGTGGATGTCGAGACCAAGGCGTCGGTTTTGGTCAATGTGGAGGAGTGGACAATTAACGTCTGCGATGGAGTGGCTGCGGCTTTGACGATGGTCGTCGTCGGTACATGCTTGTGTAATTACATCCCCAGGACGGTCTGACATTTGCGCCTGGCAGCAGCAGACGCCGCGAAGAGGGGAAACGGCGGGAGGGCGTGCATGTTGAGTGCTGCTACTGTGAATAAGCAAGAACAGTAGAAGTGCTGCGAACATGCGATCAGGGAAGGAATGCATTTGATAGCTTTGGCAGAATGATAATGGGTCTTACACACACTGCAATCTGTCCAGGCGTAAGCCACCAGTCGCGTGGGAAGCACATTGTGCCGTTGAGCCAAGGCTGGCACGAGGTTCATACAGGTGCTGCGACTCTATATTCTCGAACAGGCGTGCCGAGAGGAGAAGATGCGACCCAGAGCAGACCCTCACTTTCGTCCTTCCTCCTCTTCGGGCCGAGTGAGGGCATTGTCGAAGTAGGCGCAGCTCCGGGCGAAATTTAGCGTGTGAAGCAAGCTTTCAACAAGATGGTCCAAGTCTTTTGGCATTTCTTAGCACGACCACCGGCTTGAAAGACTGGGTGCGCGACTGGTACGAAAGGGTGCTAGAACGTCTAGGGCAACGCCATCGAGCGCACTTCGCCTGTTGCAGATGCTCGTCGCCATACGCGAAGGATGCACCTCGCGAAGACATCCGGACTTGGCTGAAGAAGGATTTAGCATTGCTCTTTCCGACATCTGATCCCGAGGGATGACTGGTATTGTGGCCGGCAGATGAGTCTGTGGGCTGGTGAGCGATGGACTAGCAGTTCTTGTCTCAGCTGACACGTGACTGAGGAGTTGAAGTGGATCAACGAGTCCAGCGAGAAGTCAAGCTGAAGCTTTTCGCTCCCCATAATTAGATCGCTGGCCCGTGCCAGCATGCAGGGTACAAATCTGACAGCCGATCAAAACCGAGGTTGGCTCAGTTCACCTATTCACATGCGTGGAAATTACTTGGAGCTTGCCCCGTTTGAAAGACGAAGAGGCCCGCGGCTCATTCAATTTCCTGATGAATCAAATCTGCCATGCCTCGGATGCTCCAGTCGCATCCACTTTCTGTATACGTTTGACGCCATATGCCGTAACCATTCAACGCCGCGTATTCTGGTGAGCTCATACACTCGGATCAATCCTCACAAGAGCTTACGTTTTGCGGAGAAATAGGTGCCTCAGAGAGCCTGCGTGTCCCACGTCAGCCCTATGAAACTCGATACCACACTACGACCCAGCTCATGAGACTGGTCAGCAATTCAGCATGATCAAGCGTTCTCCGTCTCGTGATGAGACGCTGTCGGTCCTATTGCTTTTTTTTGGACTGTTGCTTCGGTCTCGGGTCTGGTTAGGCCACGGCTCGTAGAAATAGTCCATCTCTACCAGGAACAACGGAGTGCCAGGAGCTGGCGACCACATTCCATGAGCCGCTCGAGACTTGGCGCCTGCTGTATTGCTTCCTACAAGCATGGTTCCCACATCTCGTATGCTAAGACTCGCAGGCTTTGATGCTTCGCCCTGGCCGATATTGCGCTGAACTTGCCTCGAAACAGAAACTGGACGGAGTTCTGCATGCTCCTTTTAGCAGGAGTATGGAGCGCAGACTTGGCAACACTACACCGTGAGTGCGGCCTCGAAACTCTATGTCCGCCGACTCGCTCTCCTTGAATTTGCTTGAAATAATCTTTCGTCAACTGGTTCTGCAACATGTTCCCCTCTGAAGCGATTGCAGCTTTCTTCATCGCAGCTGTGGGCGTTGCTGGCCCAGGAGCTGCGCCGGGGGCCGGGAGTGGGGGGCTTCGAATATCACCACAGCCAGGTCTTGCAGCCTGTCATCCCGCCCAAGTCAACCCTGCGGATCTGTCTATCCTTAATCTTGACACTAATGCAACATTTGCATGGGCAGCAAGTGGTCCTACTACATCGAACCTCACCAGCAAGCGCGAGGCCCTCACCCGCGATGCTTTATTTGCTCAGGCCAGTCTGGACGTTCAGTGCGTGCTTATTGCGGAAACTGTCTCAACGTGGGAACCGAAGTCTGGCTCGGCGTGATAAGCATCCCGTTATCCCGTTGGACCATTCAGCATTCATCTCTGGTGTCCAATGTTCCAATGGATAGCTGCACGGCACTTTTTCAAAGCAAGCGTCTCCCTATGCCAGATCTTCGTTAAGTACGAAAAGAGTGGGAAAAGGAGCGGGCCAATGTTGGGATTCTAGATGCCTCGGTTAGTATTCTCGACTTTGCCACAGAGTGAGTCGTTCAGCATTGGTGACATCCTGACGAAGGATACGTGCCGCTGATCTCTGCTGCAGTGGAGCATTTGTCTCGCTCAGTGTCGAGGCAAGGCTCGAGATTGAGGCGACTGGTCAGCTGTTGGCGGGCGCTGATTTCGCGTGGGATGAGGCTGGTTGGTGAGTACCTTGCCAGACTTTGTCGCTCCTTCTTTCGCGCCTTCAAAACAGCCAATGTCTTTCAGCACACTCGACATTCTGCATCCAAGTCAGAGCTCTTGTCCACTCGGCAATCCAACCTTTGGTCATACCGCTAAAGCGAAGGGAGAAGTTGGCATTACTGTGGGCTTTGGCCTACCTGTGGAAGTTGGAGTGGCGGCTCAGGACATCCGGTCCTTTGTGAAATGCTTTGACCTTTCCCAGGAAGTCGGACTTCTAGACGGGCTCTGGAAAGCCTCTGCAGGAGATATTAACACACCCGGAAGTACGCTTTCACTGTTGTATCGATATTTCCTCTGCTGACCATGAAAACAGTTGCCGCCGAAGGCGAATTCGAAATCTCGGCAGAGATCGGCGAAGGCGGTGCTGTCGAAACTAATATCAACGATGGTTGCTACGGCAGGAGGCAATGGAGCGAACAGTGGGGGTAGTGAAATGTCTGGCACCTGTGGCAAAACTGCAGCATCGTGGTGGGGAGAGCGGCTTTGAGGGACCTGGTGGGGTACGCAGAAAGCATTGACGGTAAGGTGGTATGAGGGCGATCGTAATCCGGATGAGCGATCTCAAGAACGTGTTTGTGTGTCCAGGCGTGGAGATCCAGGGCCATGTCGAGTGCGTTCCGACTGATGACCATGCCCGCTTGTCTCAACCTGTTGTACTCCACCCTACTCGCCATGGAGTAAGTCAAGATGGTTGTAGTGACTTGAATAGTCGTATAGTTGTGTTCATGTCGGGGCCATGATTTGTCGGCAACATTGTCGGAGCAGATTTAAGCTACAGATACTCTGCCTCCGTCGCGTGCTGAGGTCCTCTCGGTCTGATTACTCGTACGTACCGTGGCTTTTGCGCAAGCGGAGAGTATATGCGCCACACACGAATAACGTTAGCCTCAAATTTTGCGGACGAGTGTTACGCTCATCGCAACAGTAGGACTAAAGGATATTGGGCTGGTGCTTCTACTACTGCTCCATTGTAGACTAAACTTCAGATGACCCCGGTCCGTAACAGTTGCTGAAGCTAGTGATCGACATACTGGTTTTGACACTATCTTGGCCCAGCTACAACTGAAACAGCAGGTTCGATTTTGCATGTAAGGCTGCAGCCTGTGCAAGTTATGTGGACTATAAGATAAAGGAGCGGTGGGCTGCGGTCATGTTTTAAACTGCTGTTGCGTGGAACTTGCTTCCCATTTCTTCGAATGTGTCTCATGACGGCAGAGCTTCGCCCGCAAGATGGACAACCATCGTTCGATAGTAGGTTTCGCGGATCTCCTCTTACTGCCACAGGCATTAAATTTTGACCAGTCGTTACTGTCCTCAGTTTCAACGTGCTATCGCGCGTGGGCATCATTGTGTCGATAATTCATCTGCATTCGAGCCGAGGATTGAGGGTCTCGAACTGCCGAAGATGCTGTTCAGTGCTTAAGAACGAATCGTATCGACGCATAGAGCACGTTGGCGGATTTTACGGAAATTCTGTCTTTGCAGACGCCGACCAGCTCATGCTTCTTGATCTCGCAATCGATGGAGCATTATTCTTCACCACGCACAAACCCAAGCTGCATCATGAGTCCCTCTGTCCGACAGATATGACTCGCAGCTTTCCCATTCACTCGGCCATTTAGCAAGCCTCCATTGGTTCGAAAAGTTGTCCTTGCAGCCTAGATCCTTCTTTTCCGAGCTGGAGTCACCGACGTAGCCCTAGGGGAAGTTCAAAGCCAAAATGACATGCAAGTCGTGTTCGAGAAGGGCACATAGGAAATACCCTTTGGTGTCGGTTGGACAACCCTTGGCAGCGTGCATGTACTTCCAGTTAATGCCGACTTTGAGAGCGTTGCCGAGAGCCACTGGCAAGCACATCATCAGGGCCAAGGTGATGGTGATGGGTTGCGACTTCATCTTGAGCGTGCCCTCGGACCAAATCAGCACCTTGCACTCATCTATGTATGCCACGACGTGCCTTTAAAACAGTTTGTCTGCCGAAGTAGGGCCTCGTGTCTGGTGCCAGGTCTGAGCTGTTTCCGCGACAAGGATCTGGCCGCAAATCTTGGGAAAAGTCGGCCGAGAGATAGTTTGGATCGGGCACTACAGTATGCTGGACGACTGCTGATAGAATGAAACAGCAGGGCGCTAGACATAAATTCTAATCTTTCTCGTGGCCAACCCTGACTCGTCATCAAAGACGCACATGCGACTACCTGTATCCACAACTCCGCTGTGGAGATTCTCTAACGGTCTCCGAGCGGCAGGGTACAAGGTTTCTGAACCTTGGTCATAAAGTCTTCTGGCGCTGTGAGAGTGGCAGAAGTAGGGCAATTTGAAGATTCGGGATTATTCCCGATCAAGATTCCATTCATTTAGGGGAGAGGGCTGTGGCAGAACTCACGTTATTGCCTCATTGCCCCGGTCATTACCAGATGCATGAAGGGCTCACTATCGGCCATTCTTAGCTATGGTTTATGACAAAGTACATGGGTCTGGTATAATTAGCGAGAGCATCACTTCTGCTCTGATCGAAGGGAAATCAGCGCCCCAATGACGGAATTCCAGGGTAGAAATGGTCTGCTGGCTCCACTATGTCCTTCCATGTGACATACGGATGCATCTCACTGCTGCTGCCGCTGCTAGCCGTAGATCCGTACTGTGGACCAGCATCTCCTGTACTGCTGTTGGTCCTGGTCGAGAGTTCAGCTGGGACGGCTGCCTAAGCCACATATCTTCAGGATTGATCTACCATGTCCCCAGTGACCTTGATTCAATTCGCCAGATCGGTGCAAAGCTGTTTGAGCGTGGAGCAGCGCTACTCGATGCGAGCTTTCGCCGAACCCTTGCCTCGCCAAAAGGCCATCGGAGAACGCAGATCGGACATACAGGTATTGTGCCATTCGACGATTCCGCTCGCGCTGCCACGGCTTCTACATTGTCAACGAGACATGGAGTACGTTCGAACGCTCGAAGAATCTCAGCTGCGATACTGTGATACTGGACAAGCGCACCACGGATGTCGTCGGAAAGTCATACTGTAGCCATCTCATCGGCCGAGCTCATGCAAGCAGCGCTACCATTCCCAGACAGTCTAGAAGTGGGGAACACGTGACGCACAGCCGCACGTGACACCACACTTTTCTGATTTTGCGGTGTTTTTGTTTATAGTACTACGTCGCAACTATGGACTCTATATAGCTAGCAATTAATAATTTAAGTAAACAAGTTAAGCCGAATATATCTACAATAGTAAGAAAGTATAGGGTCGACCGTAGCGCGCTTAGTAAGCGTTAGTATAGCAAGGCTTATAGCAAAGCTAAAAAGTATAAAAACTAGCGGATTCTTAATAACTTCTAAGAGGTATACCTTATTACTTATATTAATACTCTTACGCTCCGTAGACTTACCTAGCCTTAGAGACACGCCGCGCACCCGCCAACTACCTACCGACCCTTAAATATAGTGTAGGAGGAAGCCCTTCCTCTAAGTACTATTTTAAGCTACGCAGCTCCCGATATACTCCGGCGCCGTCGCGCAATTATAGTATAAAGAACTAGCTCTCGAGAGGACAACTTTCGTACTTCCGCGCGCCTACGTCCGCGCCTAGGGTAAGGCAGCTACGTCCCGAACGCCCCGAAGCCCTAACTTAGGCACCCCTAACAACGCCTCTCCTCGAAGATAGATACTACTCTAATAGGAAGGAAAAATAGTACTATAGAAGTAGAGACACCTACAGTTACTATAAGAACCTAGACCTCTAATCTAGACCTCTAACTCTCCCTAATCTACTAGCTTCTATAGGAAACTAGACGACAAGACTATAAGGATATAGATATAGACCTCGAAGGAACTATATAGCCTCTTATCTCTACGATCTAAAAGAAAAGACCTAGACACCTCCTCGAACTAACTACTAAAGAAGAGAGGATAACAGGCCTTTAGCTTCTAACTCCTACCTCCGAACCCCTTCTAAAACATAATAATACGCCGAACGGCTAGGAAGAAAATAGAAGACGCCCGCATACTCCTAGTAGAGGTAGTAGCTCTACTAAAAAACAACGAATAAACCGAAGTTCTTAACCTACTCGAAGTCTTTCGAGACTACACCAAAGGTAAGAGGATTAAACGTTAAGCCTAGACAATCGCAATAGAGGTAGTATCCCTCTAAAAAGTAGTATAAGATATCCGAAAAGCTATAGGAAAGATAAGAGGACAAGAGCGCTAACTCGAGGTAGAGAAACTATATTATACTTACGTAGATACTCTTCGAGAAAATGTCCTAAGAGATATAGCTAATAGCGTAGACACTAATTAATAATACGCTAAAATATAGGACAAATAGATAGTTATCTAGCTAAGGAGACAATAAAAGAAGATAGAGCTACCTTAAGATATAACGCAAACCTAGAGCTAAACGCTACTCTAAAAGATAAAGATATCTTAACTACAACTTATCCTCTAGCTCTTTATAGGAGCGAAAGCTAACCTAAAAAGATTCGGGACGATATTAATATAATATTTACAAATAGGGGCTTAGAACACGCCTAAGTACTCGCTACTAGCCTAATATAAAGAGAAACCTAGTCCTTACCTTTAAGGACGAGAAAAGTAAGTAACTAGCTATCGACAATATTAACTCTATTATAGAGTATATACTAATAACCCGCCTTCTCGAGGACAAAGCATAGTATAAGGTAGTAGTATACGGTGTCTCTATAGAAGAATTCTACTCCGAGATAGTACTATAAGATATCTAGTACGAAATCGAGACATATAACTAAGGAGTAAAGCTAGTTATAGACCTAATCTAGCTTATAAACCGCGAAATACGGGAATAAAAAATTAGTACCTCGATACTACTCGCCTTTGCCTTACTAGAAGAAGCGTAATAAGTAAATAATAGATACCTATTTATAGGTAAAACAAGCTACCGCACTCGTAAGGCAAAAGATAAGCTAAAGACGAAAAAGCCTTAGGAATACTAGATACACCTCTAGTTCTTATATAAGGGAATGTAAATAGGAGTATACTAGTACTAGAATCTCTTCTAGAAGTTAGGATATAGGAAAGAGCGGATATAGTCCTAGTATAGGAACCGTAAATCCTATACGAGAATAGGTAATATATAAGGTCTATCCTATATTAAGGATATACCCTACTTCTACTAGACCTCCCTCGAGAGTAGAGGCCGCGAGTAGTAGCATATATTCGTCGCTAAACTACCTACGAATATATACTAGATAAGAACGACGACTCTAACTTCTAGGCACTTAATATATACGATAAGAGAGGAGTATGTATCTAAATCTTAAACGTATATAACGAGAGAGACGAAGAAGGGACATAGACGCTAGAAAGGTACCTATATAGACACTCGATTAGCCGACACGCTATCCTAGGAGGGGATTTTAATATATAGCACCTAAGCTAGGACCTAAATAGTACCGACAACAGTACTAGGACCCGGGACTTCTACGCTTAGCTCGAGGATAAGGAATTTCTACTACGGAATATATTAGGGACCCCTACCTTCTATAGGCCGAACCTAGTAACACTAAGTATACTAGACCTTACTTTTATACGAGGCGGCCTATCTAGAGAGGAAATATACTAGAAAACAATATAGTGCGGCTCCGACTACGCTACTATTATAGTATAGTACTAGGAGAGACCCGCTAAAATAGAAACTATAATAGAGACGCGGAAATAATACGACGTTTAAAAGGCCGACTAGGAATAGTTTACTATAATACTATAGGACAACGAGAGTAGTATTAGAGAAACTAAGAACTTAGAGGTACTAGCGAACAAGTTTACAAACCTAATAGAGAGAGCGTATACGTCCGCTATCCCTATAAGGCGAGTATCGTCTAAATCGAAGCTATAGTAGACACCGGAGCTATAGGAAACGCGGAGGCATATAAACCGCGCCTATAAACAAATATTTAGTAACGGAAACACCCTAAGTATAGCCGAGAAGAGGGAGTACCTTACGGTAAAGAACCGCTACTTCCTAGATATAAAATAAGCGAAGCGCTAATACTAGAATACCTTCCTATAGAAGACTAACCCGGCCTCGATATTTAAAGCTATATCTTATATAAAGCCGAGAAATTAGGGCCTAATACTAGTAATCTAAGGAGAGACTTTATTTTAAAGAAAATATACTGCCTTAAAATTAGTACTATTCCTAAAACCCCTACCGACCTAACCGCTACGTACGTAGTAGAACTCGTATAGAGTAGAAGATTAGGAGTAGAACCTACTAACGGAGGAAGAGATACGTATAGTATGCTCCTCGACTAAAGTTAAAGGCAAAACACCCGGTCTAGACGGTATAATATAAGAGATAATATTCTACGCGTATAAAGTAATCCCGAATACCTTTCTTAAGGTATATAAGACGCTTATTACGAGGGTATACTACTTCTTATACTAGCGGAAAGCGATTGGAATTACGCTAGCTAAGCTAAATAAGCCGGACTACTCGATCCTAAAGGCCTATAGAATTATCTCGCTACTTAACTATTATAGCTCCAACCACCCTCAATTACTAGGTAGCAACAGAGAGGTGGAAGGCGCTAGTTATAAGGCGGGAACCGTCTACTCTATGCCTTATAGTAATAGTAGGTGCTATAGCCTTTACTATAGCATATATGCCCTATATTAGGCTACTAGACTATGTTTACTTACCTATACTCTGTACAACACTCGTATAAGGCTAGAACACTCGTCGAAGGGTCGGATTCTCCTTATTCTGTCTGTCTGTCTATAAGAGAAAAGCTGCTTATATCCTAAAAACTTTCCTACTCCTAAGAGAACTACACCCTTACTAGTAGTTATAACTAGCTCCTCGGGCTTATCCCCGAGGCTTAGACTAGTAGGCTAGGATGTGTGTATTAGCGAGCCAATATACTCCTCCTCTACTTAGTACTAATGCCTCTAATTTAGGACTAGTAGCTAGTAACAAATAAAATATATAAAATAAGTGTCGTTAGTACTACGTTCTCCTCCTTTCTATTATATGTATGCGGATAGCGGCACACTCCTATAGCGGCCCCTCCTTTAGCGTAATACTTTAATACTATAGAAACCTACTTAAACCCAACCGTATATCCGCCTCAAACAGGCTGCCCCCTTTCCTCGCCTAAGGCCTTCTATAGAGGGTCGGGCCCTAGGGGCCCGACTATTCTATTAGGACCTCGTCTATATTTAGACGTCTTATATAGGTATACTATAGATGTTAGAGGTATCGCCTACTACGCCTACTAGCCTAGCGTCTTAAACTAGTCTCTAGCTAAAGTCTATATTGTTATTAAAGTAGCTGTTCTTACTAAAGCGGCTTCTCTCGATCTCGACGAACTTATAGAATACCTTCTTATAGTTATTAAGAGTAAGCTCGCAATACGCTATTAGCTTCTCTTAGAACCTGCTTGGATTGCACGACTATAGGCTATTCGAATAGAAGGCTACTTGCGAGTTATCCTATAGGAGGATCCCTATAAGAGCCTTGCCGATAGGGGTCGTAGAATCTAAATAAATTGCTACTAGGAAAGGAAATAGAACCGCGGCGTACTTGTTAGGGTGCCCGGACGGAGAGGTTAGTCCGGGTATTAGCTCGCGGTGCGCCTTATAGATGTCTTAGTAGGACCTAGCTACTTCTTCTATCTCTAGGGTGTTCTTTTTAGGATTATAGCGTACAAACTATAAAAGTACTATACGTCTCTTCTTCGTCGAGGCATCTGCTCTATAAGATAGTATAGGTAAGGTAATCTAAGCTTAGAACTTGTTATAAGGCTTAAGAGTCTAGTTATGTCCTATCTTAAACACATCCTCGGCCATCTAGTACTTATCCGTAATAGCATCGATAAATCTATGCCCTACCCCTACTAGATTGCGGTCCTTTAACCTATATATCTACGCCTCGAATTTGCTCTTATTATTAAGTCCGCGAACTAGGCGAGTAGTATTCTAGTTATCCTTATCGTCGAAGGACACCGACCTCTAGATCTAACTAACTCCTTCGCCCTTCTCTAACTTGCGAATAGATATGTCGATATACTTGAATGCGTTCGTCTTATTATCCGTTCGGCCGTTCTTACCTCTATATATATACTTAGTATAGTAGAGGTAAGAGACTAGGTTCGTCGCGTAGTTAGGACGGAGTACTATATAGTACATCTAGTATATTAGGTCCTAGCGGATTAGTTGCTAAATAAGGCTATAGTACATATTGCGACACTATCCTATATTAGGCTAGCCTCCTTACTCCTATAGGTGCTAGTCGTAATAGTTAAACTCTATCTTAACCTACTCCTCTATTAGCTTAAGCTAAGCGAAGAGGTCGACTCTAGTAGTTCCGTCTACACTAAACTCTTTAACTACGTTCTACTCCAACTTACTAGGTATGTTCTTATTAAGGAATTCTACCGTTAGGAACTTAGGTAAGAGGCCCTAATTCGGGTTAGCCTTATACTAATAGATCCCTAGTACGTCGCTAGGAATCTTAGGTCTACGACTAGCTATAAACTAGCTATAATTGCTTAGCTTATAGCCGTCTATCGTATCGAAGTTCTACTAATAGCATGTAGTAAACCGAGCTTCTAGTATAATATAAGAGATATTAGTATATAGTCCGAATATAGTAGACGAAGCCTTCCGTAGGTAGTTAAAGCAGAGAGGAGACGCTAACCTATCTCCCTCCTTAATTGTCGAAAATCGTCTTATAATTTCTCTAACAACTACCTTAGGCTACTTAGCCGCCGTACTAATATTGTTAGCTACTAGTAGAACCAAGCGACGGTTAAGCTTAACATTGCATCTTCTATAAATGTAGGGGTGCGATCCTATATCTACTCTAGATAGCTTTCTCGTAGCCGTATTAGATACCTAAGAGGCGTAACTACTAGAGCGAGACCGGATTATTAGGTTATTAGCCGAGCCCTTCCTACTAGTAGGCTATAAGGCGTTCGAATCTCGCCTACTTCCTTCGCTCGCGCGCTTCTAAGTGTTAGAGGGTCCGGCTTAGGGTTCTGCGACTATCGTCTTAGTAGCCGGGCCTCCGGAGCCTAACTATTTAGAACTACCTAACTAGATCGCCTTAGTCTGCTCTCGCGTACGTCCTAGGTCTGTCGAAGGTTCTAGACTTAGCGCTAGAGTATCGGAAGGTCTTAATAGTCTAGTAGTAGAGCCGGATGTCGATAGCCCCTCTATAGGGCGACTCCTATCCTCCCTTATAAGGAACTCTTTAGTTAGTTTAATATTAAAGCTCTTTATAACTCCTTTATAGAGGTCGCTATTAAGGTCGACTCCATCGATCGTCGCCCTATCCTTCTAAATCTTCTTGAAATCCGCCTTCGTAGCTACTAGGTTAGTCGATCGATTAGCTACCGGATAGGCTAGCCTCTAAAGTATAGCCTTACGTAGTAGAAGTCTAGCTTCCGCAAACCTAGGATTTCTGCCTATAAAGGCAGACATTTCTTTCGTAGTTCCTAGCTTATTTAGCCCCTTCTTAAACTATAATAAAGCTAGCTACTCCGGGCCGTAGTTAGTCTCGATAGCTACGCGTACTCGGTTGCGAGTATCTTGTTAGTTCTTCCCTACGGTTACGGCTATTCGGAAAGTAGGAAAGTTGCTCTAGTTAGAATTTAGCTAGATAGCATTTCTATCTAACAGATTTATACTATCGATAAACTCGAAGGCTATGTCGTTTATATCTGTCTATACTATATTAAATGTATAAAAGAACTTAATATAGACTTCTCGCCTAGTCCCTTCGTTAGGAATAGCACGAATCCTAGTAGAGAGTTCTCGTACTCCTATACAACCTCTATAGTAGTCGGAAGCCGCCTAGGATAGGTTACTAATAGTTGTCCGAGGTAGGGTAGGTAGGCCCACTCCTCTCGAGTCCTACGAACTTATACTTATATACTATTACCGCTGTCGCAACTAGGCTAGTAGTGTTATCGGGTTAAGGAGATTTAGACGTTATACGGAGTAAGTTAGAAAAGAAGGTAGGGAGTAAAGGTGTTTATAGGGAAAGCCGAGTTAATGTTAGTAAAGAAGTAGGAGCTATAATAAAAAGTTAGCGGCTCTTATAGCTCCCGCGTAGGTACTAGTACGTTCCTCTCGTAGGTAAATACTAGTAAATGCTTATACTAGCGCTAGTAAATAGGTGAACCGTTTGCTATCCGTAATTACTATTACTATAGTTGCAGCTTTCCGTTTACCTACTTTGCTACCCTTTTTAGGCTAGCTTTATTCTACGTACTAGTAAGAGGTATTCTATCTAGTTCTTCTAGTTTATACTATGCCGTACGCGGAGCATACTTCCTAACTCTATAGGGCCCTCGCTAGCGGAAAGCTAGTTTATCCGAGCGTAAATACTGCAGTTCTATCCGATATATTATTACTAGGTTACTAGTACGGAACTCCTGCTAATCGATATTCTAGGTATTATTAAAGTACTCCTTCGCTACCTCCCTCGACCGCTTAATCCGTGTAGTCGCATCCTCTATAGTTGTACTTATAGCCTCTAGGGTAGCAGCCCTAGTATAAAGTAGTTCCTCGCGTATCCGGATCGCTCCCTAGTCTACTACCCTATACGTCCTATACTCTAGCTTAATTAGTAGAACGGCTTCTCGTCCGATTATAAGTACGGTAGGAGTTTGTCCTATCGAGCTAACTATAGTAGTCCTCTCTACCTATAATACTACTAGGATATATATAGCCTATACCTAGGCTCCTCCTTTTAATAGTTTCGATAGAGCTCCTAGTATTAGCTTATATCTAACCTCTATAATAGCTGTACTCTCCGGGTAGTAGAGCGAGATCCTAGGCCTTCTAACTCTATAGCCCTATAGTATTGCTTTAACCTCTCTAAGATTAGTCCTAGTATTGTCTAGTATATACTTATAGGGTGCTCCTTATCTATAAAAGATGTCTTTATAGATAAACTTAGTAACCTACTTAGTAGTAATCTCCTTCGCTGTCTTATAGACAATCTTAGCCTCTACCTATCTAGATAGGGACTCCTATGCTATAATAAGGGAACCCTGCGCATTAATATAAACTAGATTAATATACTATCTTTCTCCTACTAACTATACTTATACCTCGCGCATAGGCGCTAGCTATCGATTACTATTTCTATAATTGTAGTCCCGATACGTTTTAAAGTAAGCCGCGTATTCCGTATATATACCGTCCTACTAGTACAGCCTCGATAGCGTCTAATATATATTGTCCGCACTTCGGTGTCTATATAGATTATATACCTATTAAATAACCTCCTTCCTAGCTTCTAGCTAGTCTAGTACTCGCTATAGTAGAGCACCTATATATTGTTATCGAAATAGACGCCTATCCTTAAGGACAAACTTCTTCGATATTCTTATATATCTACGGTACTCCGCCGCCCCTATATCTATAGACCTCTTCCTATATACTAGAATAAATACAATCGCCTTAGTCGTATAGTTGTAGTTATCTAAGTGTCCCTCGAGCTTACTAGGTATAACCGAATTAATATTAAGACAGTTAGGCCCCTAGGGCCTAACTATCTAAACCTCTTCTAAAAACGTATTAAAGAACTAACAATCGATTACTTCCTCGTTATCGCTACTATCTTCGTTAGTAGCCTAACCTTCTTCCTCCTCTCCCGCCTCTAGCTATCTAGATAAGGCATCCGGTCCCAAGTACCTACTACTAGGCATATACTAAACCTCAAATATAAACAGCCGTATCTAGGCGATCTATCGCGTAATAGTCGTATTAGGCAAGTCCGTAGCTACTTTATTTAACTAGTAAAATAACGTAAGCGCATCTACTTCCAGTCTAAAGAAGGTGCTAAACAGCTAGGGTTTAAGCTTCTGCAGCGCCTTAAGCACTCTAAGGCACTCCCGTTTCCCTACGTTATACTTCCGCTAAGCCTTATTCTATAGCCCCTTTATACCGAGAAGGACACCGTTTTCTATCTACTTCCTATATTAAAACCGCACTCCATCCTTTTCTACTTACGTCGATAGCTACGATAATTGGTCCGAATCCGTCTAAGTAGTCTAGAGTTACTAGCGTAGGAGTAGTTACTAAATGCTCTATATAGATATTCTTAGTAGCTATATGCTCCTCCTACTATTCGAACTTAGCATCCTTTCGTAGAAGCTTATATAGAGGCTTTGCTACTTAAGCGAAACTAGGTATCTATATGCGGAAGTATACTACTATGCCGAGGAAGATACGTACTTCCTTTTAGTTCTAAGAGATAGGCTAGGTCGTTAGTTTAGCTACACGAGAGGCGTCTAGATGCCGTCCGTCTCGATCGGTTATATACCCTACTATCTTAATCTTAGTCTAGAGTAGCTATATCTTCTTTATAGCTACTATTATACCGGCTCGTTCTATATCTACTAAAACTCTATCTAATAACTAGATATACTCTACTACGAACCGCCGTAGTCCGGGCTCTATTTCCTACCCGCTATAGGTTGTCTTTAGGCCTTTAATGCTAAAGTCGTCTAGGAATAGTAGCGCTATATATAAAATGTAGTTAAAGAGGACCGTAGTTACTATTCTAGAGAATTGCGCTACCGAGTTAGTCGCTCCTTAAGGAACAGTCGTTATTTAGAGTAACCTAAAGGGCCTATTAAATCTAGTTAGATCTCTACTCTCCTCCGTAAGCGGGAGCTAATCGTACCTAGAGAATATATCTAGTAGGCTCGCTATTTCGTATTCTATAAAGTGCTCTAAGAAAGAGTCGGTGTCCGGAGGTAGATAAGCGTCCTTAATCGTAACTCGGTTAATCTCCTAGGCCGCATTAATTAGTCTATACTCTCCTAGGTTCTTCTTCGCAACTAGAAAGTATGGATTCTAGTAGGCTCTATACCTAAACTCGAGAGTACCTACCTATAGTCTAGCTCGAAGCATCTTTTCTACTACTACTTACAAAGAGAGGTTAATCCGGAACCCTAGGTGCTACTATAGCGTATATAGCACCGTCCGTATAACTTAGGTAGGCGCGATATTTAGATATACTCTTCCGAGATAAGTAAAATCTACTACTAGGGTAGCCTCGCGATTATAAAGCATCTCCTATAACAAAAGGGCCTCCCTCCTCTTTAGTTCGATCTCTAGCTTAATACTAGATAGTACCGTAGGAGTAAGACGGCTCCCTCGTACTATCTACGAGAACTTCTTAATTAGATACGTCTTGTCGAACGGTCCCGTCCCTAGAGGAAGTAGCGCCTCTCGATCTAGATAGATTTGTTTCTAGCGAATAGTACCTCCTAGACCTTTGCTATCCGTCTCGTAGATAGAGGCTAGTACCGGGTTTACTTTATTAGCTTTTCGCTTATATATCGTATATATATAGAACTTAGCCTTTCGCTAGGCTCGATTACGCTTCTGCTACTTTAGGGCTATTAAGATATACTAGTCGGAAAGCCTAGAAGTTCCGTCTTCGAGTTCTAGGGCACTCTAGTCGTCCGGAATATAGTCGGGCCCCGGGGCCTAACTGTCTCGTCCTCCTCTATACTAGCTATAATACGATAAGGGATAGCGGGAACCGTAGTAGCGTAGGCTCTACTTACTATTTTCCCGTAAGGAGAAAGTCTTCGACGGTTCTATAGCCTTCGTTTCCGATAGTTCCTATAAATACGACAGATTCGCTACCTTTACTAGATATAGTCTCTTCCCACGTACTATCGTTATAGTTCTTACTTAATAACCTAACTTTCCGAGCCTATAGCCGGCCTAGAAGAAGCGGGACCGCCTTATGTTCCTGCTTAGGCTCCGACACGAATATAAGAATCGTACTTTCTACTCTAAAGACGATAGTAGCTACCTTTCTATATATACCGACGATCTAGGCCCGTCCGCTAGTAGTATTTATACCTATCTTAGAGATGTCCTATATTATAGTAATACCGTGTCTACGTACTCTTTCCTTGTCGATTACGTATAACTCTGCCCCTTTATTAATTAGGGCAGTCTTATTACTACGCCTACCCTTTTCTAGACTAATATAGTAGAGTACTTAGATAGTCGGTACTACGATATAGTCTTCGATAACTGTAGATAGGTCTACCGTCTTTTCTGCCTCGTATAGTTCCTCGGCCGTCTATTAGTTATTTCGCTAAAGTATAAGAGCCCTATAGTTATTTACCTAAGACTAGGAATCTAGCTTTCTATACTCTAGGGCAGCGTTAAGGTACTCTGTAACCTGCCCCGCATCTAGAGCCGGCTACTCTCGTCCGTTAAGCTCTAGGTAGAACTTTATATAGAGCTCTATATCTATCTAGTAGGTGTCGATAGTCTTATATCGTAGTATATCGTATAGTTCGTAGTCGTCTACTCTAATCTTGTCCTAAAGTATCCGTATAGCTAGCTTAGATCTACTAAGAAGAATAAACTCCCTAAAGCTAATAGGGAACTACTAGTAGATAAGTCGCTTTAGAAGGCGGGTCTCTAACTTCCTACTAACTAGCTACTATTCGTCTTCCTTCTTACTCTTCGTCCGATAGTAGTTATTAAACCTCTGTCTCTCTAGGACTTTCCTAGCCTTTTATATAGGAGGATTTACTAGCCCGGCTTCTATTATCTCCTTATCCTAGATGTCTAGTTCCTCTTCTTCTTCTTCGACCCGGCCTAGAGTTAATTAGCTACTTATATTCGAACCTGCCGCCTCTCTAACTTAGTTCTCTAGCTAATATAAGTCCCGGCTAGCTATACCGGCCCTAGGCTGCCTTATACTTGCCGCCCTCTTCTGCTTCTTAATCCTATCCTTTAGGACTCGATCCTAAGACAGCCTTAGTAGTATTACCTTACCTTTAGCCGCCTCCTTGCCCTTCCTTATGTTGTTAATAGTAGCGGCTACTACTATATTAACCTCCCTTCTTCTAGAGTCTAGATTCTCTTCCTCCTTAAGATTACAAACCCTCGGCTAACAATACTAGGTTAGAGAGGATCGCCTCTCGTAAATAACGTCCGAAAGTAGCTAGTTCGCGCTTATTACCTATAGTACTAGCAGTAGAGATACTCCTCCTTAGCGAGTCGGGCCCCAGGGCCTAACTATCTATTATTCGTATAGGAGACACTAGGGCGAGGAGTCTAATCCTAATTAAGCTAGACGCTCCCTAGAACCACCTACCCTATATCCCTCCTATACTATAGAACAGACAACTTCGTAGTATTTAGGTGTAGCGGCTACGGAATAGTTCTCTTCCCTTCCGGTATCGATAGTAGGATAGTATATACGAAATAAGTAATCCTTAGGGTCCGTCTATCGAAAGGAGGAAGTCTAAATCCTCTTACTCCTTTTACTATATGTCTTCTACGAGCATCTCGGTAGACGTATTCTACCTCTAGGAGCTACGATATAATAGGGCAGTCCTTAGCGTAGTACTTAATATCCTAATAGAAGTAGCACTTCCCCTCTATCGTAGGGTCGACTACGTACGGCAAGGTCGTTAATACAGATAGAGCAGCCGCATACGCGCTAAAGCTAGCTCCTATAGTATAATTAGGCTCTGCGACGCTAACTTAGCCGTACTATATATTAGGTACTACCCTAGGAGGATTAACTAGCCTAGCCCCCTAGAGGTCTTGCCTATATAGAATGCTATAGCGTAGTAACATCTTCTTAAACTTCCGGATAAAGTTATTATTAACTAGAGTCTTACTAGAAGGTACCTTATAGACGTAGTCTTACCGGCTAGCTTCTATAGACTATTAGACCGCAGCTATTTGCTCGTTATTACCCTTCTAAGATAGTTAGAAGCCTTTAAGCCTCTCGACTATATTTTCGATAGTTACTAGGATCTCGTCGAACCTATAGTAACTCTCGGTACGTTAGGGATATAGGCTAAACTTTTAGTAGATCTTCTCGCTAATTTTTGTAGGTAGAGCCGATAGTAGGAGGATAGTGCGCTCCCTTTTACTTATGTCTTAGTTAGGTATACCGTTAGACGCTAAACGGAACTAATATAGGTAGTTAGTAAGGTTATTCTATTCTATACGCTTCTTCCTATAGAGAGCCTCTAGGTACCGAGTAGACTTAATTACGTAGAAGGCGTCCGACTTAAAGAAGTAGTTTAGGAAGCTAGCTTTAAACCGCTCCTAGTTCCCCTCCTCTACTCCGAGTAGGTTCTTAATTTCCGGGCGTAGAACAATTTAATAGTTAGTAATAAATCTCTATATCTTCTAGTTATCGGCCTTCCCTTCTAGATTATACTACTTAAGCAGATTCTTATACCGCTCTAGGAACTCTATAGTATTCTTACCTTCGAAAAATAGATTGCCGTCGGAACCGGGTACTAGCATTTTAGGCTTATTAGCTACTATAATAGACCTTACTAATGCCTTAAGTATAGCTCCTAATATTATTATATTTAGATCTATTATAGTCGGTGTAGCCGGAGTTCGATTTGCCGTAGGTAACTCGTTCGGATCTAGCCGTATAGGTATATACCTAGTATTAAGAGCAAACTTAGAGGAATTGTCTTAGTCTTAGATCGAAGGGCTTCGGCGTTCTTTAGCTTCCTTAGGGCTAGCTAATATTACGTTCTAGTCCTTTTTAAAAATCCTTTTCGCGGGACTAATATACGAGCCTACTCTTCCTCCTATAGTCGGGCCCTCGGGCCCTAACTATTCGTAACCTGTCCTTAATCCTCGTCTCTCCGATTCCAATACTCCCTAATACTTGTCTGCGCTGCGTCCAGAACAGAAAAGACCTTAGTTAGTATAGTTCCCCCTTATATTAGCAAATTAGTACTAGGTTTGCACCTATATAATCTAATATTACTAATTCCCTATTCGGGCTCTCTATCGTCGATTTAGGCCCTCCTCTATAATTTCGACTCTGCTACTCTCCGCGCGAAGAGTATTAGAGTTAAACTAATGCCCCGAAGGGTTATAAATACTAAGTACTAATATTCCCTTATTCGCGAGATAAGGTACTATAACCGACTAACTAACTAATAGGTCTAACTAAGTATAGGAAATAGTACTACGCCTAAGTGCGTATACTAGAGCCTCTTTTCTATATTATAGTAATACTATCCGTATAACTATACTAAGGGCGTCCTATAGTCCTTTTAGCGCGAAGACCTACTATACTAAGGGTGCATCTTTATACTTCTTTAAGATCTAGAGATTTTAGCGTAATTAGCGCCTCTACCTTAAATCTTCGTTCTCGTAGTACTTGTCCGGTATTAATAGTACGAGTCGTGCCCTACCTTCGGCTCTAGAAATATAGCTCTAACTACCTTTAATTACTAGGTAGCAACAGAGAGGTAGAAGGCGCTAGTTATAAGGCGGGAACCGTCTACTCTATACCTTATAGTAATAGTAGGTGCTATAGTCTTTACTATAGCATATATGCCTCTATATTAGGCTACTAGACTGTGTTTACTTACCTACACTCTATATAACACTCGTATAAGGCTAGTACACTCGTCGAAGGGTCGGATTCTCCTTATTCTATCTATCTATCTATATAAGAGAAAAGCTGCTTATATCCTAAAAACTTTACTATTCCTAAGAGAACTACACTCTTACTAGTAGTTATAACTAGCTCCTCGAGCTTATCCCCGAGGCTCGGACTAGTAGGCTAGGATATGTGTATTAGCGAGCCAATACTATCTAAAGAAAGTTAGCGAGCGAATACTAGCCTAAAGGCTTAGGAAATACGCTAAGATAGAGCCTCTTCTATACGACTCGTAGATAAGAGGTAGAAAGAAGAGGTCTATAGTAGATACTACTCTTCTACTTATAAACTTTATTAAATAAGTAAAACTAAAGAGATATAAACTCTCGGTAGCGTTTCTAGATATAAAGGGAGCCTTCGACTACGTTTCGAAGAGTAAACTACTATAGACTCTTATCTCTCTACGCCTCCTATACGCGATAGTAGAGTAGATAGACTCGTTCCTCTCGAAACGAGTCCTCTAACTAGCTTTTAACGGACAGATAGAGGAAGAAAATAAGGTAGAGATAGGCGTCCCGTAGGGCAGCCTAATCTCCCTAATTCTCTTCCTTATCTATATCTAGAACCTCTTTATCGACCTCCCTAACGTCTATCTACTCTCGTATATAGACGATATTAGACTAGCTATAGCGTCTACAAGCCTACGGAAAAACGTAAGAGTACTATAGCGTATAATCCGGACTCTTATAGAGCGAGTAGAAGTAGAATATATTTAGTTCGACCTAGCGAAGATAGAGCTCCTCTACTTCTCGAAAGGAAAAGACTCTAAAATAGATATCGCCCTTCTATATAGTACTAGGATAGAACCTATAAGGAAAGTAGTCCGTTAGCTTAGAATCTAGTTCGACGCCTACCTTACCTTTAAAGAATATATAGCTACTAGAGCCGCTACTACTAACGCTACCTTTAATAGGCTCTACTACCTAGTAAATATAGAGAACGGCCTAACCGCCTATTCTCTTAGATAACTCTATAAGGTATACGTTATAGCGATTAGCGACTACGGAGCCCTAGTCTAGTAGAAATTAAAGCGAGCGCTAAAACCGCTCGAAGTAGTCTAAGTAAGAGCTACGAAAAGGATCCTAGGAGTCTTTTAGACAACTTCGAATATACCTATAGAAGTAGAAGCGGGCCTACTACCAACATCTCTCTAGCTGGAACAATAGGTAATTAGGTATAGACTACAGGTATAGGACCTTCTATATAACTCCCCTCTCGCGTCGAAACTACAAAATATAGCTCTCCTAAGAACGAGTATTCTAATTCCTATAGGAAGGCTACTCTAAATAGTACGGTATACATCTACCCTATAAGTACTACGCGTAAGAAACGTATACTTCTACTACACTAATAAGATAAGGATAATAGCGAATATTAGAGAGTATATACTCGAATAATAGAAGTAGTTATACGAAACGCAGAAAGTAAAGATAGTAAGAAGACTATAGAGCTACTACTCGCGATTTAGGTAGATAGGAAACCTATCTACTAAGATCTATGCAATACGCGTAGTAGTAAGCGCGTACTACTCCTTCCGCCTCGGATATAGGTACTTTAAGAGTTACCTAAAGAGGATAGGAAAAGTAGAAGACGACCGGTACTACTATAGAGGAAGAGAGACTCTAGAACACCTCTTACTAGCCTATAAAGACTATACGGACTAGAGACTAAAGAAGATCCGTAACGCGAGAATACTCGAGGCTATACTAGGTAATCTAGCTAGAAGAGAACTAGTCCTAGAATTTATTAGGACCTCGAAAATTAGAATAAGGCGATAGTACCTCGACTAGGGCTATAGCGAGGACTAGGGAGCGAACGCAACACTTCTAGAAGAAGGAGGAGACTCCGAGAGATACTCGTTTCGAATTTTTCCCTTTAGTTATAATCCCTTAGTTATTTCTTTCTTTTATAGCGTAATACCGGCTATATATAATAGAGAGCAACGGCCCGAAATATCTAGGAGGCGCGAATAAAAATAAGAAGAGAACTATAGTAGGTAGCCGGTACGTAGTACTAGCTCCCGTCCTATATAGTCTTCGACTCCTATAGAACGTAAATAGAATAAACAAACAAACAAACAAACAAACAAGCTCCGTAGACTACCTCTAACCTCTTTAATACTTTTAAATTTTATCTATAAAATTAGTAGAATATAGCCTAGTAAGAGCTAGGTACTACGATTTATTAGAAGATAGAAGGATATAATTAAATCGCGATACCTTAACCTAATTAAATACTTATAGTTTAAAGCTAATTCTATATAGTCTTATATAGTACTAATACTATAAATAATCCTTTCGCGGAAACATAAACACAACAGCAACGGCGACGACTGAAGGTGGGGGCCTTAGGGCCTCCCAGCACGCGTATGTACACCCAGAGCGCAATGCTAACATCGACGATGGAATAGCGCGCGACGAGGATGGAGGCCGCTACCCTCCGGACGCGTCGCGCGCCGGGCCAACCAACGAGGCCAGCGGCAGCAACACCGCCAAAATCGACAAACTAAAGGACGACTCCCACATAATGGAACTGAGAACTATCGAGGCCGACGTCGAACGAGCTCTCAAACACAGAGGCCTGCCTCAAGACCTCCTTCAGACCCTCCTACGCGCCTAAGAGCACACCCGGCTCGCGATCCAACACTATAGCGAGACACACTATATAGCAGCGAAACTGCAACAGATTAGCGACGATATTAAGGCAATGCAAAAGTCCCAATGCATAAATACCTCCTAGGCGCGTATATAGTCGTGGGCACAGATGGCGGCTAGGGCCAATCCGATACCAACTACCTAGCCGAAGCACCCGGAGGGAGCCTACATAATTATGGTTAACATAGGCTCCGCAGAGGCAAGAGAGGAAACGAAGAAGCAAGACGCAAAGGGAATACAAGCAAGGATAGGAATACATATAGTAGCGGCGGTCCAGAAGCTGCCGAGCGGTAACCTAAGGGTGTTAGTATATAGTACGGAGGACAAGAAGAGGCTAGAGGGAAACCAAAGGTGGCTAAAAGAGATATGGCCCGAGGCGGAAGTCCAACAGAACAGACACTAGGTCCTAATCCATAAGGTCCTTACGAACATAGATATTAGGGAGAAACAGCTCTAGGAGACGGTATAGGAGGAAAACGCGAGGTATATCCCAGATCTACGCGTACTAAAGGCAGAGTGGCTCGGGAAGGCAAGAGCGCGAGAGGGCAAACACATGTCGTCAGTTATTCTAACGGTCTAGAGCGAGGTACAGGCGAGGGAGATAGTAAACAAAGGACTCCTATATAACGGCAACTTCTAAGCTGTAGAGCCCTTCCACCTACAATAAAGAGTCGTATAATGCCTCCGATGCAATAGGTTCGGGCACGTCAAAAACCACTGCAAGGAGACTACCAAGAAATGCGGGAAGTGTGTAGGCGAATATAGGACGGACACATGCATAGCGACAACTAGGAAATGCAGTAACTGTAACGGGAACCACGCCTCCTAGGAAAGGATCTATAAGATAAAACAGGCCGCACACGCAAAAAAGGATAAGTTCTACAAATTCTTCGCGTAGAAGTAGGCAGCTTATACGCAGCAGACGACTACGTACGACGGCTTTACACTTGTATAGAACAAGAAGAGACTGGGCCCGCAGCTAGAACGGCCGGCTTAGGAGGGAGAGCCTACACTAGTGGGCACACAAGCGACCGGCGCAGTAAGGCTAGGGCGACTAAGGGGTACGACAGCAGCGACTATAGAAGGAAGGAGATAGATAAGAAAACTCCCCTTCCAGCGGGTTACTCGAAGTAGCTAACCTAACTACGAAGACGAAGATAAAGATATAGGTATAGAGATACTCGTTTAAAGTCAACAACCCACACAATAAATAGATACACTCTACAGATCTACCAATACAACGTGAACCACAGCCGAACGATCCAGTCGCTCCTCCTATAGGAGCTAGACCTGGGGAAACGCAGATCGTAGCACTTTAGGAACCGTGGATCAACCCCAAATAGGGTAGATAAAGACAAGCAAGCACTACCACCAAATCGTCCTAATAGGGGTACGCAAGAGTCGCGTTCCTAGTCTCGAAATACCTCGATACCTCAAAGTGGGAGGAAGTTGAAGCGGCCTCTACGGACGCGGTGTCTATTCAAATACAGACAAGCAACGGACCACTTACAATCCACAACGTATACAACCCTAGTAGACCACCTAGCTATACAGAACCAGGCACTATACCGGTCGCTACAGAAGCTATACGACTAGTAAACGCGAGGAACCTAGGCTTAGAGCAGATCCTACTCGGAGATTTCAATCTATACTACCCGAGGTAGGGAGGAAATCTTACGTAGAACTAACACACGATATCGGACCGACTAATCCGGGCTACCGAGCAAGCAGGACTTCAGCTTACAATCGAGCCTAGAACGGTAATATAGGAGAAACAGGGATGCAGTTGCTAAACGCTAGACCTAGTGTTTATAACAGCTGGGGCGCAGCAACGCGTTATCACATGTCAAACGGACTAAGAACGCGCTTACGGATCGGACCACCTCCCAATTATAACTACAATAGAGGACACGGAGCTAAGAGAGGCGACGCGGGACCCGAGACTATAGTAGAAAAAGGCAAACTAGGACGAGATATAGGAGAGGATCTGGGCAAAGAGCAGCGGGCTCCGCAGCGAGGAGATCCACACTAAAGGCGACGTAGATAGGTAGGCGGAAGCGCTATAAGAGATTATATAGGACACTGTTCGAGAGGGGGTTCCACACGCTAGACTATCTCCATTTGCGAGAGAAAGCTGGACCCTAGAGACACAACACCTAATAAGGACAGCGAGATTAGTAAGACGGGAATGGTACAACAGCAGGACTAGGGCCAATTACGAGGCGTATATGGCAGCTAACTACGTAAGGTCGAAGTAGGTCAAAAGAGACATAAACCTATCCTGGAGGGCAACAATCAAGGAGATAACGCAGAACCCGGACAAGATATGGAAGCTAGCGAAGTAGGCGAGAGAAAGAGCCGGAAAGCCACAACTACCTCCGCAGTTCCCAAATCTACTAATTGGACCTCTAGGGCCAAACTAGAGGAAAAGCTAGAACAACGCGGAGAAAGCGGAAGCCCTCGCTATACACTTCTTCCCGGAACCTAAGGCAGCCGACCTAAGCGACATGGACTAAGACACGATCCTAGAACCGATACAAATGGAGCTCGTAGTTATAGAAGCAGAAGTGCTAGGAACGATCGCACGGCTACTAACTAAGAAAGCCGCGGGACCGGACCAGATACCGAACGAGCTCCTAAAGGGATACAAGGCACGCCTCGCACCACTACTCGCCAAGCTATATACGGCGTGCCTTACGATAGGCTACTACCCTACTATATTCAAGAAATCGACTACAGTCGTCCTTAGGAAACCGCAGAAGCCAGACTATACGAAGCCTAACGCGTATAGGCCCATTGCTCTGCTAAACATAATAGCGAAAACGCTAGAGGCTATAGTCGCAAGAAGGATATCTAAAGTCGCGGAAGAAAGAGGCCTCCTACTAGAGGCGTAGATGGGGGCAAGGCTAGGTCGATCTACGCTTATAGCACTGGAGCTAATTACAGAACAAGTACGAACGATTTGGGACACCAAGCTAGGGGCAGTAGCGTCTATACTATGCCTAGATATATTAGGAGCCTTCGATAACGTCTCACACGCCCGGCTACTTTACAACATCGCAATGTAGGGCTTCCTAGCGTGGGTAGTAAGATTCATCGAGTCCTTCCTTCAGGGCTGCACGACTAAACTCCGCCTCGGAGATTATATAGACGAGGAACGGCCTTAGCGGACGGGAATTCCCTAAGGGTCAACTTTGTCCCCTATTCTCTTCCTGTTCTTTGTAGGGACACTACTCCCTGCGATCCAGGCCCAGCACGTGCTAGCTATAGGGTTCGTAGACGACACAAATATACTTATATAGGGAAACAGCACAGCAGACAACTGCAGGAGGCTCGAGGCCGTATACGAAAAGTGTATGCAGTAGGCAAGGAGATATGGCGCAGCCTTCGCACCGCAGAAATACTAATTGATCCACTTTACGAGATCCCGTAAGCACGACCTAAAGGCTACGGTACGGATCCAAGGCTTTGAAGAAGGGCTAGCGCCATTACTGCGGCTACTAGGAGTCTAGCTAGATACCAAACTAACGTGGGGACCGCACGTTAAGAAGGCTGCAGAAAGGGGGGCATCCTAGATGAACTCACTCCAGAGGCTCTGCAAATCTACATAGGGAGCGTCGTTCCAGAAGGCGAGACACATTTACATAGCTGTAGTCCGACCCGCGATAACATACGGGTGCTAGCTCTGGGCGAACCCTACCGGAACGGCAGGATACCGGAAAGGACTTATAGAACCGCTCGAGAAGGTATAGAACGTAGCGCTACGACATATTATAGGGGCCTATAAGAGTGTTAGCTAGGTAGTTCTCTAGAGCGAATCCGGAATTGCCCCGATCCACCTCTATACCTAGGGCATAGCAAGGCAACACGCGGTAAAACAGGGCAACGACAGGGCAGACGAACACCTTCGGGAACAACGGCAGAGGGTGCTTCGCTAATACCAATGCAGACGGGGGCAAGGACGCTAGAGGAAAAACAACCTATCGCGGAGGGAAACTATCCGAGATATAGTCTAAAGATAGGAGGGAGAGGCGCGAGGGGGCAGGAGCAGCTAGGCAGACGGGGAGTGGAGAAGGACATAGATTCGAGAGAAGGCGAAGAGGACTACAACGACAAGCCGCTAGCCTGCAGCCTAGCGCACCGAAGGCGACAAAAAACACCTAGCACTACACAAGGGACTAACTAGGCCGCAAAGCACGATGGTTACTCTCCTACGAATAGAACATATCGGATTTAACTACTACCTAGCTAAGCGCAGAGTCCTAGGAGTGTCCCCTAAGTGCGAGTGCGGACAAGGCACGCAAACAGCCAAGCATATATGCGTGTTCTGCCCACTCCGATAAGGAAATAGGCAAAGCCTATTCGCCGACGCAGGCACGTCCGACTGGGAGACACTAACGACTATAAAGAAAGGCCTCCTCGCTGTAGCGAAATGGCTTATACGGGAAGGCACACTCGGCCAATTCTCGCTAGCGCGAGAGGAAGAAGAGGCGCAGACGACCCGAGGTCGGGTTACGAGGAGAGAGGCAGGCACCTAGTAAGAGGGAGGGCTCCCACAGATACTGTGTACGTCCTAAGGAGAACAAACAAGGGGACAACCGAGTAGCGGCCGGTTGCAGAGAACAGAGGAAGGTCTAAGGAGTTTTATGCCGGCGAGGCCCTATCGGGCCTTAAGGGCTTTTGTACTTAATAACTAAGGATAGGACACTCCGCTTACTCGGAGACGAGGTAGTACGGTAAAAGATTGTTATATCATATCATATATAGTCTTATAATTAGTACTTTAAGCTTCTATAGTCTAAGATTGCTAAATACGCTATTAAGCCTAAGAATATCTATAATATAGACGAAAAAGAGTTTATAATTAGCTTTATAAATAAAGCGAAGAAAATATATTTAAAATATACTTTAAAGATAAGGAAGGTACTTAGTAATATTTATAGTAGCAACTATAAATAGTATTTATAGTAGCAACTATAAATAGATTACTATTCTAGTATTAATCTATATAGACGGTTTATAGCTACTACCTCTTATAATTTTTAAAGCGATTCTTAGTAATATTTAAGATACCTAAACGTAGGATTTTAACCCTTCTATATATACGGTATATTAGTAATCCTCTAAGACTAGATAGACGAACGACGATTTTAGTTTTATATAGCTTAGAGACCTCTTTAATAAGTATACTAAGAATAAGGCGAGATAGAAGTAGCGGCTTCTAATTCTTAATAGTTATAGTTTATATATAACTATAAAGTTTATTAGCTATATAGCTTAAAGGAAGATCCTAGTTATAGTATTTCTACTTTATAGTACTTACTACCTTTAGCTACTTAATATATCTTTATTTAGGCTATTATCTATTAAATATAGCTAGGAGCTTAATAAACTTAATATAAAGTATTAAGAGCTTATAGTAGTATAGAAGAGAGACTTTCTTAAGCTATTTTAGCCTATATAAATCTTTTTATTTATTTAAAAGAACATTCTTAGCTTCTTTAAAAGATAGGTATTAATCTACTTAATTTAGTATATATTCTTAGTATATAGTAGCCTAAGGCTTAGCGCTTAAGACTACTTACTTTAGGCTCTAATACTTCTTCTATATAGTTAGAAGTAAGCCTTAGGCTTATAAGAAGTATATTTAGAGAGGTTATAAGTAAATATACTAACTCTATATATTAAGAATAGCTTCTAGAGCTATATAATAAGCTCTTTACTCTTTAGACTTAGAACTAGCTTCTTAGAGCTAAAAATAAAGAACTATAAGAAGTAATTACTAATAAGAAGAAGTATAAAAATAAAAGTAAGAGCTTAATTAATAACTAGCGCACTCTTAACTAAGATAGTACTATTATCTATAGCTCTTAGAAGGTATAATAAGCTAAGGACTATATAGATTAATAAGAGGCTAAAAAGTATAAGGACTAGCGCTAGCGCTATTTTAGGTAGTATTAGGTAAGCGCCCTAATACGCTAAGACTTAATAGAGGCACTCTCGCTACGTTATATAAGAGCTTAGCTTACTTCTATTTCTTCTTACTTTTTCCTTTCTTTCTTAGTTTAGAGTCTTCGTCTATAGTATCTAATATAATAGGTTTATCTCTATACTAGCGATTATAATACTACTCTAAACTCGCTTTCTTTACTATAGAAATAATAAAAAGATATCTACCTAATACTACTCGCTATACTCTAGTATATAATACTACGTCGGCTATATACGATAATAAACTAAGCTATAGAACTAATCTAATTACGTAGTTAATACCGACGAATAGTACCGTCTAACCGATACGTAGGTCCGCTAGACTTCTATAGACGAGAAGGATACTTAGAGAAACAAGTAGTAGTAAAGATACTATTATTATTAGACCCGCGAATATAGAGCTAACGACGCTCGTTTAAGCCTATTATAACCTAGAGCTAGAGACGTCTATTACGCTATATCTCTACGATATAGAGCTAGAAGTGCCCGTCGTTACTAGTATTAAGATATATTCTAAAGAGAGAATAGACAACTCGAGTACCGCTACGATATCTAAGGATATACCTAACCTATAGACGAGTATAGTAGAGCTCGCTATAACAATCGCGTAGCTTTAATCTACTCTAGCCTCCGTTTAATAGGCTACCCTATAACCGGCGACCGATAGCCGTACTAATCCGAGGGTTACTCTAGAACAAAGTATTTATAGTAAGAACTTCTAGCCTACTAGCCTAGTAGTAATAAAAAGTTTATACTATATAGATCTAACTAAGATACTAAGAACTCGAGATACGATAGAAAAGTAAGAGAATTAAAGTAAAATCTAAGAAGATTTAGTAGAGATAAAAGTACCTTTAACTACTATTAGGTAGTAATACGACCCTCTAGTATACGGACAGAAGCATAGACTCGTACGCTATATACTCCTTCTTAGTAGTACGGACATATATTTAGCTAGCCTCTCCTCTATAGATAGAATAATATCCTTCCTCGTCTACACCTATTACCTCTCTTAGTACACCTCTTATAAGAGTAACTCGCTACCTAATAGCGAGTGCTAGAGGGCTAGATTATACTATATTACGCTACGACGTCCCCTTTAGGAGGATGCTACTCTATAAGGTTTAGGGTAGTGTTCCTACTAATAATAGAGCCGAAGGTAGGGCTATTATATTTATTCTAGGTTATAGAGGTAGTATAGAGTATTTAGAGATAGCCTCTAGGTACGAACGACTATAACTATAAGAGGATAAGATAAGACTACCTATAGTACGCGTATAAGAAACCTTAAGAGGCAACAGTAATCTAAAAAGCACTCTATAGCGAGGGCATTAATTTAACCTAGAAAAGCTACAAACCCTTAGACCTGTTTTAGCTTAGAAGTCTAGATTACTAGAATTACCTATTTAAGGACTTAGTACGGGTTATTGTAACCTATACCGCGGAGGCTTTCGGAGCGCACGTTAAGCTCTAATACGTAGTAGGGACGACGGGCATTAGCCTATTAGGTCCTAAGGTGCGACTATATACCTACCTTAGCTAAAGGACTAATTACCCTCTAGCCTCTAGTTCTTTTCTTCTCCTCGCACTAGAGAAAGCTTACGAGGCCGGCGTTAGATACCTATAAGTCGATAAGACTTATAGGGATTCCGCAATATAGTTATAGTTCCTCGTACTAGTATATCTTACGAGGAAGCCTATTTACAACGTTACGACTACCGCGAACCTATATTAAGTCCTATAGGCGAGTATAGAGAACCTATATTAAGTCTTATAGAGGACCCGAAAATAGCGATTCTATATTAAGTCCTATAGATAAGCTAACTATTAGTTTATTTCTTAGCTTCTCGTACTAGTATATCTTGCGAGACCCGGTATTAGGGATCCCTAGAACAGTATAGCCTACTAATAAGCAGAACTAGGTCGTAACTAGGGTACCTATAACAACCCTTACTAATTAGGGCACGTGCTTCTAATTTAGCCGAAAACAACGAGAGAGAGGAAGAGAATAAAGATTATATATAGGGAGCTATATACTATATATAATATTAAGAACTTTCTTTTAGCTAATATAACCTAGTTAAGTCGTATTAGCTACTTTATTTTCCTATTTAAATCCGACGTCTAGCGAGCTAACTAATTAAGTTATAAAATAAAAGAGAAAAATAATAAAAATAATAAAGAAGATAAAAGCATATAAGTACTTAAGAGGTCGAGTCGTCTTTAGAGGCTAACGACCGAGAATACGATCCTACTCTATAACTAGATAAGGAGATCCGCCGTTTAGCTATAATATTACCTAAAGAAACGCTAACTATAAGTTCCACGTCTATTACTAAGCAAAATGTATTACTAATATAGTTGCTTTCGAGCTAGATATAGGATATAAGACAAAGACTACCTATACCGGGTTCGCTTAAGAATCCGCTCTTCGAATCGTATAATACGTCTACCTATTTAGATAGGTTTAAGTATAACCTTCTCGAATATAACCTTAATACTAAGTTAGATAATTATAAGTATTAGGCCTTTCTTCGGACGATTGGTACGGACTACTATCTAACGATCTAAGGGCTAAAAGGTTAGCTAGAGAAGGAAGAGCTAGATACCGCTAATTTTAAGGCGCTAAAGAAAGTATTCCTACGTAAGTATCGTACTAACGATAGCCGACAGATTAAGTCGACTAGAGCTTAGCTAGAGAAGCTCTATAGTTAGAAGCGTTTAGAAGGCGATAATTTAAAGGGTTACCTATAGGAGTTTATATCTAGTATCGCGTCGATTAATAAAAAGAAGCTTAAGGATACGTAGAAGACGCGGCTACTTCTAAAGGGCATACCTAAGAAGATATCCTAGCGCATCTTCCGCTACTATAAGCTAGATCCGAGTAATCCTTCTACTTTTAAGAAATTTAAGGAGGTCCTTAATATAGTAAGGAACGAGATTAAGACGGTATCTAATACGGAAACCTTTATTTATAGAGAGGATACGCGTAACGTTTAGGCTATAGTAAGCGCTTAAGCGTCGAAGGCCTTACTAAAAGTAGTACTAGAATCTCGTACTTAGCCTAGTTCGTAGCCTCCGACTATTCTATTTACTATATACCTAGAGAGTAAGGAGGTAGTAGAGTTAGTTAAATAGATAAACAGCCTAAGTATTAACTAGATTAAAGCTATTTAGGAGGCACTCGGACCAAGCCTTATTAACCTATTAATAACCTAAGCGAAGCTAACTAAGATTAACGTCTATCTAGACGCTCTATTAATTAATGTCTTCGTATAGTTATATAATAGTAGTAAGTCGATAATCTATAAGGACCTAGAAGGCAAATGCTATATATATAGCGCTACTAACTATATCTAGTCTAGGTGCCTATATATCGATAAGTTAGTCGATAAGAAAGTCCTAACTAAAGGCGACAACTATCGGTTAATATACGGCGACGGTAAGAAGTTAGTCTATTAATAGGACAGAAGAGTACCTAAACTTAGCATAGTCTACTCTCTATTAGTAGCTCGCTTTAGTAACGAAGCGGTTACGTTCCGACGCTCTAGAAACGATACGTACTAAGCGTACTAGAAACGGCTAAAGAAAGGCAAGATACGTAAGGAGACACTAGAAAGTATTACTACGAATTGCCTTACGTACGACGTAGACGCTATCGCGAACGTATATAGTACGGAGGTAGATACTTTCGCGGCCTCTTAAGACAAGCCGAAGAAGGTCTATAACCCTACTTACCCTACGGCGGCTAACCTAACTAAGGTAGTTACTCGAAAGGCAGTTAATAAGCTAGCGGAAGCTCGACGTATTAAGGCTATTACTCGAGGGTTGGAACGTATCTAGTAAGGAGCTTTCTATCCTATAGTCGAAGAGGTTAAGGATAAGTCTTAGATACTAGATAGTAACTTACTTATAGACGATCTGCCTAGACCGGCTAATACGCTAGCTAATAAGAGGGTCGCGAAGAAGAAGTAGTTCTATAACTACGTGTCTATATATAGAAAGGCGGATCCTAAGACCTATAGTCTTTATTAGTATTTCTAGTTTCTAGACCTAGAGTTACTAATTCTAATAAGAGATCTTCTAATATATAGGTCGCTATAGAACTTTTTTAGCAAGCAGATCGACAACAACCCGTCTTTTATAGAGAAGTTAAATAAGCTCCGTAAGCAATAAGGTCGTCTACCTATCCGTCTATACCTTTCGGTTATAAGCGTAGAAATATAAGCGAGCGAGGATAACTAGCTAGAGTTAGAAATTAATATGTTCTAAGCTCGGTTTATTAGTACTAAGATCGCGAAAGGACTACCTACTCGGCTTAAGGAGATCTATAATAACGCCGAGTCCGCTAACTTTAATACTGTTCTTAGAGCTTATACTATTATCTCTAGTATCTATATCGAGGTAGCAATTAGAAATAAGGATATAAGTGTCCTCGCTATAATTAATAGTAGTACTAAAGCGTATATAATAAGCCTTACGACTACTTAGAAGCTCGGCCTTCCTATCTTAATAGGGTTCTAAGCGAAAATAAATCCTATCTCTAGAGATACTATCGACCTAGTCGGGTACTGCAACAACGTTTAGGTTAATGCGTTTAGAGTAGTTTTTCCGATAACCTTCGTAATTAACTAAGATCCGAGGACCCGAACCCTCCTAGGACGACTATAAGAAAGGATTGTTTAGAGCGTATAGAAGAACTACGATAATAGATCCTAGGAAGGCACGATTATAGACTATAAAGGGAATCGTATTGTCTTTATAGGACACGTTAGTAACACTAGCTATCGTACGATTAAAGACATCTAGAGAAAAGTAGTAGCGCGGCTATAAAGTCTAATAGACGCGCTTAGACTTCCGGTAAGATACGAAGATCTTAGTCGAGTAAAGAGAGGGAGAAATTACAACCCTTCTTATTAGAAGAATTCTATATTATAATAGCCCTAGTCTTTAAGTCTAGCGAGAGAATAGGTGTTTATTATATACCTAAAGCATAAAAGCTTAGTACTAGCGGAGACGCTAATTCGCTAGAATCTAATACAACCTACTAGGTTGTATTAGACGAGAAGTCCCAAATATATGTCGCTAATACGAAGAAGCCTTCGGAGGAGGTTTATAATCTGTTTTTATATATAAATATTAACGAAAACTACTATAGAGAACATCGTAGTAGAATAGCAACCTTCGATACTTTTACGCTAGTAAAGAGGGTTATAGACAAGGTTAGGCTAGTAAATGCGAGCGTATATAAAATAGATAGCTCTTTACTAGAGGGAAATAAAAACTAGAAATAGGAATACTTTACGAAAGAAGCCTTACTACCTCTAGAGACTAGTTCCCTTAATAGAAGGTATCTAATAAAGAAATTCTCGAAAATCCTATAAAGATCTCGCCTTACGCTAGAAAGGCTAAAAGATATTGTTCCTAGAATAGCGTTAATAAAGGAGGAAACGCACCTGCTCTACGAGCTACTATATAATTATAAAGTAGTACTAGCCTACGACTTCGAATATATCGGAAAGATTAAGCTTAAGATTATACTACTCTAGCGAATACGGACGGTTTCTTACGAGCCTTAGGCTTACCTTAGGTTCCGAATTAACCTAAGCCTAAGGCTAGTTATAGAAGAAATAGTCCGTAAGCGTTAGAAGGCGGGTACGATCGAGCCGTCTTACTCCTTCTATTATAATCCGATCTTTCTAGTAAGGAAGAAGTAGCTAGATAAGGATAGGAAGGCTTAGTATAGAATAATTAACGCTACCTAAGAATTTAATCGAGTTACGCTACGCGATACTAACCTACTACCAGATACGAATAGTTTCTTTAAGGATTTCGCTAACTACGTAGTAGCCTTCTTAGTAGATATCTTTTCTAGTTATAACTAGATTCTACTTCACCCGAATAACCGAGATATTACAAGTTTTAATACACCTCTTAGAGCCTTTAGATAGACGACTCTACTCTAAGGAGCGACTAATTTAGTAGCCTAATTCGTCCGAATAATTACGATAGTCCTATATATATATATATCTTATATCGCGCGTCTATTTCTAGACGATATAGGGATTAAGAGACTAAAGACGCGATATAACGATAAAGAGGTAGAGCCCGAGTTGCGGCGGTTTATAGTTAAATATATCTAGAACCTCGATACTATCTTAAGCGACCTCGAACAAGCGAATCTAACGATCTACGAGAAGAAACTTTAGCTTCTTTACTAATTAGTTAATATCGTAGAATACGTAACGGACGAATTTAGAAGATACTCTAATAAAGTAAGAGTCTAGAAGATATTAGAGTAGCCTACTCCGGATTCCTAGAAGGCTATTAGGATCTAGATAGAAGTAGTTACCTACTTCTAGATCTAGGTTCCGAACTTCTCGATTGTCTATAAGCTACTATTTAAACTACTACGAAAGGATTCTAAGTTTAAGTAAAATAAAGAATATTAAGACGCAGTCGACACCGTTACGAAATACTTAATAATAGTACCTACGTTAGTCTCTATCGACTATAGTAACGGCGCTAGCCTAATTATAGTAGCGGTTGACTCTAGTAGTAATAGATACGGTAACGTTATTATATAGAAAGATCGCTAGAATTCCTTAATACGATATCTAGTTCGCTATAATTCGGGTCTCTAGAAGCTTAATAAAGCCTAGTACGACGTAGGAAAAAGAGAGTACCTTAGAGTCCTATAGGCTCTTTAGAAGTTTAGACTATAGCTTTTTAGCGTATACTTTAGACTCGAGGTAGATGCTAATACGTTAGTCTACTAGTTAAATCGAGCGGCGTCCGACCTTCCGAACTCTATAATAGTACGGTAGATTGCTTAAATTTACTTGTTCGACTTTAATATATTTTATGTTCTAGGTAAGAAATATTCTACTCCCGACGCGTTGTCTCGAAAGCTAGTAATAGATAAGGATAAGGTAGAGATAGAAGCGGAAAATAACGTTAAAGACATAATTAATCGACAATTCTTTAACGCATTTTATATTAATATATTTCCGGCTACGATAGAAGATAAAAGTGTTCTAGACAGGTACTATATATAGGACTTATACGATATTATATATTTCCTAATATACGTAGCGAAACCCTTACACCTATCGAGGTCGCGCTATAAGACCCTTATTAGAGCTGCGAGACGATTTATAGTTAAAGATAGGACCCTTTAGAGATAGGAGCGAGTTAATGCCTCTATTTAGTAAGTAGTAGATAACTCTATAGAAAGAACTCGAATAGTTACTACTCTTTACGAAGAGAATAGCTATAGAGGTCCGAATAGCGTCTAGGAACTATTAAAAAGGCGATACTAGTAGGATAAATGCTATAGTAATGTTTCTAGATACTATAAAACCTATCCTTAGTACCTATACTAAAACGGCTATTAAAGACCGGGCCTATTAACTATTCCTATACCCTTAGTCCTTAGCGAACGATAGTTCGACGATACTATATATATCGATAAGAATAATAGCCTATTTGTTATAAGAGAAGGGCTATTATAGTAGCCGGAAGCGAGGTAGTAGCCTAAGCTAGCGAAGAATATTACCTCGAAATCTATTACTAGGTTTATCTATTCGGAAGTTATATACCGCTAGAGAGTTATATATAAGATTGTCCTTAATAATGCTTAGTAGAACCTCGGCGATATCGAGACGCTTCTTGTTTCCTATAGAGTTACTTATATTAAGATCTTAGCCTACTACTCGGAGGCGAACGGGTTAATTAAAGCTAGTTATAAACCGATCCTTAATGCGCTCTCTAAGCTTACGAATAGAGGGTTTAAGAATGTGTAAGAACGAATACTTATAGTACTTTAAGTAGAATATACGATAGCCGTAGCCTCGACTAGTCTTACTTCTATAGAAGTAATAATAGGTAGAGATACGGTTCTACTAATAGAACTAGAGTATCGTACGTATAGTATTCGCGACTAGGAATCTATTCGTAACTAGGGAGACCTACTTATAATACATATAACGGCGCTAGAAGAAATAACTCGTACGTTAGACGAGGTAAAGGCCCGTAATAATCGCTTAAGGTAGGAGGCGAAGGAATACTTTAACGCCTACGTAGTAGAAGAGCTCCTATCTAAAGGCGATCTAGTTATAGTCTTCTAGTCGGAAATCTAGACTAGCTTCTCGTATAAGCTAGCCTTCTAGTAGAAGAGACCGTTTCGCGTCTCTTAAATTCTATATAATAGGTCTATATATGTCCTAGAAGAGCTAGATAGTATAGTTAAAGATAGTACGTACTTAAAGAAGAACCTAAAGCGGATCCCTACCGACTTTAGAGCTAGCGAAGACCCTCCGACGAAGGAGGAGGCCGCTACTCTAGACTAATATCTATAGAAGGATAACTTGGCAGTTAAGGTTAACTCTATCCTACTACTAGGATATACCTTGCCGCGTATTAAGCTATCGGCGATAACTTAAGAAGAAAGGGAGGAATATATACGTATAGGCGGCGTCTTTTTCTAAGATAATAAAGGTATATATACTAACCTACTACCCTCTTTTACTCGAAGGTCCCTCTACTAACTCGACTACTAACCTTTATCTTCTTTTATTTTTTAGATATTTAATTAACTCGCGGACGTTGTTTTTAATATTCTCCTTATCTTCGTTTACTATCTAGGCTTTTTTATTATTTATATAATCTTTAGGTTAAGGCTAAAGTTAATACAACCTAGCTAGGTTATATTAGTATTACGTAACCTATTTACTAAATTCCTATTTACCTAGGAAATTTACTAGTTACTATTTACTAAGTTTACTATAGAGTTAATAAATACAATTAACTAATAGCGTTATAGTATAGAGGTAAATAAAAAAGAAGTAGGTAAATACTAAATATACGCTACCGGCCTCGCTAGCTATATAAAAGGAGCTAACCTTTAAGTAAGAACTCCCTCTTCCTTCTATACTAAAAGTATTGTTCGCCTTCCTCTCGACGCCTTCTTTCTAAGACTCCTTAAAGTAACGCAAGTACTTATTTACCTCTACCTAGCTAAAATAGCTAATTTAGGCGACCCTAATACGTCGCTAATTCTAAGCTACAACGTCGAGTTACTTATAAAGAACTCGAAGTTCTTCGGTAACTATAAGTCGCTATAAGAGATACTTATAGCGCTATAGAATATTAGTAATAAAGATATTAACGAAGCTATACGCGAAGGCGCTAGCCTTATTAAGAACCTTATAGAAAGCTTCGCTTACTAGGTTTACTAATTTATAGAGATCGTACGCTTACGGAAGTTCGACGCAAGCAAAGTTAATAAGAATAGTAAGATCTTTAGAAAAGCTTTTCTAGCGACCTACATACTTAATAGCTAAGGTAAGGCTGTCGCTAATCGATTTAAGACAATAAGCGGCGTCCTTAAGCAAAAGTAGTCGTCTACTAAGACGCTAACTTCGATTACTAAGTTTATATTCTTCTTATTCGAGCGTACTAAGAACGTATAGGCCTTTATTAATAGATACCCTAAGGTTAACGAAGGTAGCTAAAAGCTTACTTAAATTATACTCTTTCGAGCTCTTAACGCTAGCAATACTCGAGGAGCGTCTACTAATAGACTGGAGCTAACTAGGAATAACTTCGTAGCGTAATACTATACGAAGTACTAGGCCGCTATCGATAGTATCGACGTTGAGTCCGACGAAGTTAAGGTTCTCCTTTGCTCTTAGAATATAGTTATTAATAAGAATAGCTTTATTGTTCTAGTAGGCAAGAGTATACGCGTTTAAGCTATTAAAGATCGTCGTAAGCGACTCTAGGCGAGAATTAATTAACTTAATAAGGAAGCTACTTAAGCTATTTAAGACGTAGAAGACGCGAACACTTGCTGTATTACTCGTAAGACACGCTCTTTATAGACGCTAGCCGCAGCGGAGGCGATCTAGTAAGACACTTAAAACAAAGAACTCGAGCGCGAGATTATAGAAGTCTAGAACGAACTTAAGTAAGCCGAAGAGAATCTACGAGTTATTAAAGAAGAGGAAGGACCGCAGCTAGTAGAGGCTTAGTCCTTCTCGCTTCTATTAATATATAAGAACTATAAAGACGTAGAGTCTTCGCCTATCCTCGCCGAAATCCTTAATACTAGTAGCGACAAGCATCTTAGTAGCCTAGAAAACGCTAACCTAGCCGTATTATTTAACGCGTATACGGATCGCTCTAGTACTAACTACGAGTTTAATAAGAATAGTACTAACAAGAACTAGCTTCTATATACGGCTTACTTTAAAACTTTAGTAGAGTTATATAGCCTGCGGAGCAACGCGAAGCTCTATTAACTCTAGCATCGAGTCGCGCGTATTAGCCTCGAGCTAGATAATTACGATAGTTTAGTTGCTCGCTACCCGTCCTAGTTTACTACGAGCATCTTGTCTTCTCGTACTAACGCCCGTACTCTTAGTAAATATAAGTATATTCTAGAAGAGCTAGAGTTGCTTATCTACCTTAATAATGTCTAACTTAAGACCGTCCTAAAGGAGCTTAGGATAGAAGGTATAAGCGTTAACCTAGCTAATAAAGGCATTATTAGTTTTAACAAATTTAGCTAGTTGTTTACCTCGATCTTATATAAGAAGGAAACGGACACTATCGTAGACAAGCTAAAGAACGAGTTTAATATATATAGCTTTTATTAACGCGACTAGTTAGTCTATAGTAAGAACGAGCTGCAGCTGTTCTCTGTCTCTTAATAGGTCCTTCGCTAAGATCCTTTCGTCTAGCTACTTAATATTCTTCTCCGTAATAACTACGCTACTTACCTTCTTACTATCCTAGAGACTACTTACTTAGTTAATAAGAGCGAAGAAGCCCTCCCTATTAATACGAATACGGAGTATTAGAAGTTCCTACCTATTAATATCTATAAGATACGAGACGAGTAAGTCGAGAACCCTCGACTTATACTTTATATACCGCTAGTTAATAATAACGCTAGTAGTTATATAGTTGTCGCAGTTAGTATAAATAGTATAACTAACTTCGAGGCCTTAAGGGAGTAGGCTACGAATATTAAGGCTATAGTCCGGTTAAGTACTACCGATCTAAATGCTATTAACGACGCGTTCCTTACCTCGTATAGTAGTACCTAGTCGACTTACCCTCTAGAAGCCTATAAGTAGTATATTATAATGTCTACTACTCCGTAAGGCTTCTAGCTTAGCGAATAGGCCGAACGTATAGTTATTTCGACTACGCTAACTAAGGTTAAGAATAGTAAGTGCGAGGATAGAACCTCTACGGAAACTATTATAAAGGCTTATCGAGAGCTAGCTCTTCTACTCTCTATTAAGGATCTAAATATTCTATTCTTGTTCCCTACTTCGGTTACGATTATATACTCGAATCCGATCTCGTAGGTACTACTTAGTAGAGTGCCGTAGACTAGCGCCTATATATAATACGAGATAAAGACCTTACTTTCTCGCAATAAGGTAGGCCTAGCTAACTACTATAAGGCCTAGGTTAATACTATAGTCCGCGCGCTACGCAACCCTCTATACGCTATAGAATTCTTTAAAAGAACTCTTACTCGAATAATAAGAGCTAAAGCCGCTATAAGACTAGGGAGGTGTAGCTACTAATTTAGATAGGCTTTAAGACGTTAAGACTTTAGAGGAAGAAGCTAACGATACTACTAATTAAGCATAGACTAAGGTTGAACTAGTAGCTAGAAATAGCGATAGGTGTAACTAGTACTTAATAAACAAAGCCTCGGCTTTACGTTACGATTTTTATAGGTGATTGCCTTTTTAAAATTGTATCTAGTTAGATACTAAGAAGAGGAGGGATGTTAGGTAGTAATACGACCCTCTAGTATACGGATAGAAGTATAGACCCGCACGCTATATACTCCTTCTTAGTAGTACGGACATATATTTAGCTAGCCTCTCCTCTATAGACAGAATAACATCCTTCCTTATCCGCACCTATTACCTCTCTTAGTACACCTCTTATAAGAGTAACTCGCTACCTAATAGCGAGTGCCGGAGGGCTAGATTATACTATATTACGCTACGACGTCCCCTTTAGGAGGATGCTACTCTATAAGGTTTAAGGTAGTGTTCCTAAGGTAGTGTTCCTACTAATACTACTAGATATTTAAAATCGCTAGCAAATTCCGCTAAGACGACGAGATATTTAAAACTAAGAGGGACTATATAGATTGCCTTTTAGTATACTTAATAGCTATTCGACTAAGCTACTTAAAGGATAGTATATATCCGAGGAGATACCTTTCTTAGGTGTAGCTAAAATAATAGCTACTCTTTTAGCTATATTCTATAACGAAAATTAAGACTTAAAGATAAGGAAGGAGCTATAGGAAATAATATATAATCTAAGTAAAGCCGATAGTATCGATATCTATTAGTTTATTAGGAAAATAAATAGTCTCGTAGATAAGGCGAATATCTACTAGAACGACCGAAAGAAAGTACTCTAAGAATACGTACCTACTACGTTAGGAACCGAACTACTCTCGAAGTCTAAGGACTCTAGTACCTCGTACGAGACCTTCTATATATATGTCGCGGACGCCGCGTTAAACTAATAAAGAGCTTACTAGGAACGCAAACTTACTAAATAAAACGTAGCTCTAATAAAAAAGCCGACAAACCTATACGCTACTAGTTAAACGAATAAGAAAGATCGGCTATAGAAAAGGGAACTATAGAGAAAGATAGGACAAATAACGCTAGCTCGAATTAAGAAAAAGCCTAACTAAAGGCCGCCGACCTATACTTTATCTATAAAAGAGCTAGATACTACGCGAAATAATACTTAGATTATAAGGTTGTCGTAAAGCTCTTAGTAAAGCTAGATAACGACGAGAGCGTAACTTCCTTATTAACTAATTTGTCTTCGTCTTTAGAATTCGAGATAGAAAACTAGAATAGCTATCGGAAGTCTCTATAATAGCCTAAGTACTATAGATAGCTATAGTTAGTAGATCTTAAAACTCGAATACCTTTATAAGAAGAGTTAACCTCTCTATTAATAGTATTAGTCTATAAACTTACGCTCTCTACGATACTAGAGTAGATATTTTACTATCGATAACATCTAGTATAGCTTCTAAACTCGTTAAGAAATTAGGTATAAAGAAGAAATAACTACCTAAGCCGCTCGTACTTAGCGATTTTAATAGTACTATTACTACTTAAGCTACCTACTAAATCTAAGTAACTCTTAAGATCGATAGTAGAAAATTTCTAAAGTAGAAGTTTATTATTATTCTAATAACAAATAAAGTATTTATTAGACAAAACTAGCTTATAAAATAAAACGTATAAATATACTCTATAACCTATATCTTCTCGTAGCCTAAGAAGAAGCCTATACTTAGCTAACGACCGAGTATTATTATATAGTCTATAACTCTACCTCTAGATATAAAAGCGCAAAAGATATCGTTTACTAGGACCGGCTAATAAAACGAGAAGACTATTAGCTAAAGGTTTAAAAGATTTTTAAAATCTTTAAAAAACTATAGAATTAAAAGCGACAGTTGTAGTAGTAGTTTTACCTAGTAACGACGTAGCTAAATACTTTCGAGAAATCGAAAAAGACCTCTAATAAGAGCGCTAGAAGTAGTAAAGAATACCCGAGGTCGCTATATAGTTAAAAGAGGAGGGTCGCTCTATAGTTAGCTTAAATAAGCTTACTATTAACCTAAAAGTATAGAACAAGACATTTAATAGCTAGCGTATTCTATTCCCTAATAGTAAGAACTTTAAATATATCGCTAAAGTCTATATTAAACTACTTTAAGAACTCGCGTACTTAGAAGGATTCTTTTTAAAGAAGGCTTTAACTAAATTACCTCCTAGTCGCTTTAGATTTAACGTTGTCTTAGAACTTTCTAAACCTCTTAAAGGCAAGCCCTCCTAATACCTAACTCTATTCGCCTTCTAAGAGCTAGAAAAGTAGATAATAGATAAGCTACTTCGTATTAGGTTTATCGAGAGATATATAGTAGACAAACTCGCGCTAATATTATTTGTACTAAAGCCGTATTTCGAAGAACAACGCTTCTACGTAAACTACTAATAGGTTAACTAGTTTATCGAGAACTAATAAGTACTCGCCTCTAACGTCTAAAGCACAATTAGCTATTATAGGCTAGCTAAACGTATAATAAAGATTAATATTATTCGTACGTTTAATCGACTACTTATAGATATAGGATCGTAGTACTTAACCGCTTTTACTATTTAGTAAGGTATATTTTAATAGAAGGTCCTTCTATTTAGTTTTAAAGTAGGTCTAGCCTAGTTCTAAGCTTTTATTAATATATAGCTAAATAAACTTCTCGATCTATTTACTAGCGCCTATACTAACAACGTCCTAGTCTATATAGAAGGCGACGAGTAAGAGTACTTTAAGTACGTAGAAGAAGTAATTTATTAATTATATAAAGCTAACTTCTAAAGAGATATTAAGAAGTCTCGCTTTAACTTATAAGAGGTAGACTATCTTAGTATAATCTTAGAGGCTAGTTAAGGAGTCCGCGTCGATTTAGAGAAAGTCGCCGCTATTAATAACTAGAACTAGAAAGATCTTAACTCGAAACTAGCGGTTCGCTTATTTCTTAGCTTATATAATTATATCCGCTTATTCTACTACTACGCTAGCTAGATCGCGAAGCTACTTAATCGACTTCTAAAGAAAGACACCCTATTTAAAAAGAGGCCTAAGTAAAGGCAAGCCTTTAAAATACTTAAGAAACTAGCTACTAAGGCACCTATTCTCGCCTTCTATTAGCTTAGCCGACTAACGAAAGTAGATACTAATACCTCGGATAACGCGACTAGAGGAGTTATCTAGTAGCAATAGGAAGATAGTACGTAGAAACCAATCGGCTACTCTTTAAAAATAATATCTATAGCTAAATAGAACTACTTAATCTAAGATAAAGAACTACTCGCTATTATTAATACTCTTAAAGACTTTAAATTAGCTCTTTAGGGTATAAAGTTCGTTATATAGACCGATTACTAAGCACTTATCTACTAGTCTATAAAAAAGTTACTATTAGCCTACTAGATTCGCTAGTCGTACTACCTAGCTAACTTCGATATTACCTACTACTACTAACCTAGTAAGGAAAACGTAGCTACTAACGCTCTATCTCGTAAAATAATTAATAACCTAACTATTAGAGTACGTAACCTATAAGACCGCACCTTCGCTTTAATCCTACCTAATAAGATAGAGGCTATACTAACCGATCTAATAGATAAATTAGCTAGTATCGGAGCCGTAAACCTAGTTTAGTAGTATAGTACTAACCTAGTTAATATTATCGTCGCCGAGAATAAGAGACAAGCCCTAGGTAGATATAATAGCCGCCTAGTTGTTTTTAAAACTACCTCTAATAGAACTCTCTTCCTTTATATAGCTCTAATTTAGAAGATATACGAACTAAATACCTTCGCCTACGTAGAGTAGAATAAGATAGTTGCTCTACTAAGAAAAGACTATTAGTAAGACTCTTAGAGCAAAGATATTAAAAGGTATATTAGGAACTATAGAGAGTATAGAAGAAATAAGATACCTAGAGATAAAACGCTAGGCCTCTTATACCTACTACCTATTCCTAAGTATATCTAGAAGTACGTTGTCGTTAATAGGAAAAGTATACTAAAGGATACCTAAGAATATAACTACGTCTAGGTTTTTGTATATTAGTTTAGTAAGCTTATTACCTTACTTTTTAGACGAAAGAAAGATACTATAGAAGTACTCGCTTATAGATACTACTACGCTCTCTATTACTTTCTTAGGATACTCTATAAATAGATTATAGATAACGCTAGCCTATTTATCTCTAAGTTCCTTAAGACGATAAACAAGCTTACTAGTACTAAATATTACTATAGTTGCTCTTAATACTTCTAAACTTAAAGTAGTATTAAGATAACGAATATAGAGCTTAATTAAAAGCTACGATTCTATATTAATAAATATTAAACCTAGTAGAGACAACACCTTTCTACTCTTAATATAGCTTATAACTCGATATAATACTCGGCTATAGAGATGTTACTCTTAGAAGTCTTACTTAGTACTAGCCCTCGGAACCTACTATTACTACTATTACTAGATATCGACCTAACGTTAACCTAATAGTAAAGGAAAGCGATAGAGATCGTTTAGTAAACTTAATAAGTCTAGAAACTTGCACGATAGAATACTATAGCTATATAGGCGAAAATAGAAGTTTAAGCTAATTAGAAACGCTACTAAGTCGACTTTACTATTAGAGATCAAGTCTACGTTAGTAAGAAGGGATTTTTAATAGAAGCGCCGATAACGAAGTTAGACTCGTAGAACGCTAGGTTATAGACTATCCTTAAAGAAAAGAGGTATAGTTTTATCCTTAATACGCTATTATAATATAAAGGAAGTAGACTATTCTATACTAATCGCTTCTATAAGGCTGCCTAAGATCTACTACTATAGTAATATATTAAACCTAAACTACCTATTAAGATTAATAGAGAGCTAGAATAGGAAGTCGAGAAGGTTCTAGCTTTATATCTATTTAGAAAAAGATAGAGGCTCTAATATTAAGTTTCGTAAATAGAACTAGACCTAGACGAGATATAGTATTTAGTAAGTAATTTAAAGAACTCCTTTATACTACTTAAGATATTTTATTAAAAGAACTTAGAAGTAGCTAGCCTACTAAAAAGACTTTAATAATAGATCCGAAACGTAGTAGAAGACAAGTTCGAGTCGGACGAGTACGAAGATAATAATATCTCTAAATACGTAGTAACTAGAAAGAGGATAAGGAAACAATATACTATAAGGTACGTATAATAATTAAGCCTTCTAACTATCTAATAATCGGAGCTTAGAGGGAGGTAGTATAAGAACTAGCGCTAGCGCTATCTTAGGTAGTATTAAGTAAGCGCTCTAATACGCTAAGACTCGATAGAGGCGCCCTTACTATATTATATAAAAGCTTAGCTTACTTCTATTTCTTCTTACTCTTTCCTTTTTTCTTAGTTTAGAGTCTTTGTCTATAGTATCTAATATAATAGGTTTATCCCTATACTAGCGATCGTAATAAAAGAAGGCTTAATAGGCTAAAAAGAGGCTTAGAAGGAAGTTAAGAAGCTTATTACTATTAAGGCTAATATTATAAAAGAATAGCGTAAGTTAGACCGGCTTAAAGAATAGAATAGAAAGAAGAAGTAGGCTACTAAGAATAAGAATTTAGTACTATATATAAAGGAAGTAAAGGAAGCTAATAGGTAGATTTAATAATAACTAGATTAGTCTATTAAAGCCTTAAGGCGACAGAAATTATATAAATTAGATTAACTAGTAAAGAAATTAGTATTTAAAGAGCCTAAGAAGGAAATAGCTAGCTTAGAAGCCAGCAATACTAAAGGAGCTAGAACGCGACGACTAAGTAAGAAGGTAGCGCTAAATTATTAGTTTAAGAGCCTCTATATATAGCGACAACAATACACTTTAAATTATTACAATCTATATAGTAGTAGTTAAACAACAACACTACGAAGCTGATTAAAAAGTGTGGTCTTACGCGCGGCTGTGCGTCACGTGTTCCCCACTTCTATTGCCAAGCCTTCCTGCCAGATTTTCGCCTCTTCGGCCTAATACTTTGTTCTGTCAACCCCATTCGGAGGTCGGTTGTCAGGCGACATATTACAGTTGCTACAGAGGATGTGACTTGCCCCCGAGCGGACGACATCTGCAGGTTTCTGTGTATCAACTCGTTCGAGACGTCCGTAGCCCGTACGTGGTCGCGGAATTCACATTGTCATGTGAAGAAGGTGTCTAAAGTTTCTCATCAAGCTCAGGCGCAGGAGGTCACATGCAAATCTGACGTGAGCTGTGGGGAAGGTTCACCGCATTCGTCATGATGGTCTCGAACTACCGAGTCGAGTTCGTCATAGACTGCCTGGGGGCGTAGGTGGCAGCTGACGTTGTTCGTGTCAAACGACCCGAGCCTTCACCCCAGTCGGCGGTCGCTGCTGCTATGGTCATTGAGCGGCTTTGCGCCTCGGCAGTGTGCCAAATCCCACGAGGGAGTCTGCTGGTGGTCGCTCGCTGCTCGGTTCTGCTACGCGTTCATATCTTCTTGACACATCTAGCGGAGATCAAGCGGTTGACAGTGGCTTTGGTTTGGAATTCAGACACTGGCCCCGCCGACAGTCATCGACACCTCAGCACCGGGCGTGAAAACGCCCGCTTCTCGCACCTGCAACTCGACCGATCTCTCACATGTCCGCCATGGGGGCGGTCAGCACAACTACGCTTGCCATTCACGTCTGGAATCCGGACGCGACGGAAGCGATCGGCAATGGCTGCAGTGACATGGACCTCATAGAAGGCTACCGCCCAGTCGTGAGCTGTACCTCTGTGCGAATCGTCCTGGCACAGCCCAATGCCGTCTTTCATGGCCGACTGGAAAATACCCCGGGCTGGCTCGTGTGAAAGCTGATCTGCAGAACAAACGCTTCCGCACAGTCACTGTCTTCTCTGAGTGCTATCAGTATATTGACGAGTACGGAACGGAGTGGAAGACGAGACCGCCGGCGACGAGACCGGCGAAGGTGATACTTCCCGCCATCACCTGGACTGGAGACCAGGGAGTGAGAAGTGTGAGAAGGACGCTTGCAAACCTTGCGCAAGAACGACATTCGAGTCGATGACAAGCTAAGCTCAGTGTGTCAGCCGGCTTCGCATAGAGAGCGTTCCTCGTATGGTGGATGAGGTGGATCGGAAGTGTCTGCACTTCGCCATGAGAGCGCGGCCAGTGAAATCGATGACAGCCGATTTCCTACCCGCGTCCCTTCATCCACAATGGTATTGTCGCCGCCTGGATTGGAGAGGCAGAACGAGGACAGACACATCTTCTTTCCGTCTTTGATGGAGCTGAAGAGGGAATCTCGCGAAGTGGATACTCACGATCGCAGCCGATGGCACAGAGTCTGCTGTTCCCGACTCGTGTGGTCCGATCACTTTCCATCACTGCCAAGTTGCGCATGTTGTGATGACCGGCGCAAGGACCGAATCACGATTTCTGCCAAGTCGATCGAGCCCATTGCCCGGCAGGATCTGATCTCCCGCGAAGATTAAGGCGTGGCGCCAAACATATCATCCATGATGCCAAGACCAGACCACCGATGTTCGCCGAGCAGCCCGCTTGGATTCCCCCGTCTCCTTTGGACGACAAATCTGTCTTATTGGTCAATGCAGCGTGCACAAGCGCGGGCACAAGCATATGTCAAGATGTTATGACAGCTACATACCAGCTCGCCCCAGATGAATCTGCATGAGCCTTCTGTTCCAGCCCACCCAAGGCGCCTGGAAATAGTGATTCGCACGGTCGAGCTCCCACAACCTGATGCGATCCTTGACATGTGCAGCGCATGGACATCGGCAATGCACCTGCACCAAGCGACTCAATCAAGCACCGTTGGGATGAGCATGATTGCTCTGCGATGGTGATGCTGGCCGCGCTCCGGAGGTCATCGGGAAGGACTTGGATATAAGGCTGTCAACAGCAACTGCGAATGCAGTCCGTGGTGTCTCATTCAACAGTCTCCAAGACGTCCGATCCAGCGACCAGTCATCCCGCGAATCACGATGCAGAGCCACAGCAAGATGTTCCTCGCCCTCGCGGCAGCGACGCTGCTTCGTTCCACAATGGGCTGCATCCTGTTCAATGCCACACTGCATGATGGTGCAACGCAAGCCGACTCTGCCCAGAATGCCATCAACCTCGAGAATAAGGAGACGAGTGGCGGGCAGGCCGGAGACACTCGCTTGGATGTCTACTTTTGGGACGATAGAGACAACGACGAGACCGTCGAGCCCAAGCAAGATTCTTTCTGTACTGGCGTGGATGTCAAGCCTTACGCCGAGAATTCATGGACCGTGCCATGCACACCAGAAGCGAATCAAGTCGAGCTGGATCTGTTCTACGACCCTGACATCACTGAGGGAGGGGTGCTCATTGGAGCTCTCAAGTACAAAAGCCCAAAGTCGCGCGCGAAGCAGGGGAATGATCCAGATAAGGACTACGTATATACCTTCAACACGCCGAGCCAGGATGGGAAAGGAAAGGTTTTTGAGAACAGAATTTATTGCAAAGACTGCACAAGCTCTGCAGGTCAGCCATTGAAGTGTTGATGCAGAGGGAGGGTGATGGATGGAAGGCGCACGACGTTGTGTTTGCTTCAAGATGTTTCCAAGGATGTTGATAGCCTGTCAAATCAGCGGCGGCTCTGGTCTATGACCAAGCCCTCGCGCACTCACTGTGATCCATTTCTGGCCTTCTTACTGTCCGAAGACTCGGTACGCGGGATTGTGACTGCCCCGATATCTTGTTGTGCAGAAGGCCTTGCGTCCGACATCTGTGATACGAAACGAAGTGCCCTAGAGCCCACACCACCTTGCCCACTTGAGGCCCGTCTCAGAATCAGTGTTGGATTGTGGTCATGGGTCCATAATGAGAGCGAGGAAAGCATAAAGTGTAGCCGATAGCAAGCACGCATGCAAGTTCTAGCCGGTAGGAGAATTGCAAGTGAAGGGCGTGAGCTTCGTGGTCTTGAAGCTGTTGTGCATCGATATGACTGAAGCGTAAATTCCCAGCCCCGCGGTTGCAAGGGCACCCAGAAAGTACAGGACATCGAAAGTGTTACGGTAGAGCTTCTTGCGATATCCACGTGTCCACCGTATTACGCCGGAGTCCACGCGTTGAACCTGACCAGTAGCAGGGTCGAACTTTTCCTCGGGCAGCATGGCATCTTTCTGGATGTTGTAGGCGACCATGAGAATCGGTGGAAAGGTATATGAGAACTGGTTGCATCGTCAGTGTTACTCGTACAGTTTATGATTGCTTCTCTCACCTGCAAGATGAACGCTGCTCCCACGAAGGAGATCAAGAACGAAATCTGCGGGATGGCGGCAGCCACCACGAATGCAAGGCTCCAATAGATTGGAACGAGTATGGCCCAAGTCCACTTGCCCTTCTTTGCATCCAATGGAGGGAATCCGAATACGTCGCGCAAAACAGCCGCGTAGAAAACCTTGACTCCGATATTCCCATAGAGCAGGGCCGCGATTATACCAGCGATGAACGAGATTGCGTTGCCGACCGTCTGCCAAGAATAAGCCGAGTTGGGAATGCCCTGGTACTGGAACGGTTGTCAGACTTTGCCTGTGCATTCAATGGAAGCTTTACGTACTGCTGGATTAAAGGTAAATTGTCCCTGGTAGCTGTATACGACAAGACCCATGGTTCTGGAACAATTAGCGCGATCAGATCAGAGGGGTTCTCGAGAGGTCTGCGGAAGCTGTAGCTCCTCGCAGTGGGCAGCAGTAAGCCAGCACCATGTAGATACAATGTTGATGCGGACATTTACTGGTACTTCACTTACACGTAGACACAGAAGATGAAGATGTCTGCGCAGAGCAATGCCTTCCAGAAATCCATTCTGCGTTCACGGTCAGCGGTATGCAAGCCATTACATCGAACACCTACGGTCTACGCATTTCCGCCATAAGCTCATTGAAGATTGTAGCACCGCCATAGGCAAAGACTCCGTTCATGAGTCCATTGATCCGGTCCAAAAGCGTTGTGTCTGGTGGCCAATTGCCAGTCGTCACGATTGGGCCCCTTACAGTGTTGTAGGTCGCTGCGGATGCCTCGTAATTAGGGCCGTAATTAGGCACGACAGCCATAGTCCTGGGGTACCGCTCCGGTCAGCGACAAATGCTCGAAAGCGGACGATCGAACACTAACATGATTATGACAAACACGTTGAGCCACACTGCTAGATTGGCAAGCCAACCAAGCTTCTGAAGAGTTCGGATCTGGCCAAGCAAATAGCCGCAAACCATAAAGACGATTTCAGCAACGATGACTAGACCAAGCGTAAGTTCACTGTCGTGTTCGCAGAAATCGACAACTTCCACTCACAGCAGAGGAAGCCTTTGCCGTTGGCGCCAGCAGCCATTTGCTGCAACCCTTGGCCGTTGCTGACAATCAGCAGGGTGACGTTGAGAAAGAATTGGCAGCTCTGCAATATGTTGATGATCTGTCGTGCCCAGTTCCCAAAGACGCGAAACCCTAGATCCCCATAGTTTCGCATGGGATACCGTGGCGAATCCAATCCAGCAAACTGCCGCCATAATTGCAAGCCCGAGTAGAATGCCATCACGCCAAAGACGACGTACAGAGTGATGCCTGGTCCGTATCCCATCTGAGAGATAGCCCAGGGTGTGTTGCTGTGGACACTGGTCAGCCTTTCGTAGGAGCCACTACTGCGTTAGTCTTACTATGGGCCCAGAATGTCTGTCGTGATGAGATAGAAGATGGTGGCCCACGTTGCAGTTCTGGTAGCCCGCTGCGCCTGGTCCCATTCGGACTCGCTCACTCCATATTGGTCCTCATTTGCTGTGAACTTACTAGCGGTCCCGTTTACATCTTTCGTTTCATCCCGCTTCTCCGAGGTCAAGGTAGATCCATCGGCTACTGCACGGTGTGGTTGCTTATCATCATCGACTTTTTTACCAGTCAAGATCTTCGCGCCCTGCTTGAAAACATTCGCACTAGTAAAGAACCTCTCCGCTTCTCGTGCCCGATCTGCCCAGTAATTGTATGCTTCAAAAGGGATGGACTTGTCCAAGAAGATGTTGTTGTGCCCTGTGAATGCTCTTATCAGCTTCCATGGCCACGCATTCATACAGGTTCTGTGGGCGAGATTGAAGCAGGCGAACCTCAAAAATAAGGCAAAGCATGATTTAAATGTGAAGCATCCTGGGCACTCACCTACAGAGTCCGGAGACGCCATGCGTTTAAAGTCGGAGTCCCGTCGTGTACCGATATGGTCTGTATCATCACCCAGTCTGGGGTCGCCGACGCCACCATTGTTGGCATTCGGAATCACGCTCATCGTGCCACAAGCTGTAGCTGTGGGTTAGATACTGTGATGACTCACGCGAGCTGAAGGACGGGAAAATAATGATATAGACTCTCCATAATTGAGAAGCTCGCATGCTAGTGACAACAAGCATCACGCGGCATCCGCTTAAGCGGCATCATAGATTGAAGCTTGACAGCGCTATCCTGCTCACCAGCAGCAAGGATGCGCCCGGCTAAGAAGCGGTGACGTTCGTGAATGAAGCAAATGTTGCTCGCATTACTATACGGTCCTTCGATTCTCTGAATTCAGCATGCGAGTGTATGCCAGAATCGTCGCTATGCAGGATGGACGAACCTTCACTGCTCCAATCTCCATTAGAATTAGACCAAGATCCGGCATCTGCGATTCAAGAATTGCGATTCGAAAACTGCGATTCACGCTTTCATTCAAGGTGTCCGTGGCGTGCGGCTTCTACCAAGGTGCACGCGCTCAAGCGTATTGAAGCATAAACAAGCACCGTGATGCGGACGTCATTTTGGAGAGCCGCGTGTGCCGACCCACTCGGGACGCCACATTACGACCACAGACTCTTGCGCTATTTGTAAGTTTTCATACTCTCTCTTCCTATTGCGACGGGTATAAGAGATTAGTAATAGAGAATACTTATAACTGTTGGAAAGTGCAGTCTAGTTAGACAGTCTAAGAGACACTTTGGGACACTAGGTTTATAACTTAGCTAATGCCCCATCTTAGGAGTGAGATGCAACCTATATATAACTAACACAATTACAACGGTTAGTTCCTACCTATTGCGCTATCCCTCTCCTGCTTAAGCCTTATCGAGCGACGACCCTACGACCCAAAATTAACAACCTCGAGTATTATATCGGCTCTTAGATCTATATAGTATAGAGGATAAGTATATAGTAAAGGCGCAAGTCTTAAAAAATATATAGTACGCTAGTAGCAACTAACGTACGACGCGGCTATTAAGAGAAGGCGCGAATGCACAATTGAGTCTCGCTTAATTCCTCCTTCGAGCCGAACAGAATACTGCTCCCCGTTCTAATCCACTCTCTTCGCGGCCCTCTCGTCCCCAGCGCCTCACACCTAGCACTGGGCCTGTCCCGGCACAAAATTCACATCGGCGTCGCATTCGAGCACTCTGTTGTAGGCAAAATTGTCGAAACCTCCGAAGCATTGAAAGTCCGGATCAAGAACCCTCCTGCAGGTTCCGATCGGAATCTCATACTGGTTATTATCCCAATTCGTCCCAAACACCGCGTAGCTACCGCCACCCGTGCCGCGGATCAGGACCACATTCCAGTACTCGAACATCTGGCCCTTGCTGCTGTTGATGCTGTTGGTGTTGCGGATGGTATACTCGTCCAGGACGCGGTCGCGCCCGCCGGATGGGGAGTCGCACCAGGCGCCCGAGCAGTAATCGCCTGACCCGTCTCTGAGGTTGAACGCCCGGCTTTGGGTCGAGGTGTAGAAGCACTCGCAATTGCCGTTATTCGTCTGGTAGAAGGTCATGTAGGCTTGGAGAAACATGCCGGAGCCGTCGATCGAGTTCGTCGTCACTTTGCCCCACATGTCGAAGCGTGCGGAGGCGAGGCCCGCGAGAGCGAGTGTGAGGATAGATCGCATGACCGTTGAGATGTCGATTGCGATGGGTTTTTGGTGTGGGGTTGGAGTGATGTCCTGATCCTGACCGCTGTGAGGAGCTGGGACGTCAAGACGTGCTTCAATATGTTAGGTTGCAGCTGAATGGATGAAGAACCGGTGGCTCGGTCTCTTACTTATGTCTTGACTCTGTGGCTTGCCCTGAAGACCATTACGTGCAACCCGCGCTAGAACATGCCTCCGGACATGACGCCTGCAGGAATCGAAGCCATTCTACCTGCTACAAAAGTGCTCAGCCGACTGCGCCAAGTTCGTATGCACAGCTCGCGTCGAACTCTGTCTCGCGCCAGTGCCCAAGAATGCTGCTCGTCCATGGCGATCGTTTCAAACCGATGTCATAGAAACACTATATGGCGCGAAGGCGCTGTGGCGTCCAGACATGACGGAAGGCCCTAAAGAATCCAAGACAGTTCTTGGCTGGGGGCCCTACGATACGTGCAGGTGCCAAGACTCTTCGGTGGGAGGCCTAAGGTCCGGCGAGATCGGATTGTTTGATATGATATGATTTGATATATCTTACGCCGATGTGGTTCCCATGCGGGCCTATGCGGGAGTTGGTATATACTCGCTAAAGAGAAAACCGTAGCCGGTATAAGGACCAGCGCTAGCGCTGCCTTAGGCAGTGTTAGGTAAGCGCCCCAATACGCTAAGACTCGATAGGGGCGCCCTCGCTACGTTATATATATCCTAGCTTACTCCTATTTCTTCTTACTTTTTCTTTTCTTTCTTAGTTTAGAGTCTTCGTCTATAGTATCTAATATAATAGGTTTATCTCTATACTAGCGATTATAATACTTGTTATAGGCCTAGCCTAGGCCTTCTAAGAGAAGCGCGGCTCCTTCTACTAAAAAGAGTTTTCTTTAATAAAGAGAGAAGAAGTCTTCTCTTTTTTTTCTTCGTTCTACGTCTTATCTAAATACCTACCTAATAGGTTACGTAGTTCTATAAATACGACTCTATCCGACCTATCTTCTCGCTCTCTATCTACTACTAACTAAAGCCCGTTATAATACTATTTTAAACTCGCTCTCTTTACTATAAAAGTAATTAAAAGATATCTACCTAATACTACTTACTATACTCTAGTATATAATACTACGTCGGCTATATACGATAATAAACTAAGCTATAGAACTAATCTAATTATATAGTTAATACTAACGAATAGTACTATCTAACTAATACGTAGATCTACTATTAGAATCTAGTATAAAATATATAGGCGAGTATAGTAATAAAAGAGTCTACCTAAAAACTACTCGAATTGCTAGAGTCCTAAGAGTAGGCTCGCTACTCTATAAGATAATAGTTTATAGGCGCTAAGCCTCTATAAGTACTTAGCGCGCTATCCTAGACTAGTCGGGCCTATATATTAGAGTAGTAGCGTTATATTACCTCTCTTCTCTCTCTATAATCTATTCTAGAGTTATAGGAAAAGTAGTTAGGCTATACGCTAGAATTCTTAGAAATAGATATATTTATTAGAAAGTATAGCCTAGTTAGATATTCTAAGAGATACTTTAGGACATTAGATTAAGTAATATAGGTTATATAATACTAGGTTATATAACTTAGCGGATACTCTATCTTAGAAGTAAGATATAACCTATATATAATAACTATAATTATAATAGTTAGTTCCTACCTATTGCTCCGCCTCTCTTCTACTTAAGCTATATTAAGTAATAACCTAACGACCTAAATTTAATAGGTTATAAGCCCGGGTTTATAGAGTAGAGCTCTAGGTAGAAAGAGTTAGCCTTCTTATTCTTAAAGGAGGACTATAGTACTAATAGTAATAGAGAAGTAGAAAAGAGTACTAGAAGACCTAAGGTATACCTATCTATACTATATACTAAAGCTTTAGAAGATTCTAGTATAGTTCTAGAAGTTCCTAAAGATATAGGTAAGATAGAAAAGAACCTAGTAAAATATACTTAATTAAAAGTATAGAAAGGAAAGGATTAGTCTTATATCTAGTACTACTTTAAATAAGCCTATACTAAGTACTTGTTTGTTTGTTTGTTTTGTTTATTTATTCTATTTACGTCCTATAGAAGTCGAAGACTATATAGGACGGGAGCTAGTACTACGTATAAGCTACCTACTACGGTTTTCTTCTTTTTCTTGTTCGCACCTCCTAGATATTTCGGGCCGTTGCCCTCTATCGTTTGTAGCCGACGGTAAGCTATGCTTCTATAAAAGAAAGGCTCTTATACCCTATAGAGTAGGAAGGAGGAGGGTTCTTCCTCTATAGCTCTCGCTCTTTGTCTTAAATTCTAACTTTCTAAAATTTCTATCTATAGTGGGTCTTGGCGCTTGGCGCCAAGGCCCACACGCATATATCTAGAATTTAGAATCGAGTCTTAAGGAGAGTATCGAATAGTATCTAGAGGATAGTTTAGTTCTTATACCTACTCGTCTTCTTCTTCTTCTTAGTACTAATAGGTAGGTAGACAAAGTCTCCTATCGGCTAGGGTTTCTCCTCCTTAGAGTGCTACCTTCTTACTTAAGGAAGGATAGCTCTATATTCCGAGTTAAGTAGTATTCTCTTTCGAGGCTCCTTCTAGAGGCAGCTACCCTTTATAGCCCGTCTCTACTCTTCTCTTCCTCTTTTCCTACTCTTTTTATATATTATAGCTATCTTATTTTAAGTTAGTTTAGGTCGGTTCGGGCTAGTTTAGGAAGTAAGAGATATAGGAGGGAGTCTCCTTATCTTAGATTCCCGTCGTTTTCGCTTACGACGGGGTAAGAAGATTCGGCTCTATTGTAAGCGACAGGTTCGTAGCTAGTACTACGTATAGGTACTTCTCGTCGCTAGCCTATACTAAGTACTAAGTACTACTAATACCTTAGATTATACTTAAATCTAGAAAGATAGAAGACTAGAGGCTCTCTATAAGTAGGATACTATCTAGCTTATAAGAGCCTAGGCTATAAGAGTTAAACCTTATAGAGCCTTATTTAAGAGAGATAAGTCTTAGGAAAACAAGTTAGGTCTAGGATCTAATTTATATAGTAAGGAAGGTAGTAATCTAGAAACTACCTAGTTACTTTAGAAGAGTTTTAATTTTCTAGAGTTAGTTTTAAGTTTTTACTTTTAATTTATAAAATAGATTAAAAGAGTAACTTTAGTAAGAGAAGGACTCTAATCCTCTTAAGAGAGAACTAGAGACTATAGTTTAGACTATAAGAGAATATTCTTAAAAGTAAGGAAGTATTTTAGGTTATCTTAGACCTAAGAGATATAGATATATAAATACTAGAATTAGACCTATTAGAGGATTTATTATCTAAAAAAAAAAGAGCTAGATTCTCTAGGTTAAAGTACTTAAAGTATAGTCTAGTATAGAGGAAGAATAATATAAAAGTAATATACCTTCTACTTAAGAGCTTAGAAAATAATAACTAAAATAAAGTAATAGATAAAATATATAATATATAATATCTAGACGAAACTATATACTAAGTATAGTAAAGTCTAAGAAGTATATACTATTATAATTATCTAAGAGTTTATTATCTTTAAGATAGAGCTAGAGAATATAATTAGAAAGTTATAGATCTACTTTTAGAATCTAGAGAGGAGAATTATAGAAATTAATATAAGAGAGGTATACTTTAAGCTCCCGAGTATAAGAATTAAATTTCTACTATACTCTCTTCTAGATTAGTATAAGAGTATAAGGTAGACTATCTAGGTATAGAGGAACCTAGAACCTAAATAAATTCTCTAGCTTCTTAAAGTAGAAGAGTCTAAATAGAATAGACTTCTATTCTAAGAGATAGTAATATTTACTAAAGAAAGGATATAAGTTAGAAGTATATTTCTATATAACTTCTATTAAGATAAGCACCTAAATAGAACTAGTAACTATCCTCTTCTAAGCAAAGTAAAGAAAGCTATTAAAACTAAAATATATAAGGTTTAGAAGAGAACCTTACTATCTAGAAATAAGAGGAGCTTCTTATCTAGTAAAGAAGAGTTAAAAGAGCTAGTAAGAAGGCTTAACCTAAAAGTATAATCTTTTAAAGAAAAGGTTAAATTAATTCTAAGGAAACATATCTCTAAGAAAGCTTATACTACCTAGAAAGAGAGTAAGTCTTTAGTAAATTTAGATATATCTTTATCTCTATTAGAGAATAAAGATATTAATAAAGTTATATACTTAACTATAGAAGTAAAAGGCAAGTATATACTATTAGAATAGCTACTTAATTCCTATACTTTATTCTATATAACTAACTAAGTATCCCTTTTAGAGAACTAAAGCCTCTTTAGGTTAGAAAATAGATTAAGGTTAGTAGTAGCTACCTATATACTATATATATTAGAAAGGTAGTAATAGGTAGAAGGAAAGGTAAGTAGATTATACTAAAGGATATTTTGTTTATTCCTAGTCTTAGAGTAAATCTTATTTCTTAGAGTTAGTTTAGCTAGTAGTTTAGTATTTAACTACTAAAATTTATACTTGTTTTACTCTCTAGAAAACCTATTATCTAGATAAAATTAAAAGGAGGAGTTCTATTTATTAAAGAGATTAATAAGTCTCTAGAGAAGGTTACTTTTATATATAATACCTAGGAGATAAATAGAGCTTTTATTAAATTCTAATACTAACTTAGGCCTATCTAAGCTAAGTCCTAGAGGCCCGGCCCGGCCTATACGCTTAGCACCCCTTTATATACTATTTATTAGTATAGATAGTTTCTATATCCTTTCGCGCACCTACGCTAACTAGCGAGAGAGTCCCTTAGCGCCCCCGATAGCCGCAACCTAGCTAGGTCGTAGAAATATAGTCGGGCCCCCGGAGCCTAACTATCTCGAGATTTACCTAGGAATCTAATAGGTTATAAGCCTAGGTTAGTACTATTATATATACTAAACTCTTTATAGAAGGAGGACCAGGAGACTAAGAGCCGATAGTCTAAACTAGCGGCTAGTAGTTCTAGTAAGATACTAACCTAAGAAGAGTAAGGACCTAGATACTATAGCTAGGATATTAAAGAGTTAGAAGTAGTAGAGACTACGCTAGGAGCCTACGGGTAAAGATAGGTATATAGAGGATAGATTATACTCTCTATACTTAGAGATAAAGGATAATATACTTCTATATAAAGAAGGAGTAAAACTCTTTCTATAGTTAGAATATAAGTCCTAGATTATAACTAGGTATAGGACTCTATAGACTCTAGCTAAGGAATTAAAAATAGTAATATAGCTATATATATTAGATTCCTAGGTAAATCTCGAGACTATTAGGCCCCGGGGGCCCGACTATACTCCGGCTATCGGGGGCGCTAAGGGACCCTCTCGCTAGTTAGCGTAGGTAGGCGAAAGGATATAGAAACTATCTATACTAATAAATAGTATATAAAGGGGTGCTAAGCGCCTAGACCGGGCCGGGCCTCCAAGTTACCGGGCCGGGCATCTAGGACTTAGCTTAGATAGGCCTAAGTTAGTATTAGAATCTAATACTCCCCTTAATAGTAGGTTAGGTCTGTCTAATCTACTTGCTCTTCCTAACTATTATCCTAATTATATGCAACTAAGGCTAAGGACTTAGTGTCTATTAGTTTGCTTTTAGATATTAACTTTACTATTCCTTAAGCTAGGTCTAAGAATAGGCAGTATGTTATATAGTAACTATTCTGCTTACATAGCTTGCATTTTATCCCTTTTTAGATATCTTACTGTCTCCTCTTTTTCCTCTCTAGAATAATAATCCTAATAATGTAGCTCGAGCTATAAAGGTAATAGGTGTACTACTCTTAGGTATACTTACCTCTTTTTCCTAAAGAATTAAAAGTATGCTTTTAGGTAATAGTAATAGCTGTCTATTAATAGCATCTCTAATAGTAGACTACTAGTCTGGGAGCCCTAATAAGAGAACCTATATTCTAGTACTCTAGGTAATAGCTCTAGCTATCTTAGGTTAGGTAGCTTTAATCCTCTTCTCTAATACCTAAAGCTATGTCTATATAGCCTTAATACTTGTATTATCTATCTTCTAGAAAGTAAAGTACTACTTTATAAGCTTCCTCCCTATAGCTTAGTTGTCTATATATCTCTTCTTTAGCTCTTACTAAACTTCCTTTATAGTTTATAATTCTAAAACAAGCTCTTTATTATCCTCCCTATATATAAAGATATCTACTAGATCGCTTTATACTATGTTTTAGAGGTAATTAGTACGTTTGTCTTATTCTTAATAGTATAGAAAAGGTCCTCCTCTCTTAGGAAGATTTTTATCTTTCTAAACTATTATTCTAAATTGTCTTTCGTAAGAATAGAGTATAGTCTCTTTAGTAGTCTAGATAATTTATCCTAGGTATCTATTATAGTCTTATAGATTAGTAGTTAGGACAGGAAAAGAGTATACTCTATCCTAAAGAAATAAAAAGCGGGTAGCTCCCTAGCTTAGTATTAGTATATAGGGTCTTTCCTTAGGTAGATTACTTTCTTACCCTCCTTAGATTAGACATCCTTTTAAATAGGATCTAGCCCTTACCTAGAGCTGTACTTATACTACTAGTATAAGAGGTTAGGAGAGTATACTATAATAGTACTCTCTAGCTTAGGACTTCCTATAGCTTCCTTATAATAAAGGTAGGTTTATAACTCCTCTTAATCTAGGATCCCTATCGGCCTCTAGAGGTAGTAAGAGGTTTAAGGTAGTACTCTACTATTAGGTTAATAGTAAGGTTTTATAAAGCTAATAGTAGGTTTAGAATGTCTTAGGTTGCTATAATACTCCCTCGACTCTCTATTACAATCTTCCTTCTTAAATATTACTTATCTAGTATAAACTAGGCCTTTAGATCTAGCTAGATCTTCCTTTAAGAGTTGGTAAGTTCTCCTAGCACTAGATTTTAGGACTTCTTATAGAGTTAGAGGTTAGTCTCTTAAGTGTTATCTAACGGCTAATAGTAGGTTTAGTATACCTTAGGTTGCTATTATACTTCCTTTAGCCCTCTATTACAACATCCTCCCCTCTTCTTCTAGTTAAAGTATCCCTTATCTAGCTATCCTATCTTAATATCCTCTCTCTTCTATATTTCGGATTTAGCTATAGGCTAGGCTAGCTACAATTCTATATATAGCTATATTGCTGTTTTTAATCCCTTAGCTAGAGTCTATAGGGTCCTATACCTAGTTGTAATCTAGAACTCGTATTCTAACTATAAAAAGGTTTTGCTCCTTCTTTATATAGGGGTATATTGTCCTTTGTCTCTAAGTATAGAGGGCACAATCTATCCTCTATGTGCCTATCTTTACCCGTAGGCTCCTAGCGCAGTCTCTACTACTTCTAACTCTTTAATATCCTAGCTATAGTATCTAGGTCCTTGCTCTTCTTAGGTTAGTGTCTTACTAGAACTACTAGCCGCTAGTTTAAACTATCGGCGCACGCTCTCGGTCTTCTAGTCCTCCTCCTATAAAGAGTTTAGTATATATAATAGCACTAACCCGAGCTTATAACCTATTAGATTCCTAGGTAAATCTCGAGACTATTAGGCCCCGGGGGCCCGACTATACTCCGGCTATTGGAGGCGCTAAGGGACCCTCTCGCTAGTTAGCGTAGGTGTGCAAAAGGATATAGAAACTATCTATACTAATAAATAGTATATAAAGGAGTGCTAAGCGCCTAGACCGGGCCGGGCCTCTAAGTTACCGGGCCGGGCATCTAGGACTTAGCTTAGATAGGCCTAAGTTAGTATTAGAATCTAATACTCCTCTTAATAGTAGGTTAGGTCTGTCTAATCTACTTGCTCTTCCTAACTATTATCCTAATTATATGCAACTAAGGCTAAGGACTTAGTGTCTATTAGTTTGCTTTTAGATATTAACTTTACTATTCCTTAAGCTAAGTCTAAGAATAGGTAGTATGTTATATAGTAACTATTCTGCTTATATAGCTTGCATTTTATCCCTTTTAGACATCTTACTATCTCCTCTTTTTCCTCTCTAGAATAATAATCCTAATAATGTAGCTCGAGCTATAAAGGTAATAGGTGTACTACTCTTAGGTATGCTTACCTCTTTTTCCTAAAGAATTAAAAGTATGCTTTTAGGTAATAGTAATAGCTGTCTATTAATAGCATCTCTAATAGTAGACTACTAGTCTAGGAGCCCTAATAAGAGAACCTGTATTCTAGTACTCTAGGTAATAGCTCTAGCTATCTTAGGTTAGGCAGCTTTAATCCTCTTCCTAATACCTAAAGCTATGTCTATATAGCCTTAATACTTGTATTATCTGTCTTCTAGAAAGTAAAGTACTACTTTATAAGCTTCCTCCTATAGCTTAGTTGTCTATATATCTCTTCTTTAGCTCTTACTAAACTTCCTTTATAGTTTATAATTCTAAAACAAGCTCTTTATTATCCTCCCTATATATAAAGATATCTACTAGATCGCTTTATACTATGTTTTAGAGGTAATTAGTACGTTTGTCTTATTCTTAATAGTATAGAAAAGGTCCTCCTCTCTTAGGAAGATTTTTATCTTTCTAAACTATTATTCTAAATTGTCTTTCGTAAGAATAGAATATAGTCTCTTTAGTAGTCTAGATAATTTATCCTAGGTATCTATTATAGTCTTATAGATTAGTAGTTAGGACAGGAAAAGAGTATACTCTGTCCTAAAGAAATAAAAGCGGGGTAGCTCCTAGCTTAGTATTAGTATATAGGGGTCTTTCCTTAGGTAGATTACTTTCTTACCCTCCTTAGATTAGACATCCTTTTAAATAGGATCTAGCCCTTACCTAGAGCTGTACTTATACTACTAGTATAAGAGGTTAGGAGAGTATACTATAATAGTACCCTCTAGCTTAGGACTTCCTATAGCTTCCCTTATAATAAAGGTAGGTTTATAACTCCTCTTAATCTAGGATCCCTATCGGCCTCTAGAGGTAGTAAGAGGTTTAAGGTAGTACTCTCTACTATTAGGTTAATAGTAAGGTTTTATAAAGCTAATAGTAGGTTTAGAATGTCTTAGGTTGCTATAATACTCCCTCGACTCTCTATTACAATCTTCCTTCTTAAATATTACTTATCTAGTATAAACTAGGCCTTTAGATCTAGCTAGATCTTCCTTTAAGAGTTAGTAAGTTCTCCTAGCACCGGATTTTAGGACTTCTTATAGAGTTAGAGGTTAGTCTCTTAAGTATTATCTAACAGCTAATAGTAGGTTTAGTATACCTTAGGTTGCTATTATACTTCCTTTAGCCCTCTATTATAACATCCTCCCTCTTCTTCTAGTTAAAGTATCCCTTATCTAGCTATCCTATCTTAATATCCTCTCTCTTCTATATTTCGGATTTAGCTATAGGCTAGGCTAGCTACAATTCTACATGTAGCTATATTGCTGTTTTTAATCTCTTAGCTAGAGTCTATAGGGTCCTACACCTAGTTGCAATCTAGGACTCGTGTTCTAACTATAGAAAGGGTTTTGCTCCTTCTTTATATAGAGGTATATTGTCCTTTGTCTCTAAGTATAGAGAGCACAATCTATCCTCTATATGCCTGTCTTTACCCGTAGGCTCCTAGCGCAGTCTCTACTGCTTCTAACTCTTTAATATCCTAGCTATAGTATCTAGGTCCTTGCTCTTCTTAGGTTAGTATCTTACTAGAACTACTAGCCGCTAGTTTAAACTATCGGCGCACGCTCTCGGTCTCCTAGTCCTCCTCCTATAAAGAGTTTAGTATATATAATAGTACTAACCCGGGCTTATAACCTATTAGATTCCTAGGTAAATCTCGAGACTATTAGGCCCCGGAGGCCCGACTATACTCCGGCTATCGGGGGCGCTAAGGGACCCTCTCGCTAGTTAGCGCAGATATGCGAAAGGATATAGAAACTATCTATACTAATAAATAGTATATAAAGGGGTGCTAAGCGCCTAGACCGGGCCGGGCCTCTAAGTTACCGGGCCGGGCATCTAGGACTTAGCTTAGATAGGCCTAAGTTAGTATTAGAATCTAATAATATATAGAATTGTAGCTAGCCTAACCTATAGCTAAATTCGAAATATAGAAGAGAGAGAATATTAAAATAGAATAGCTATATAAAAGATACTTTAACTAGAAGAAGAGGAGGATATTATAATAGAGGGCTAATAGAAGTATAATAGTAACCTAAGATATACTAAACCTACTATTAGCTATTAGATAACACTTAAGAAACTAACCTCCAACTCTATAAGAAGTCTTAAGATCCGGTACTAGGAGAACTTACTAACTCTTAAAGGAAGATCTAGTTAGATTTAAAGGCCTAGTTTATACTAGATAAGTAATATTTAAAAAGGAAGGTTATAATAGAGAGTCGAGGGAAGTGTTATAGCAACCTAAGATATTCTAAACCTACTATTAGCTTTATAAAACCTTACTATTAACCTAATAGTAGAGAGTACTACCTTAAACCTCTTACTACCTCTAGAGGCTAATAGGGATCCTAGATTAAGAGGAGTTATAAACCTACCTTTATTATAAGAGAAGCTATAGGAAGTCCTAAGCTAGAGGGTACTATTATAGTATACTCCTCTAACCTCTTATACTAGTAGTATAAGTACAGCCCTAGGTAAGGGCTAGATTCTATTTAAAAGGATATCTAATCTAAGGAGAGTAAGAGGGTAATCCACCTAAGGAAAGACCCCTATATACTAATACTAAGCTAGGGAGCTACTTCGCTTTTTTATTTCTTTAGAATAGAGTATACTTTTTCCTATCCTAACTACTAATCTATAAAACTATAATAAATATCTAGAACAAATTATCTAGACTACTAAAGAGACTATACTCTATTCTTATAAAGGTTAATATAGAGTAATAGTTTAGAAGGATAGAAATCTTTCTAAGAGAGAAGGACCTTTTCTATACTATTAAGAATAAGACAAACGTACTAATTACCTCTAAAATATAGTATAAAGCGATCTAGTAGATATCTTTATATATAGAGGAAGATAATAAAGAGCTTATCTTAGAATTATAAACTATAAGAGAAGTTTAGTAAGAGCTAAAGAAGAGATATATAGATAACTAAGCTATAGGGAGAAAGCTTATAAAGTAGTACTTTACCTTCTAGAAGATAGATAATATAAGTATTAAGGCTATATAGATATAGCTTTAAGTATTAGGGGAAGAGGATTAAAGCTACCTAACCTAAGATAGCTAGAGCTATTACCTAGAGTACTAGAATATAGGTTCTCTTATTAGAGCTCCTAGACTAGTAGTCTACTATTAGGGACGCTATTAATAGATAGCCGTTACTATTACCTAAAAGTATACTTTTAATTCTTTAGGAAAAAGAGGTAAGTATACCTAAGAGTAGTATATCTATTACCTTTATAGCTCGAGCTATATTATTAGGATTATTATTCTAGAGAGGAAGAAAAGGAGATAGTAAGATATCTAAAAAAGGGATAAAATATAAGCTATATAAGTAGAATAGTTACTATATAATATACTATCTATTCTTAGACCTAGCTTAAGGAATAGTAAAGTTAATATCTAAAAGCAAACTAATAGATACTAAGTCCTTAGCCTTAGTTATATATAATTAGAATAATAGTTAGAAAGAGTAAGTAGATTAGATAGACCTAACCTACTATTAAAGGGAGTATTAGATTCTAATACTAACTTAGGCCTATCTAAGCTAAGTCCTAGAGGCCCGGCCCGGCTTAGGCGCTTAGCACCCCTTTATATACTATTTATTAGTATAGATAGTTTCTATATCCTTTCGCGTACCTACGCTAACTAGCGAGAGGGTCCCTTAGCGCCTCTAATAGCTATAACCTAGCTAGGTCGTAGGAATATAGTCGGGCCTCTAGAGCCTAACTATCTTAAGATTTACCTAGGAATCTAATAGCTTTTACTTTTATAGTAATAAAGGATCCCTAAAAATAGTAGGAGCTCTAGTATAGAAGGTATATATACTTTAGAAAGGATCTTTTAAAAGACTTATACTAGGTTTTAAACCTAAAATTCTAGATCTAAATCCTAAAAGAGTAGTATAGCTATAGAGTCTATATATTAGTAAAAATAAAGAAATATAAAAAAGTTATTAAAAAAAGCCTTAAAGGCTATCTCTTATATTAATTAATATCTATAGACCTTTACTAATCTTAAGACTAGGCTTTAGATAGTAGCTTAAAATAGTTAATAACTTTTTAAGAAAGAAATAAACTATTCTATTAAAGTTTAAAGAAGATATACTAGAAGCTTTAAAGATTTAGAGAAGGAAAGTAGAATTATAGTCTAGAAATCCTATCTAAATTATAAAGAGTAATAGAGTAAGAGAACTTCTTACTTTATTAAAGTAGTAGAAGAAAGATAAAGAAATTACCTTTTATACTACTAAAGCTTATAATTCTATCTAAAATAGAGTTATAAAAAGGTTAATCTAGACTTCTAAAGACTATATAAGAGCTATAATTAAGGAATTAAATATACTAATTAAATTCTAGCTTAAAGTATTAGACGCGTATACTATTATTAGAAATATACTACTAAATAAACTAGAAATTGTTAGAAAGTATAGTCTAGTTAGATACTCTAAGAGACACTTTAGAATACTAGATTAGGTAATATAGGTTATATAATACTAGGTTATATAATTTAGCTAATACTCTATTTTAGAAGTAAAATACAACCTATATATAATAACTATAATTATAATAGTTAGTTCCTACCTATTACTCTACCTCTCTTCTACTTAAGCTATATCGAGTAACGACCTAAATATCTAAATTTTAATAGGTTATAAGCCCGAGTTTATAAAGTAGAGCTCTAGGTAGAAAGAGTTAGCCTTCTTATTCTTAAAGGAGGACTATAGTACTAATAGCGATAGAAAAGTAGAAAAGAGTACTAGGAGACCTAAAGTATACCTATCTATACTATATACTAAGGCTTTAGAAGATTCTAGTATAGTTCTAGAAGTTTCTAAAAGTATAGGTAAGATAGAAAAGAACCTAGTAAAGTATATTTAATTAAGAGTATAAAAGGAAAAGATTAGTCTTATATCTAGTACTACTTTAGATAAGCTTATACTAAGTACTAAGTACTACTAATACCTTAAATTATACTTAAATCTAGAAAGGTAGAAGACTAGAAGCTCTCTATAAGTAGAATACTATTTAGCTTATAAGAGCCTAGGCTATAAGGGTTAAACTTTATAGAGCTTTATCTAAGAGAAACGAGTCTTAGAAAGATAAGTTAGGTCTAGAATCTAATTTATATAGTAAGGAAGGTAGTAATCTAGAAACTACCTAGTTACTTTAGAAGAGTTTTAATTTTCTAGAGTTAGTTTTAAGTTTTACTTTTAATTTATAAAATAGATTAAAAGAGTAACTTTAGTAAGAGAAGGACCCTAATCCTCTTAAGAGAGAACTAGAGACTATAGTTTAGACTATAAGAGAATATTCTTAAAGGTAAGGAAGTATTCTAGGTTATCTTAGACTTAAGAGATATAGATATATAAATACTAGAATTAGACTTATTTAAGAGTTTATTATCTAAAAGAAAAGAAGAGCTAGATTCTCTAGGTTAGAGTACTTAAAATATAGCCTAGTATAGAGGAAGAATAATATAAAGGTAATATATCTTCTACTTAAAAGCTTAGAGAATAATAACTAAGATAAGGTAATAGATAAGATAAGAGTATATAATATTTAGACGAAACTATATACTAAGTATAGTAAAGTCTAAGAAGTATATACTATTATAATTATCTAAAAGTTTATTACCTTTAAGATAGAGCTAGAAAATATAATTAGAAAGTTATAGATCTACTTTTAGAATCTAGAAAGGAGAATTATAGAGATTAATATAAGAGAGGTATACTTTAAGCTCCTAAGTATAAGAATTAAATTCCTATTATACTCTCTCTTAGATTAGTATAAAAGTATAAGATAGACTATCTAGGTATAGAGAAACCTAGAACCTAAAGAAATCCTCTAACTTCTTAAAGTAGAAGAGTCTAAATAGAATAGGCTCCTATTCTAAGAGATAGCAATATTTACTAAAGGAAGGATATAAGTTAGAGGTATATTTCTATATAACCTCTATTAAGACAAGTACCTAAATAGAACTAGTAACTATCCTCTTCTAAGTAAAGTAAAGGAAGCTATTAAGACTAAGATATATAAGGTTTAGAAGAGAACCTTATTATCTAGAAATAGAAGGAGCTCCTTACCTAGTAAAAAGAGTTAAAAGAGCTAGTAAAAGACTTAACTTAAAAGTATAATCCCTATAAGTACGCGGAACTCGGTAGATATTAGTAGGTCCAAATTTTTTTCTTCTATTTTTTATAAAAGAATAAAAAGAGATATTAACGTTCTCTTATTTTTAAAAACTTTTTACGCTCTTTTTAACTAAATAAAAATAAAAATCTATAAAAAGTAAAATATAGCGCGTAAGAAAAATAAAATAAGATTTAAAGAATAATATTCTTATTTTTATTTCTCTTCTACGATTTTTTAAAGAGAAGCTCTTATTTTTCGTTAATTCTCGAAGCTTTAAAGTATCTTAGAAAAATAGAATCGTTCTCTAGAAAAATCTAGAACGCGAGATAAAAATAGCGAAAGTTTACTTAGAATTTACTTAGCCGCTCTAACTAAATCTTTTAACTAAATCGAAGTCGAATTATTCTAGCGTATCTAGATTTATTAAAGACTAATCCGTATTTTTCCTTAATTCTCGAAGCTTTAAAGTATCTTAGAAAAATAGAATTATACTCTAGAAAAATCTAGAAGACGAGATAAAAATAGCGAAAGTTTGCTTAAAATTTACTTAGCCTCTCTAACTAAATTTCTAACTAAATCGAAGGTAATTTATTTTAGAGCTTCTCGATTTTTTAAAGACTAATCCGTATTTTTCTTAGATTCTTTATACTTTAAACTATCTTAGAAAAATAGAATTATACTCTAGAAAAATCTAGAAAGCGAGATAAAAATAGCGAAAGTTTACTTAGAATTTACTTAGCCGCTCGAACTAAATTTCTTAAATAAATCGAAGTTAAATTATTCTAGCTTTTCTAGATTTCTTAAAGATATATACTTATTTTTCCTAGAGTATAGAGTTAAAAACTTTATTATAAATATAGAATTATATTCTATAAAATCTAAATAAAGAATTAAAAATTATAGAAATATAATTAAAGGTTATATTATAATTCTAACTAAAATATTAAAATTAAACTATATATTTTCTATTCTCCTATATAAACTCTAAAAAGAGTTCTTATTTAAACTATAAATACTTCTTTTAGTTAGAATAGAAATCTAAGTAAGCTTAATATAAAACTATCTTTATAAAATTAATATCTAGAAATATTATTTAAAGACTTTTCTAGGACGACCTCTAGTATTTGTTCTAACTTTACTAGGTCGTCCGCGTTTATTTCTTTTAATAGATATATTATCTTCTATATCTAGTATAGTAGAGTCTTCTAGATTAATATTATCTTCTACTATAGTATCCTCTTCTAAATTAGTATCTTCTACTCTAGTATCCTCTTCTATATTAATATTACTTTCTATTATAGTATCCTCTTCTATATTAGTAGTATCTCTTACTCTAGTATCCTCTTCTATATTAGAAGTATTTATTAAACGAGTATTTATCTTAGATATACTATCTCTATTACTATAGAGGCGTTTCGAAGTAGTACTAACTCTAGAACTACTAGGCTTAGTAGATTCTAGCGCTATACTTTTTATATTTTTATTAAGAGTTTTAGTAGATCGAGTTATGTTTCTATTACTTATATTACTATTACGAGAGTAGATAGTAGCTTCTACTATACTAGAAGAAGAGTTACTTTCTTCTAAAGTAAATAGATTATCTAGGTTTAAATCTTCTTCTATTAAATTACTAGAGTAATTACTCGTATCCTTTACTTTAGAAGTAGTATCTATAGTATTAATATAACTATTAATAAGAGTTTTCTTCGAAGGACTTATAGTAGTAGACTCGAGAATATTTAAATTACTACTAGTAAGACTATTATTATAAGTATTTCTTTTAGTTCTAGCTTTAAGAGCTCTATTAGATATAGAGTTATTACTACTCGACTTCTTACTTTCTTCTTTTATTAAATCTAGAATTATACTACTATTTTCTTCTATTATACTACTAGAATAGTCCGAAGATATAATAGTAGGCTCTAAAGTAGTATTTTCTATTAATTTTTCTTTTCCTTTAGTAGTATTTTTCTCGAGTTTATTCTTAGATTTACTCGAGCTTTTAGTACTATTAGTACTCGAGTAGTTATCTTCTAAAATAGTAGATATAGTTCGGTCTTCTAATAAATTAAAGTAATTAAAGTAGAGCTTACTATATTCTAAGCTTCTTTTAATAGTATCTCGCGTTCTATTATTAAAGTAATTACTTTCTCGAGCGTAGTATTTATTAGCTATAGTAGTAGAATGTTCGGCTAGTAGATCGTCTATATTAGATTTTCTAGTCTTATCTTTAAAGCTATTATAGAATTTATTAGTATTAGGACTAAGAAGCTTAGAGTTATCTACTAGTATTTTTCTTTAATAATATAAATTATAAGATGTCGATAATCTTTTATAGTAATTATACTATTAAAGTATTTCTTCGTTATTTCTTTTAAACTAGTACTTAGACTCGTAGTACTAATAGCTAATTTTTATTAATAGTAAAGAATAATCGATATTCTGACTCGTTTATATTTAAATAGCTAATTCTTAGATATTCTATTAAAGGTATAGTTAAAGTAATATAATATACTATTATCCTACTAAGTCGTATCGGTAGAAATCTTATATTCGAAGTATCCGAAGTAGTAGAGTCTCGATTTTTATCTATATTAGTAGTATTAAGAGTTATTAAATTAGTAAAATTATCTAGAAATAAGTCTCGAAGACTACTAAGAGTAGTATTTCGAAATTTAAGTAAAGTAATTGTAGTAGCTCGAAGAGGACTACTAGAAAGTAAATAAATACTTAAAGCTAATAAGTTTAGAAACTTAGTTATCTTTTTAAAATATTTTATTATATTATCTTCGAGAGAGTTATTAGAGTAGAGTTCCTTATATAGTAAAGTATTTTTATTCTTAAAGCGTTCGATTAATTTAGTTTTAAAAGGAGTTAAATATTTAGTATTACTTAAATCTTCTAGAGGTCTAGTATTATCTTTAAGATCTATTATTTTAGTTAAGTCGATTTCTATAATAGTATCTTCTTTATTAGTAGTAGAAAAGAGTAGAATCTCTTTATAGAAGTAGTCCTCTAACTTAGATAGTACTCTATTAAATAAGTATCTTAAAGTATTAATATTTACTTTAGTATTTCTTATTCCTATAGTATTAGAGTCTATACTAGTAATAGGCTTATAACTACTAATAAGACTATAATTATAGCTCTTTAATTTAATTCTAAGAGTATAGAATTCTTTAAAATAGTTATTACTTTTAAAAGTTAATCTAGTATCTAAAAAGTTAGAAATTAAAGTAGAGTCGAGAGTATTACTTTTTATTAGATAAGTAAGATACCCTAGAGTATAGAGTCGCGTACTATAGATTATTTTAGATAGTTGTTGTTATAGTAGACTTGTATTTTTAAATATAATAGTATCTCTATTTTCTAGAGTCTCTATTTCTTTAATATCTAAGCTAGAAATAATAAAATAAGTTATAAAAGGGTTATTAAAGCTACTATTTGTACTAAAGTCGATCGGTAAAGGTTTAGTAAGTATATTATCTATTAGTTCTAGTATTTTAACTATTAAAATATTTCTAGCTTCTTCTTTATTATTTAAATAAGTTTCTTCTAAGTTACTAATTTCGATTAGAATAGTTTCTAAGCTACTAGATATAAGATTATAGTTATATTCTAAAGTAGGATTCTTATAAATAATATAAATATAAGATATAAATATACAAATAGGTTTAATATAATCTCTTCTGTTTTTAATAGTAATTTCTTTAAAAGGTTTAACTTCTATATTATCCGTAGTATTATAGTAAGTATTAAGAGCTACTCTAGTACTTAAAGATAAGTCTTTAATAAGTAGAAAACATTCGAGGCCTAAGTTTAAAGTAGTAGTATAAAGGAATTCTAGAAAAGGATCCTCTAGAATAGTTTCTAGTTTAATAGTATTATAAAGTAGCTCGATATTTTTATCTTCTAAATATCTATAATATCGTGTCGTTCTATTAAAAAATCCTCGTCTTTACTTATATCCTTATTAATAGATATATTAGAGAGAGTCTTAGCTTTAATAGAATTATAAATACTATTATACTTAGATATATTAGAGCTACTAGAGCTAATAGTATTAAAATTAGAAATAGTATCTAGACTAGTTTTAATAAAGCCTCTAGGTATAAAACATATCTTTTTATTATTTAAAAATCCTTTTATTATACTAATAGAAATCTCTTCTACTATATTTTTATTCCTAGTAGTAGTATAACTTTTATAATTATGTTTCTCTATTAAATGTTTCCTAATACTCTTTCTACTAGGACTAAGATATAAACAAAGTCGATACTTAAAGCTTTCTAGATCTAGTTCTAAATTAGAATAATAATAAGTATTATAAGTAATAGTATTTAAACTATTATAATTATTAGAGCTAAGTATATTCTTATCTTTTAAAAATAGACCTAGTTCTTCTTTAAACTCTTTACTATTATAGTATTTTTATTCTCTTTACTATAAATATGTTTCTAGTATAATAGTTAGTATTTAGCTTAAATACTAATAAAATTACTTACTTTTAAATGTTCTATAATTAAGCTAGTACTATTAGGTATATTATAAGAGCATTTAGAGCAAATAAGTAGGTTTATATCTTTATTATAATCTAAAGTAGTATCTTTAAAAGTCTCTATAGTATTAGATTCTATAGCTTTAAAGTTTTCTATAATATAAGGTTTATTATTCTCGAGTAATTTATTAAATTCTTCGAGAGTATAAGGACTAATACGCTCTAGATTAATAGTATTAAGTTCGGTAGACGGCATCTTGTTTTTAAGTCGGAGGTACGTTGTTTTTAAGTCGGAGGTACGTTGTTTTTAAGTCGGAGGTATATTGTTTTTAAGTCGAAGGTACTTTCTTTTTAATTAGAATAGTAGTTAAAAGAAGAAGAGAAGCTTTAAAAAAGATAGCTTTTATATAGTAAAATAGTCTATACTATTAGAGTTTAAGCTAGAGTTAAAAGTAGCTAGATTATACTAGTATCTAAAGCTTAAGAATCTTAAGTACTTTATTTAAGAAGCTTAGATCTAGTTAAGAATTTATCTATTATTTAGATTTAAAATATTAGCTTTTAAGATTTAATTTAAGAAACTTAAGACTTATTAGTTTCTTAAACTTATAATATAAGATTTTAACTTTTATATCTAAGAATCTTAAAGAGATCTAAGAACTTCTCTACTACTTATTTCTAAGATATAAGCTCTTAAGCTTTAGATCTAAGAAGCTTAAGATTTATATCTTATTTAGCTAAGTAATATAAGTTTCTAGACGTTAAATTTAAGAAGCTATAGAGTTCTTAGAGTCTTAATAGTAGAATTATATCTTAGATCTATATTAATATAATATAAACTTATAAAAATATTAATATACTTAGTAGTAGTCTAAGAAAGCTAGTAAATAAGTCTTATATTAGAGTCTAGAGACCTACTATAAGGCTATAACTTTCTAGGCGACTTATTAGTATAGTTAGAAGAATTTAGGAGTAGAAATAATAGTAGAATCGAGTAGTCCTTATAGTAATAATAATACTTATCTAATAATATAGGAGAGAGAGAAGAAGAGAGTCTATACCTCGTACGAGTCTACTATAAAGCTAGAAATATAGAGACTTACTATTTAGATATATAAAAGAATTCTAGAGTATCTCTTAGTATAATATAATAAGTAGGAGTCCTAATAATAATAGTAAAAATAAGAGATAAAATTAAATATTAAAGACTCTAGGCTATTTAATCTTAGAATACTAAATATATAGTCCGAGTAGTCGACGCTCGCTATACGGCTTTATATAGGGCGGAGCTTACTCCGCTTAGGGTTGGACGCTCGCTATACGGAGGCTCGCTATACGGCTTAATTAGCTGGCGCTAGGGCGCGACAACACGCTAGGGCGCGACAACACGTGCGACAACACGCTCGCGCATCGCATACGACAACATACTCGCGCGTCGCATACGACAACACACTCGCGCGTTGCATGCGACAACACGCTCGCGCGTCGTATACGATAACACGCTAGCTCGCACGTTGTATACGACTATGTTTTCTAGCAGTAGAAAGCTATATAACTAAAGAAAAAGTTGGTAGAGGAAAACATAGTTACTTTACGAATTACTCTATCCTACTATATAGAGTAGGGCATTACCTTAGTCCTTACTCTACTCTACTTCCGATACCTGCAACCGGTATTAAGTAACGTCGGGTAGGCGGCAGTCTTTTCTATAGGTCTTTAAGTTTAAACTGCGCCTTATTATACTATAAGCTAGCTAGCGGATTGTCCGATGTCTCGAAAGGCTTGTTTTCTAGGGTTTTAGAGTTAGGGTTAGCGGTAGTCTTTTCTATAGGTCTTTAAGTTTAAACTGCGCCTTATTATACTATAAGCTAGCTAGCGGATTGTCCGATGTCTCGAAGTAAGCTAGCTAGCGGATTGTCCGATGTCTCGAAGTAGACGTTATATAGCGTAACGCTTGCCGCGATATTTTACTCTACTACTCTAGGCCTTCGACGGCTTCTACGTACTAGAGAGTACCTATATACGCCGTCCTACGCTCGCTACGACTATGTTTTCTAGCAGTAGAAAGCTGCGTAGCGCTTGCCGTAATATCTTACTCTACTACTCTAGGCCTACGACGGCTTCTATATACTAGAGGGTACCTATATACGCTGTCCTACGCTCGCTACGACTATGTTTTCTAGCGGTAGAAAGCTGCGTAACTAAAGAAAAAGTAAGTAGGGGAAAACATAGTTACTTTACGAATTACTCTATCCTACTATATAGGGTAGAGTATTACCTTAGTTCTTACTCTACTCTACTTCCAATACCTATAACCGGTGTTAAGTAACGTCGAGTAGGCGGCAGTCTTTTCTATAGGTCTTTAAGTTTAAACTACGCCTTATTATACTATAAGCTAGCTAGCGGATTATCCGATGTCTCGAAGTAAGCTAGCTAGCGGATTGTCCGATATCTCGAAAGGCTTGTTTTCTAGAGTTTTAGAGTTAGGGTTAGTAGTAGTCTTTTCTATAGGTCTTTAAGTTTAAACTGCGCCTTATTATACTATAAGCTAGCTAGCGGATTGTCCGATGTCTCGAAGTAAGCTAGCTAGCGGATTGTCCGATGTCTCGAAGTAGACGTTATATAGCGTAACGCTTGCCGCGATATTTTACTCTACTACTCTAGGCCTTCGACGGCTTCTACGTACTAGAGGGTACCTATGCACGCCGTCCTACGCTCGCTGCGACCATGTTTTCTAGCGGTAGAAAGCTGCGTAGCGCTTGCCGTAATGTCTTACTCTGCTGCTCTAGGCCTTCGACGGCTTCTACGTACTAGAGGGTACCTATATACGCCGTCCTACGCTCGCTACGACTATGTTTTCTAGCGGTAGAAAGCTGCGCGACTAAAGAAAAAGTAAGTAGAGGAAAATATAGTTACTTTACAAATTACTCTATCCTACTATATAGGGTAGGGCATTACCTTAGTCCTTACCTAATCCTACTTCTAATACCCGCAACTAGTATTAAGTAACGTTAGGTAGGCGTTCTAGCGACTTACTAAGGGCCTACTACGATGCGCCCTTTTCGAGCGAGTCGCTTTAAGCGGCTGTTATAATCTCGAAATCGCTTACGAGATTATAATCTAGAGGCTTGTTTTCTAGCTTTAGAAGCGTTAGTAGAAGCGGTAGTCTTTTCTATAGGTCTTTAAGTTTAAACTGCGCCTTATTATACTATAAGCTAGCTAGCGGATTGTCTAATGTCTCGAAGCAAACGTTATATAGCGTAACGCTTGCCGTAATGTCTTACTCTACTACTCTAAGCCTTCGACGGCTTCTACGTACTAGAGGGTACCTATATACGCCGTCCTACGCTTACTACGACTATGTTTTCTAGCGGTAGAAAGCTACGTAGCGAAACAATTAGAAGGCGATCGGAGACTTTATTAAGAGGCTGCGTAGCGCTTACCGTAATAGTTTACTCTACTACTCTAGGCCTTCGACGGCTTCTACGTACTAGAGGGTACCTATATACGCTATCCTACGCTCGCTACGACTATCTTTTCTAGCGGTAGAAAGCTACGCAACTAAAGAAAAAGTAAGTAGGGAAAACATAGTTACTTTACGAATTACTCTATCCTACTACTTAGTATAGAGTATAAATATCCTTACCCTATTCTTATTATAATAGCCGCAACCTAGGTAAAGTAAGGTAGGTTAGGCCTTACTTGTAGCTACGTACGAGACCTACTAGAAGTAAGGTATTATCGCCTATATTTATATACGAGAATAAGCTGTTGCAACCTAGCTTTATAGGCGTAGAACTCGACCGGAGACTTTATTAAGAGGCTGCGTAGCGCTTGCCGTAATGTCTTACTCTACTACTCTAGGCCTTCGACGGCTTCTATATACTAGAGGGTACCTATATACGCCGTCCTACGCTCGCTACAACTATGTTTTCTAGCGGTAGAAAGCTACGTAGCGAAAGAATTAGAAGGCGATCGGAGACTTTATTAAGAGGCTGCGTAGCGCTTGCTATAATGTCTTACTCTGCTACCCTAGGCCTTCGACGGCTTCTACGTGCTAGAGGGTACCTATATACGCCGTCCTACGCTTACTACGACTATGTTTTCTAGCGGTAGAAAGCTGCGCAACTAAAGAAAAAGTAAGTAGAAGAAAATATAGTTACTTTATAAATTACTCTATCCTACTACTTAGTATAGGGCATAAATATACTTACCCTAGTCTTATTACGATAGCCGCAACCTAGGTAAAGTAAGGTAGGTTAGGCCTTAGTTGTAGCTACGTACGAGACCTACTAGAAGTAAGGTGTTGTCGCCTATATTTATATACGAGAATAAGCTGTTATAGCCTAGCTTTATAGGCGTAGAACTCGACCGGAGACTTTATTAAGAGGCTGCGTAGCGCTTACTGCAATATCTTACTCTACTACCCTAGGCCTTCGACGGCTTCTACGTACTAGAGAGTACCTATATACGCTATCCTACGCTCGCTACGACTATGTTTTCTAGTAGTAGAAAGCTACGCAACTAAAGAAAAAGTAAGCGGGGAAAATATAGTTACTTTATAAATTACTCCTTCCTACTACTAAGAGTTAGTAAGCGTACTACGTATAAAACTACTAGAGGAAAATATAGTCGATTCTTAGAATTACGGTTCCTCTTATATCTATAGTATTTACTCCTCCGTATATAGTACGCATTACTCTATAACGTATCTATATAAATTATAGTAGACTCTACTACGAAGCAAATCTACCTTATCTATAATTAGGCGACATAGCTTCGCGTTTTCGTAAGTATTATCGCTGCTTCTACTAGGCTTAGGGCTCTTCTCTCTCGAATTCTCTACCTCCGTACTATCCTTCGCCTAAGCTCTTAGTAGAGTCCTTATCCGGTAGCGCTTTTTCCCTAATACTATAGCGACTCCGCCTACTTCGAGCTACGTACTAGGGACCCTTTAAGTTGTACGTAGAGTCTTAAGCTCTAGGCGATCCTCTTCTAGATCTAGAAAGAATGCCTCGGCTATCCGCCGCTCTCGAGGCTCCCTAGCGATTCTATTTAGCGATACTATATTAGCGTTAATAATCTGCTTAGACTTCGGCGCTACGTAACCTATTCGCCGTCGCTCCTCTAGGTCTAGACGCTATATACGTGCGCGTGCCTAGGCTGCCTCCGCCTCTACCTAGGTATACTCTCTCTTATAATTAGCTGCAATCTAGAAGAGGAGCCTCTTAGAAGCTGTCTTCGTAGAGTCGTACTACGGACGATTCTCCGGCTATAGTCTATTAAACTAGTCGGCTCCCTAAGCTCTTTCGATAATCTATAGACTACCTCTCCGCGTAGCGTTAGTCGATATACTAATAGTAATATTTAGACGGACAATCGCGGACTAGTCTATATTACTAAGCTAGGCCTCGCTCGTACGCAATTCCGGGTTTTTATACGTCTTCTACGTTTAGTAGATCTAGGTATACCGCTATAATAATATAGTTTATAGGCTCGCATTCTCCGTATAGTCTACGAGAGACTCTAATACTTCCTATAGTATGTCCGCTTAGGTTTGCCTAGGCGGTAGGTTTCGAATCCGATCTAAAATAGAGCTATCTCGATTATTAAAGTAGAGCTAGAAGAGCTAGTACTCGACATCTTCTAAGGAGAGGAGTTCGAGCCTTATAGCTATACTTCTATTATTCGCCGCGGCGATACGGGCTAGCTACGAGGTAGAGGCATCGTCCGTAGCGCTATATTGCTCTAGAGACATAGTATAGTACTTAGGTATATAGTAGGCTACGTATGCCTAATATATGTAATAGTATTGTCTATATAGGAGGCTAGGTAGCTATATATACTATCGTGGACTCTACCGGTAATAGCCGAGACCCTAGTCTTAGTAGTAGCGGTATAGATACGGATAATGTCCGCCTCCTAGCCTTAAAGTATAGTAATAGAGGCGTGTCTTCTTTCTCGCTATATAGGCTATATATATTCCTATAATATAGATACCTTTTCTAAACTCTTTAAGCTTTACGAGCGCTACTAGGTTATAGTATGTCGCTCTTATACCTATACGATTCCCCCTCTAGTACTAGACAGCTATCTGCGCCGCTTCTACGCCTACGTACGACCTACTATACGACGTACTATTATAGACTATATATAGGTACTACCTTATATCGTATTCGTACCTAAAGATGTCTAGTAGCCCGGTCCCTCCGACTCTACGATCGATAATATTACTACTATTCGCAGGTTCGTATATACTATAGTAAATAGTAGGAGCCGCGAATACGGATATATATATAGGAAACAGAGGACGATAGATGTTTACTTATACCGCGAGTATTAGTAGAAGAGCCTATAGTCTAAAGAGGGCGTAAAGCGACGTTAGGATAAGAATGTACCTAGGAAGCCTTATCGCTACGGGGTTCGGTACTAATAGTAGTTTCGCATCGCTAAATAGAACTACTTTATAGAGGTTAAGCGAGGGACGTATACTTCTACGCCCCGAGAGTCGCTATCTAATACTACCTAGGCGTTCGTCCGCGCTTAGCTCGATAAGCTCGATAGTATTACGGCGTCTATTCGGGTAGATAACGATATTATAGGCTTAGGAGACGCCTATGCCTCTACGATACCTCTATAGGTCTATAAGCTAGGTATCGTAGGCTATCTATCGCAGCTCCCTAAGGCATCTATCGCGGAAGTAGTAGCGCTACCTAGTCTTAAGGGCGAGCCGTTCTTATAAGATCTTATTTAGTATACGCGCGACACGTTAGAGAAGATATATACGGACGTTATAGTAGGAGCGCATAGTAGTATATCGCAGCTATGTCTCCTTAAACTTAGTATATTCGGATTAGCGGCCGAATAGCTAGTAGTATTCCGGCCTAGGCCTACGGATAATACGCGCCGCTAGTACTTTCGCTCTACCTAGTAGCTCCTATACTACTACTACCGGGTAGTAGTATATAAGGACGGCTATTTTAGCTACTACTATAGCCCTTAGGTAGAGGTATAACCCTCCTTCGACTAGATCGTAGGATAGTATACTATAGCGTTAATAGTCGACGACCTAATCCTTAGAGATACGGCTAAGGGTATAGTAGAACTCGGACGCGCTATCTCGGGTTTTCTCCTCTCTCTTATATTATATATAGTCTACTAGCGACTCTTTCGGTCTCTACTAGTTAGCTTCTTTACTATACTTAGTGTCGTATAGTCTTCTAGAGCGTAGATAGAAGCCTAAAACTATCGTAGCTACTTGTCGGGGATCGTCTAGGTAGTATAGATGCTTGTCTTCGATGCTATAGTATACGCGGCTAGTAATAATAAGGCCCGTATCCTACCTAAACTACGTAGGATCTATAAACTTACTCTTAACGCGAGGAGAGAAACTACTATAGGAGAGATTCTACGTTAGCGTAGCTTCCTATAGGAGGTATCTAAGGATATTGTTTCTAAGCATTATATCGTATAGAACGAGACCTATATAGTCCTAACGTACGATAGAGTAGAATTTAAGCTTACCTACTTCCGATAGCTAATACGGTACTAATTTACTACGTACTACGAGATATTATACGACGATCTCCTAATTGGCCTATCTAGACTCTACCTCTACCCGAGACATTTATAGGACGTAGACTCTATTACCGAGGTTAGCTAGAGCTTTTATAAGTATCCTAATAACCTTCTACTTCTTAAGGGAAGTAAGCAAAGAGTATTAGAAGAGATCCTCTTAGTCTCTACTATTACCTCGGCCTTCCTTTAAACTAGTAGTCCTAGCTCTTAGTAGAGGCATACTGCCCTCTACTCGTATAAGGAGAGGATATAGGTATTCTTATCTACTCTCGTAGTTCTCCTCTATATTACGAGCGGCTAACCTATACGTAAGCCTAAATTCCTAACTATAATATAGCGTAATACCTAGGTTAGCCGGTCCCTTTCTCTTATAAATAATTAGCTTATAATACACCTATAGTACTATAAAGGTATAGCTATTAGTAGGTAGTAGAAGGACAATATTCGCTTCGTACTCTACGCTCTTACTTATATAGTCCTTAACTACCTTATTTACGTCCTCCCTCTCTAGTAGATATTCCTCCGCGTACTATTCCCTTCGCGGACACCGTTACTCTATATCTTCGAGTACTTTAGTTAGTAGTAGCCGCTAGAGAGTATGTCGTAGTATATAGAGCGTGCGTCCGCGCGTACTAGAATACTAACGCTTAAGCTCGCTAATTAGCGTTAAATTATAGTCGGCATTATTAAGTCTCTTATAGCTACGGACGCGGCATGTTTTAATATTAGGCTTAGCGGGTAGAAGGACGACGAGGCGGAGGAGTAGGATAGTAACATCTAGGCTATAATATTATAGCGCAACTATACTACCTTTACTATAAACCGGGCCTATACTAACTAGACGTATACTATAAATATATAGGATAGGCTAATTAGTATAGGTCGACGAGCATCGTAGGTATAGTATATATTTTAGGAAGTAGACGCGCTATTCTCTAGCAAGTCTATACGTAGCCCCGCGCGCGTCGGCCTAGATAGCACTACGAGTTTAATAGTGCGCCGCCTTAGAGTAGGCACGCGACGGCCGCGGGTCGCTACGGGTCCCGATCTATTATTATAGGCGGGACGTCGCCTTACTCGCGATAATTATTTCTAGTAGAAGTTAGAGGCCTAACGCTACGCCTTAGAGGTAATTACTATATAACGTAAGTAGGTCGTCGCGATTATAGCGACAGGGGCTAGTAAGAGCCTTCTCTTTATACTACCTACTATTCTACCGTTAGCTATAGTTACTATCGTCGTCCTTCCTCTCGTATCGCTACGAGGCGATATAGTATAGAGAGTACGGGCGTTTAGCGTCCTATATACTAAGTAGGTAGTTAGCGAGCGCCCGGATTATTCGCTTATATTCGTTAGCGTCGAAGCTACAGTATCGGATAATTTTCTTATATACGCGTAATAGCTAGTAGCCTACAGTAGGCTAGATCGTATCGTTGTCGACGAGTACTATCTTACGGTTACTAGCGCGTACTATTAACCGACTATAAAGGCCTTTCCTCGACTCCGCGCCCTCTATACCTAGTTCGTCTATCTTACGGCATCGCTACCTTCTACTCTAGAGAAGGAGTTTATCTCTTAGAATTTCCTAGTAAATCTCGTTATTCTCCGTATATCTATAAACCGGAGTAATATTAAGTACCTCGTTACTTATCTCTCCGCTTATATAGTAGAGGAGAACGCCTCCTTAAGTTAAACCGCCCGCTTTTTAATTAGTATACTAAAGATCTATATATCGCTACCTTATAGCTTCGAACGAGGCGTCGATAAGATTATCGTATATATTAACTATCGCGATTAGGCTATCGAGTTAGTATAGGAACTAGAGTGTCTATCGTATACGTCTTAATCTAGTAGCGAGGAGGAGAAGGCTAGTATTATCGTAGGCTAGCTCGATAGAGGGGAGAGCGGCACTAATTCTACGCCTCTAATAGCTACCTAGGTACTTGCGGAAGGATTTAACTACCCGTATATACGTATCGTCGTCTATCTTAGCCCTATCGGCTCTCTTTTATAGTTTAGTTAGGAATCTAGTCGAGCTAGCTAGGATAGTAGAGCTACTATTAGTACTATTTTGCTTCTATCGTCCTAGTAGTCGAGCGCTTCCCTTCCTCTAGGAGATAACGCCGACTACGTACTCTTAGTACTTAACCTGTCTCTATAGTAGTAGCGCGAGAGACGTACTATTAACTAATACCTCTTCGTATAGCGCTATTACTATAGGACCCTTTCCGAGTATCTAGACGCCTCTTTAGATTAGCGCTTATATACTATAGAGGATATTCTATATACTATCTATACTTCCTAGGTATCTAATAGTATTAGCTATATAGATAAGTATAAAGCTCTAGAGCCGTCGCTATATACTAGTATAGCTAAGATCCGTCGTTAAGCTTATAATAGTATACTACGCGCTAATCGATATCGTGCCTATCTAGCCGCTTATATTAGGCGCTATATATACTACTTTATCGTAGGTGCCGACGCCGAGTATCTATTTAGCGCCTATCGCTATTTTAGTTCGGTCCTCGATATACGGAAAGATACTAATCGGCGTTATTATAAGTTATATCTACTACGGTACTCGTGTTACTTCTAATATATATAACTCTAGATAATCTATCCTTCTAGATCTTCGTAGTACTTCTACTCGGATGTTATCTTTCCTACCTATATAGCTATATATACGTATTAGCCTCGTTAGCTATAGTCTACGTTCGGTCTAACGCGCTAAGACGTTAACGCCTATATTAACTAGCTACGTACTACCGTAGTATTTAATAGAGAAGATACTACCTAAGCCGTCTTAGTCGCTATATCCGTATTAGTATACATCTTCCGACTCTCTAAGTCTACGTATATAGAGCCGGATAATACTATACTCCGGATACAACCCTACTACCCGGAGGACTAATATAGAACATATCGTACTATTATAGATAAGAGCGTTTCTATTACTATACTAGCCTTATAAATAGGAACCTTATTAATATAACTATGTTTTCCTACTAGAGAAAGATAGAGACAGACTAATTAGTTCGTAGTATCGTTTTACTATCTACTCCTATCCTCTATCCTTTTTAATATATATTTATATCTATAGTTCCTTTATATCTCCGATTTTAAGGATAATAACTATATTTTCTAGCGAGGATAATAACTATATTTTCTAGTAAGGAAAATAACTATATTTTCTAGCGCGGAAAAATAGCTATATTTTCTAGCGCGGGAAATTAGTAAACGCGTATACGCGTAACGTAAGGTCGACTAGAGCTGCCGCTGCCGTTACTATATACTTACGTAGCGCTATTATTAGCTTAGAGGGTGCTCTAGTAAGGTAGGTAAATTTAAGTAAATGTTTGTATACGAGTAGACTATATACTCTACTTACTTATATAAATCCTTCCTACTTTCCCGACTTCTATTTTTCTACTTAATCCTCGATACTAACCTTCTTAGAAAGCCGAATATTTAATAAACTTTTCCTCCGCTAGAAAACTTAGTTATTTATAGACTACTTAAATTATACTATTTGCCTTAGAAAAGCGGGAAGAGTCGCCTACTATAGGGCTAAAGCGGGCTACTAGGATTACTAATAGCCGAGTAACCTCTAGTAAGAAAGCCCGCCTTATATATAGGATACTAGGCTCGACTCGAAAGGCGAAGGAGTTAACTACTACCGAGCTAGTATTACTAGAGTACGAGCGGGCCGCTATTATATACGAGAACTTCGTAGACCTCTATTACGAGAAAGCTCGGCTCGACTATAGTATAAAGAGACTTCCGAAAGCTAGAGAACTAGGGATCTAGATTACTAATATTAATAACTGCGCGATCTTAAACCCTCTATTCTTTATCTTCTCCTACCTCTATATATTTATAGCTCTAGACACGTAGGTCTACGCTAACGCGTATCTATAGCCGCTTAGAGACCTCTACGAGGCTATAGAGATAGTAGGTCCCCTATAGGACAGTTACTTTCTATTATTATTTTTTATATAGTACTATTTATTTCGAAACCTTCCTAGAAGACTATATTTTCCTCTACTAGAAAAAGAACTATCTTTTCTACTACTAGAAAATATAGTAAACTTTTCTACTACTAGAAAACATAGTTATTTTCTAACTTTTCTATTATTCGCTACGCTAGACTCGCTAGTCCGCAGACTACTAATATAGCCGTAGAACTATAATCTTACCTATAAACCCTCTAGTAACCTACTCTACTATACGATAGCACTAAACCTTATTAAGGCGATAGCCGATAACGGGAATAGTCGCAATCCTATCCTTACTTAAGAAGCGATTAATAGCGACGGACCCTCTAATCTATTTTACTTTCTCTATAACAATCTAGGAAATCTCTCTATTATCCTCTTAACATACGCCCGCTTTGTCCGCGCCGTACTCTAGATCGTATACCGCCTTTCGACGAGCCTAGACTAAGCGATTAAGAATAGTCCTACTACGAAGCTCTATTATAGTACTCCTATACCTATAGGTTCGACGCCTTCTAACTCTATATATTTGGTCTACGCCTTTCCTACTATATATAGAGAGGACCTATATTATATTATTATCTTTAGTATTTAGTACTATAAGTACTAGTAGTAGAAAGATAAGGCGAAAGTTAAGTCTAAGTCTAAGAAGAAGAATAATAATAACGTTAATAAGGAAGAGGAGTAGAAGAGTATACGTTTCTATAAGGTCGTCTTTAATAACGTTGTTATAATCGAAGATAAGATTATATATTATAGCGTAAATATATAGGATATAGTTAATACGGCTAAGTAGATCTACTATTAGAAGGTAGCCTTCGAGAACGCTAGTAAAGGCGTCCTATTAGCGAATCTCTATAAGGAGCTCCGCGACGCTAATAAAGTAGGTAACGAAGTTTAATATAGCGCTCTCTCTCGGTTGTTAGATATAATAGAGGCCTACTTAGGAAACCTCGACGCCTAGAGTAAGTAGGAGTAGGTAAAGTATATACGCCTCTCTTCTAGTAATATTAATATCCTATTCGACGATTATAAGCGTTACTTCCCTATAGGCTTTATAGGCGTTGACGAGGTCGCGCGTACGAGTAGGACTACAGTTAACGAAGTAGAGCTACTTATTAAAGTATACTCTAATTGCGAGCTAAAGAAGAGTAAGCTTATAGCTAATACTAAACTATTTGCCGAGATTAATTAGTTAATATTCTTAGAGGCTGCCCTAGGCCGCGACTTTTAGTACTACGTAAAGCGACTAAAATTATAGGTTAGTATAGGCCTCTCTAAGCCGGACCCGATTATATACTACAATTTCTCTATCCGGTTCTAGGATATCCTCTTAAAGCTATAGTAACTATAAGGTATCGTATATATTATAGAGTATACCGTAGGTCTCTATAGTACCGCGATCCTCGCTAACGACGTCGGCTTAGGAAAGACGTTAATAGGCCTCCTCGCTATAGTCTAGCAATCCGACGATATCGAGGAAGCTCGGATCTAGTAGATTAGTATATTACTACATTTTCCTCTATAGTAAAAAGTACTATGTTTTCTAGCGGTAGAAAAGTACTATATTTTCTACTACTAGAAAAGTACTATGTTTTCTACTACTAGAAAAAATAGTGCTTTTCTATCGCTAGAAAACATAGTACTTTTTATATACTTTTCCTCGATAAGAAAGCTACTCCTCGCTAAATACTAATAATTTAATAGCCGATTACGTTACCCGCCTCCGCCTCTACTACGATAGCCTAGGTTAGACCCCTACTCTAGAGACTATCGCCGCTAGCGTAGAGAGTATATTAGACTTCTATATTTCTATATACCGCGGTTAGTTGTTCTCGTACTACGTCCTAAATACACCTACTAATACTACTTTAAGCGAAGAGAGTCTCGAGAACTACGCGAAGATTAATATAATCCGTACTACCTATATCGTAGAGTATAGCGTAAAGCCTACTTATAGTATCGTTATAGTTATATATCCGCCTTCTATAATTACTACCTAGATTAACAATAGTATCTAATACCTTTATACGCCTAGGGAGTAACGCTATTATACGTTCTCTATATTCGCTAATCTCTCTAAGAGTAGTAGCTAGAGCTTTACCTACGAGGTCTAGATAATTGTCCCTACTAATAGTAGTACGATAGATAAGTATCTCCGTACCTTCTTTTCTAAGGACTATTAGATATCTCGTTATTTCTATTTCGCCGCTATAGGTACTTACGTCTCGCGCCTAATAAACGCTAGGACCTACGCTACTATACGTAAGAAGACCTACGTAGGGAAGCGAGCCTAAGCTATAGCCTTAATAGAAGTTATCGACGTAGATAATAAGGAAGACGAAGAAGAGGAGGAGAAGCCTAATAATACTAATAGAGCTAATAGAGAGGATATAGATAAAGAGATACCCGATGCTAGATAGAATAACTCGCTCCCTCTTACTCTACTAAAGAAGCTAAAGATAGTTAAGGGTAATACTCTCTACTTTAGCTAGGTATATCGCATTAGGTATATAATTATAAATAAGGGCTATTATTTTAAGGATCTAAGGAGTTAGTAGACCGACTTCGCCTATCTTATATTATACGCCTAATACGTCCTCCTTACTACTACGCTATATAAGAATTTAGTAACCGACTTTAGTAACCTCCTACGTTTCTTATAGAAGAAGGTAGCTCCTCTACTCGATACGACCGCGCGCGTAGGCTTCTCTCTAGACTAGTATAGTATAGTCTATAGCGCTATTATAGAGAAGTTCGGAGGCTATTTTATCGACGCTATCGAGAGCGGCAACCTACTATTCTATAGCTTATTTAACTCCGAGTAGTTCCGTACCTACCTCCCTATTAGTAGCGTAGATACTATAAAAGCTGCCGCGATTGCTCTAGCGCCGCTTAAGGCCCTAGTTATAATACGTAAGAAGGGATATAAGCTTTAGGTCTGTAGTATAGATATTACCCTTAGTAGTAAGATCCTCCTCTAGTAGGCCGTATACGTAGAGCTATAGTAGAATAAAATTAGAGCGGCCGTATATAATTCTATCTATAAGCGAACTCTATAGTCCGCCGGACGCGCCTCGATTAGCGCTATCTTAGACGATAGTATTAATAGTATAGGTCGTCCGACACCTATACGACGTATACTTACCTATTCTGTTCTATACCTACGTAACGCTAATATTCTAGCTAATAAGAGTATATCGTCCGCTACCGCGATTAACTAGCTATAAGTAACATCTAATTTTCCTATTAACTATATTTTCCTCTACTAGAAAAAGTACTATTTTTTCTACTACTAGAAAATATAGTACTTTTTCTACTACTAGAAAATATAGTACTTTTTCTTTATTAGAAAATATAGTTATTTTCCTACCTTTCCTCTAACCTTAAATATAGTCGAATCGAGCTAACTTTTTAATAGAGCTGGAGGGGAGATTAATACCTTTTACTACTACTATATATATAGTAAGACCGATTACGAGGCTACTTCTTCTATTATCCGCCTAGATATACTTAATTAGCTTTACTAAATTAGTATAAAGCACCGCTATCTCTTATACCTCCTCCTTACCTACGTTATTAAGAAGAAGGAGAAGATGCTTATCTAGCTAAACGACCCTCTACCGCGTCTTATAGTAGAGATAATCCTAGCTCTCTATAATATTAAATTCGTTACCTTCCGCGTAGGTATATTAGCTACCGACTATTACTAGCGCGAGAATGCCTTTAATAGAGACGACTCGGTTATAGTTAGTATTATATCTACTCGCTCTACTTCGGAATCGGCGAACTTATAGTATAGTAGTTATATCTACGTCTTTATAGAATATACCTCCTTTATAGTTATTATTTAGGCTCTCGGTCGCGCTAATCGTATCGGTTAGAAGCATCTATAGAAGGCCTATATTCTCGTATAAAATAAGTTAGTCGACTAAGCTATCTAAGTTACGTACCTAAAGAGATACTATAAGTAGATTAGTACTACGACGGGCGTCTCTAATAAATTATATACGCGCTACCTTTAGGGCCTACCTAGTTAAGCCTATATAGAGTTAGCGAAGTAGGTAGCGTCCCGATATATAAGCGAAGAATAGGCTGCTCGCGATCTCCTCTAACCCGCTTATACTAAGGTATTAATCCGCTAGCTCTTTAGAATCTATAGTACATGTTTCGAAGCGGGCTAGGAGGCCCTATAGGATATAACGGCTAAGAACCGCTCGAACTATAATCTCCTCTTCTAGGCTACTTTTAGTAGGATAGTAGCGAACGAGCTATTAATATAAATACTCGACTACGAGAACTATAGCGAGGATACGCCCGTCCATAAGCTAACCGAAGTAGAGTAGGACTAGATACTTCTTATAGTCCTACTACCTCTATAGGATGTAGTTCTACTCTACTTATTCTGCTCTACCGCTCCTAAGATCGGCGACGATACTTACCTAGTAGTACGTATACTCTAGGCGGCTAAGGAGATAGCCGATAGTCCTCTTACTATCGCGACTCGTACGAGTTAGCTTAGTATATTCTCTAACGGTCCTACGACTATGTTTTCTAGTAGTAGAAAACGTACTATATTTTCTACTACTAGAAAACATAGTTATTTTCTAGCTTTGTTCTAATTACTAATATTATAGTAGGTGTGCTTAAGGGTATTTAGGCTATAGTCGAGAAGCTCTCGGACTTTATTATATATACTATTTATAAAGCGCAGCGTATAGTATATATTAGTAATCGTCCTAAGCGATCCGAAGATAAGGATTCTAACGAGGATTTTAACAAGAATAGTAAGGATAGTAGTAAAACTCCGGTGCGCTAGCTATCTACTCTAACGCTAAAGTAGTATAGTAAGGAAGCCGATACCTTAAAGTAAGTAGGTACTCGCGTTAATAAGTTGGAATTAGTAGCTAGTTCTTTAGCTTAGGCGGATCTCCTTATAAATTCTAGCTAAATAAGCAATAACTCTAAGTAGGTAGGCGCTTCGATAGATAGGTTAGGATCGGGAAAGCTAAAGCCTCTAAAACTCGAACTTAAGAAGAATTAGGTTTAGAGCTTATCGTCTTCTACGCTAGCGGAGCTATTACTACTAGCTTTAAGTTATAAGGAACTTTTCGCGTATTTCGTAGTATATATAGTAAGAGACGTAAAGGTTTAGGTAGAGGAGTATAGTAGTTAGGTCGGAGTCGCGAAATTAGCTAAGAGTAAGGCGGGTAAGGCTAAGATTATTAAAACTATCGTAGATGCGTTACTAGGTGCTAGTACTATAACGGAGCTACCTAAGATCGTTTAGAAAGAATTAATATATTTTCCTATAAAGGAAAAGATAGTAGATCGAGGCGAGTTAAAAAGTAGGTAGAGTTAACTAAGTAGAACTGTAGTATCGCCCCTCTACTCTATAACGTAGAAGCTCTCTATAGTTAGAGAGTATACTAGTTCTCGAAGTATAAGAGATAGAGATATACTATTAGGCGTTCTACTATAGAAGTAACTTATACTAAATATATAGTCCGAGTAGTCGACGCTCGCTATACGGCTTTATATAGGGGCGGAGCTTACTCCGCTTAGGGTTGGACGCTCGCTATACGGAGGCTCGCTACACGGCTTATTATAACTCGGAAAAGGGTTGGGGTTGGGCGGGCTCGCAGCGCGCCGGCTTCGAGCTAATTAGCGGGTTTTAAGGGACATCGAGGGCTTGTAGCCAATTAGCAGGTTTTGAGGGACATCGAGGCTTGCAGCTAATTAGCGGGTTTTAAGGGACCTGCAGCCGCTACCTCTCATTCTCCTCGACCTATACTACAACTTCTTACTAATAGCCGCGACAAGAGTAGAGGAAGAGCGTATATCGTATCGTATTATATACTATTATACCGTATCGTCTAGTATAATATAGCGTCTTACTACGACGCTATAACGGCAGACGCAGAATGCGCTTGTATAACACACCGCACTTAGGGTAAGCATGTAGCTAATTAGCGAGTTTTAAGGGATATCGAGGCTTATAGCTAATTAGCAGGTTTTAAAGGACCTATAGCCGCTACCTCTTATTCTCCTCGACCTATACTATAACTCCTCGCTAATAGCTGCGATAAGAGTAGAGGAAGAGCGTATATCGTATCGTATTATATACTATCGTGCCGCATCGTCTAGTATAATATAGCGTCTCGCTGCGACGCTGCAACGGCAGACGCAGAATGCGCCTATATAATACACCGCACTTAGGGTAAGTATATAGCTAATTAGCGGGTTTTAAGGGACATCGAGGCTTATAGCTAATTAGTAGGTTTTAAGGGACCTATAGCCGCTATTTCTAATTCTCCTCGACCTATACTATAACTCCTTACTAATAGCCGCGACAAGAGTAGAGAAAGAGCGCACATCGTATCGCATTATATACTATCGTGCTACATCGTCCGGTATAATATAGCGTCTCGCTACGACGCTGCGACGGCATACGTAGAAGGCGCCTATATAACGCACTACACTTAAGGTAAGTATGTAGCTAATTAGCGGGTTTTAAGGGACATCGAGGCTTGCAGCTAATTAGCGGGTTTTAAGGACCTATAGCCGCTATTTCTAATTCTCCTCGACCTATACTATAACTCCTCGCTAATAGCCGCGACTAGAGTAGAGGAAGAGCGCACATCGTATTACATTATGTACTATCGTGCCGCATCGTCCGGTATAATATAGCGTCTCGCTACGACGCTGCGACGGCAGACGTAGAAGGCGCCTATATAACGCACTATACTTAGGGTAAGCATATAGCTAATTAGCGGGTTTTAAGGGACCTGCAGCCGCTACCTCTTATTCTCCTCGACCTACTACAACTCCTCGCTAATAGCTGCGACTAGAGTAGAGGAAGAGCGTATATCGTATCGCATTATATACTATCGTACCGCATCGTCTAGTATAATATAGCGTCTCGCTACGACGCTGCGACGGTAGACGTAGAAGGCGCCTATATAACGCACTGCACTTAGGGTAAGTATATAGCTAATTAGCGGGTTTTAAGGGACATCGAGGCTTGCAGCTAATTAGCGGGTTTTAAGGGACCTATAGCTGCTATTTCTAATTCTCCTCGACCTATACTATAACTCCTCGCTAATAGCTACGACTAGAGTAGAGGAAGAGCGCATATCGTATCGCATTATATACTATCGTACCGCATCGTCCGGTATAATATAGCGTCTCGCTACGACGCTGCGACAGCAGACGCAGAAGGCGCCTATATAACGCACCGCACTTGGGGTAAGCATGCAGCTAATTAGCGGGTTTTAAGGGACCTGCAGCCGCTACCTCTTATTCTCCTCGACCTACTACAACTCCTCGCTAATAGCCGCGACTAGAGTAGAGGAAGAGCGCACATCGTATCGCATTATATACTATCGTGCCGCATCGTCTAGTATAATATAGCGTCTCGCTATAACGCTGCGACGGTATATATAGAAGGCGCCTATATAACGCACTGCACTTGGGGTAAGCATGTAGCTAATTAGCGGGTTTTAAGGGACATCGAGGCTTGTAGCTAATTAGCGGGTTTTAAGGGACCTGTAGCCGCTATTTCTAATTCTCCTCGACCTATACTACAACTCCTTACTAATAGCCGCGACTAGAGTAGAGGAAGAGCGCACATCGTATTATATTATATACTATCGTGCCGCATCGTCTAGTATAATATAGCGTCTCGCAGCGACGCTGCGACAGTATACGCAAGAATGCGCCCGTATAACGCATAGCACTTAGAGCTAGCGTGTAGCTAGGCTAAGTCGAGCTATCCCTACTATATATATAGTATTACTGTTATATATCTTTTACTATAGCCTACCCGTCCTCTTTATTCCTCTCTAAATAGAGATCGCTATATATAGGATATAAGTCTAACACCTGCTACGCAATCTCGACGTATACGTTATTTAGTATTAATCTCCTCCTACCTGCATCGTTAAGGATACGACATAGGCTTAATACTAACTTTATGTCTACGTATCGCGTATACCTTGTTTATAACGACGTAGTATATTCTCTACTCTACTACTCTAAAATGCTACGGCCTTATAAGGTTAGGACTACTAAAGAGTAGGCCGCGTTTAACGCGGAATAAAAGGTACTTAAGGCTTTACGGCGACGCGTACGGAATTAGGATTAGGCTACTCTATATAGGTCTAATACCGTAGCACTTATATATACTACGTAGTATATATCTCCTACTATTATACGTTCTTCTACTCTTAGAAACAAGAAGCTTAAATAGACTCCTATTTTAGAGAGTAGCGTAATACGCCCGACTAATAATAACTATCCGCTTCCTCCTTCTTACTGTCGCCTAGTAGCTTACTAGGAGCTTGCGATAGCGCAGTTTGCTACTTACTAGCTTGCGATAGCGTAGTCTACTCGCGAACGCGATACTCTTCCTCTATTCTAACCCCAACCCTAGGCTCTATAAGTATCTACTAGAGCTATACGACCTACCCCTCGCGACCCGCTACGACGCCTCGATTTAGCGCCGATGCCGACGTTAGAGAGCCCGCTCTCCCTATAGCCTCTACTCTAGTAGCGTAAGCTCGAGATCCTACTACTCGCTCGACTACGCGTAGGACTATTTAGCCTCTTCTACCTACTGTCGCTCTACGCCCTATACCTATAACGGGAGTACGCTATACGTCCGACAGCCCCTCTTCCCCACCTCCCGCCTCTCCGCCGAAAGGTGTAAAGATTATCGCATCGATCGAGGATTACACACCTCTACCTAACGCCTATGTCCAACAAGCAGACCGCGTCGCACGGCCTTAGCCTAAAATAGACGACTCTCTATTCGTCGAGGACTACGTTACTACTACCTCTTCGCCTACGGTTAAGCCTCTTAACGATCGTAATAGAGAGGACATACCGCCGCGAGCTACCGATTAAAGATAGCCTCCTATACGTAATACTCTACTCGGTATTAGGCCCTCGTCGCCTACTACCTGCCTACTCCGCTCTAACTAACGTCCCGCACCTACCGACCGATAGCGTACGCTCTCTAGTCCCCCCTCTTCCTACTACGCGTCTCTATCGATTGCCTCGACCTCCGACTCCGCGCTCGGCTCGCTATAGGACACTAAGGACGAAGCCGCCTCCGCCTCTAAGTCCGATAACGCTAGTAATACGTCTGGGGCTCTTTCGATAGACGAACATACGTCGGAAGAGGATAAGGAGGAGGAGGAGGAGGAGCTTACCGGACTAAATATTACTCCCTATAGTCTACTGTTACTATCGGCTACGACCTAGGACTCGGGATGCGCCTATAGCTACTATACGTAGGCCGCGGAAGTAGCATTAGGCGAGACCCTCGCGTCCTTTATCTATTAGTAGTCTACGATGCGACCGTAGCGCGTACCTAATATCCTATAATATGTCTCGCGTTATAGTCGTCTACCTACTATAAGTCGCTAAGCCTTCGTAGCGGTAGATTAGAAGGCGGTCGCTACTAGAGTACCTATAGATAGTACTAGAGACGATCGGCTACGACTAGATCTCGAAGCATCCTACTACACCTCCTAGAACGTGCTGTTTATAGTTACCTGTACCTACGACATCGACGCTTTACTCCTTCCGCTTAAGTCGCTTAGTATATATAAGGATAGCATCTAGCTCTACTATTACCCGCGCTTTAGGAAAACTATCTATTACTCTTAGTATACTCCGATCGGGCAACTGCAGATCCGCCCACACCGTTGCAAACATATGCGTCTCGTTCGGGGGTTTAATGCTACTGGATTCGACACATACATCTTCTTTCCAGGCCTTATATTGCCTACTTCTAAGCGCAGCCAGGCTATTAATATCTAGCGCCGGTACTACCTCGTCCGCGACGAGTAGAAGTTTTTTGTTAACTATATCTTAATTTCTACTCTCTAGGACGTCTATCTAGATTACATCCTTTAATATTACTCTCGTTCCTTCTAGGAGGCATACGACCGGTCTCGTACGTATTAAAAGTAGGGTATTAGCGAGACTGGTCGCGTCGCTAGCGAGCTCTTCTATGATCTTCCGAACTACGATTCATGGACGAGCGACGGCACGGAGCGACCACCACCCCTAGAACGGCTCTAGGATAGCGTAGTCCGGCGACTGCGCGCAAGTAGCGTTCTAGGCTAGAGGGAGTATAAGCTAATTACCCTCTAGTACGGCGGTAAGCTCGAGCTCTAGTATACCTCCCGTGCCTAGCTACGCGATTTAGCTACGCTATATATCGACCGTGTCTTCGACCGCTCGCTTATCTACACGCATCTTAGCTTTCTAGATCTTAGGTAGGAGGACATACCTTCTTCGAGTAGAGGGCCCCTCGTTGCGCTACGCCGGACCGCTTATAATATCGAGTAGGCTATAAGCTTTAACCTCCGCCCGACGACCTACTAGTAGAGTAGGACCGCGACGGCTAGAGGCGTTACTAGCGAGCCGAAGGTACGCTCTATAATTCGCGCGGGAGGACTCGTATACTTATAGTCCTATAATTCGATTAAGACTATATTCCGTACCGTCGATCGCTCTAGTCTTCCTAGGTTCTCCTAACTAAGCTACTTGTAGCTTACCTTCTCGTAGAGTAATATTACTAAAGCCTATTAGGCTAGGTATAATAATATATAAGGCGTATATATCTTAAAGCAAGAGAGCTTACTCGTAGCCTTCCTTAGTAAGATTCGCTATACGTATCGCGCTCTTTACGCGAACGCGGCTAGCCCGACTAGCTTCGGTGCGCGTAGTAAGGTTCGTATCGCCTTCGACGTCTTCTTTAAGCTACCTAATACTAGGTAGCCCTCTCTTAAGTAGTAGGCCGATAGGTGGACGTACTAGCTATATTATGTCCTCTCTAAGGCCGACGTACTTATATTTTAGTAGCGTTAGATTAATTGCTAGCTCTTTGTTATCGCTACTATTATATCTTTTATACGAGTATTAGACGCGGACGACGCTACTCTCCTTCGGTAGTTATAGGCCTCCGCTATACTCGCTGTCGCGTTTAACCTTTTAGCTTTAGTAGCTTCCGATAGCTCCGTATAGCGGTCTCACCGGCTAGCGAAGGATGTGTACGAGAGAGGCGATGCGGGAGAGTAACGGTAAGGTCTAGGGCTACTCGACTACCTTTCTTAGTACAACCTCGTATAGCTCCCTCTTAGACTCTTTAATTGGGCCGCCTTACGCTTCTAGTCCGACCTCGTTCTCTAGATAGTATATACTAACGACATCCTCCGGCGGCAACTATCTACTACGGGCGTAGGACGGATCGAGCTAATCTTTCAGGCACAGCTAAAAGCTATCCGGAGTCGAATCGAGGAGTTTCTCGTATAAAATGAAGTCGGTTCTAGATCGGAGTAGCGCTAGTACGCCCTTCTCTATCTACTATAGTTACTATATATGTTTCGCTACGCCTATAGTATCCTAACTGCCCTTACGAAGCCTATACTAGGCCTATAAGGTTGCCCTCGGTTGCCCTACTATTAGTACGAGGATCTCGACAATCTCGAACGACTTAGTTACGTAGGTATAGTATACCGACCGATTATACTTACTATTAGAGGAGCTCTATATATTATAGCCGCCTGTTCTAGAGGCGGGTAGTATTCGGCGATAGAGTTTAGCGGCTTTCCTTATACGTAGTAGACCCGCCTATAGCTACTCTTCGATTAGGACGATAGGTTCGACCGTAGCGGCTAGGAGAAGCGATCCTAGCGTCGCTAGTTCTAGGAATATTATAATATATTACGCTCTATTTATACTACTAGCTAGTAGTTCCGGCGGGGAATTAGTAAATTCGTAGAAGAATATATCTATATTATTTTCTACTATAAGAAGTCGAAGCTCTTCTACGCGCCTAAGAAGACTATATAAACTACTTCTTACGAAGAATATACTATTACCTAGATTACTAGCGCTCTACGGTAATAGGACTATATAAAGCGCGGATAGGAGACTACGCCGACTACCTAGTCTATAATTAATACGCCGCGCGATGCGGCTGCGGTAGTAAGCTAGTACCGATAGGACGAGAATACGTTCTCGGGGTCGCTCTCCCTAATCTCTCTAACGCCCTAATTGTTGTAATTAATAGCGGATTCTAGGAAGAAGAACTAGATAAATTAGAGGGTAGTAACAATTAAAGGGTAGATAGATAAATGTCGTACTAAATAATATATAATAGCGTCTCTAGCTACCTGTACTTAGCCTAAGTTATAGTACTATTAATATTAGGTCGAATAAATTTAGTACCTTATATAATATCTCGTAGAATAGTTACTATATAGCCGACCTAAAAAGAATAATCGTAGAAGTAAGGAGACGCTGTATCCTCTAGGATAATATAGAACGATATAGTAGTATTTAACCTTATAGAGGATATTCTAGTATCGTCTACTTTTATAAAGTATTATCTAGTATCGCCTAGTTTTACTAAGGCTAGTATAGCTCTATTTAGAGTTGTATAATATACCTTAATATAGCGCTTATACCTCCGACGCCTCTTAGCGTCTAGTATCCTAATCCTACGACTATATATTAACCTTTACGAGGGTACTAGGTCTCTCTCGCATTTACGTAGTAGTATAGATAAGGTAGGGAAGTAGGCACTAGAGCCTATAGGCGAGTATTAGGTTCTTAAGCCCTATATTTCTCCTAGCGGGTCGCACCCTTTTCTAGTATTAAGGAGGCCCCCTTTACGGAGTAGTTATACGAGCGTAAGGGTCTTCGAGTAGTCTCTCGGGTGCGTCCGGGTTAGATCTAAAGTCGATCCTTAATTTCGGCTTCTACTACGCTACCTAGCGTCTTAAACGATAGTACAGAGGTGCTCGGTAACAAGAACCTCTACCGTCTTATTCTCTAGTATCTCTACTCGTACACCCCCACCCGTGCGGTAATATTCGTAGCCTTAGGACCTCGGTAAAGCGAATTCTAGTTTCCTAATAGATGGAAGCTAAGGGCGAGGTCCGCTAGGAAGACGGTCGAATACATTACGGGAGGCATTTAAGTCCGTAGAACTAAGCTCGCTACAAAACAGCTTAATACGCAGCCCTTACGCGTTGCTAGTAGAAATTAGTACTTTAAAGGTATTAAACGCGGTTCTCTACGTTACGTTAAGGTCGGGTATAGCGTTAAATCCTTTCTACGTCGCGCCGACTACTATAAAGAATCGAACTTAACTTTTAATAGGCTACGAGAGGAGGTTAGTATAGATTTATAGAAATAACAGAGGAGTATACCGAGACTATACGTAAGGTCGGAAAGTTGCTTACCGTTATAGGGGATAGAATAGAAATCTAGAACTGCCGTATAAGCGTAGTAATATCGGTTCCTAATAAGTCCGTAGCGCTGTCGCTACTCGAGGCGGGTATCTTAGGCTATTCCGGCCGTAGCGCTTAAAGTTGCGAGTAGTGTATCCGACTACGCTTATTAAATGTCTATAGTACGAGTAGATCGCGATAGCCGACTTTCGTTTTATCGTAGGCTACGATGCAGCATAATTACGTATTATAGAGGATAATATAGTATAATTACGTATTATAGAGGATAATATAGCGTCGCCTTATATAGGATAGGAGGACGCGGCGTAGATACGGCGCCTAGTTAGTCTAGAAGTAGGCGTAGGTATATTCTACGACGACCTTTTAACTCTAGACTTCTACCTCCCTAATATTTATAGTCTTATAAGTGTCGCTAATTGTTTCTCTCCGTCCCGTATCTCTATACAGCTAAATTACTACCTATACTACTTAGTATATCGTATATAGTAATCTCGCTAAGTCGCGTAAAGATAACCCTAAGATCGTTAGTATCTAGCTCCGTTACAATTTGCTCGCACCTCCTATAATATTCTCGTTCTAAGAGGAGCGTAGTTAATTCCTCTAGCTTCTTATATAGTAGTATACCTAAGTATATAAGTAGTAACGTAGGATCTATCTTATCTTTACTTTACTCGCTCTACGTTTACTTCTATCTATCGCGATCTCTACCTATACCTTTGTCGCGACCTATAGAGCGTCCTATCTATAGGCGCGTCTTCCTCTTCGGCTATCTCTTCTATTACGCCTATAGCCTCTACGTCTCGGGTACGACCTACGTCGGATAGAGTACCTTTAGCTTAAAACGATCCTCTTAAAGCTCTAGGAAGAATACCTCGATAGTCCTCTACCCTAGCGTAGAAGTAGGATTCTCGTTCAACGCGGCGATGTCGGCATTAATAATATGTCGCGACTTCGGTACTACGCTTTCCGACTACCTTCGCAGCCCTTCGTCTAGCCTCCTTGATCGAGCCAACGCCCAGCCAGCCTCTGCCTCACAGAGACTTAGACCCCCTTTGCAGTTGGCCGCGATCTGGTAGAGTAGTCTTAGGGTTAGGGTAGGGTTAGGGTTAGGGTTAGGGTTAGGGTTAGGGTTAGGGTTAGGGTTAGGGTTAGGGTTAGGGTTAGGGTTAGGGTTAGGGTTAGGGTTAGGTTAGGGTTAGGGTTAGGTTAGGTTAGGTTAGGGT